>JAUBNQ010000028.1:15492077-15521812 GCA_032353495.1 Ctenopoma kingsleyae | reverse complement strand
ATGTTAGTATTGCTAGCCAAGCTAACAAGAGCTTAGCTTGGGGTTTAATGACTCGATTTAGCTACTACTCATTTGTTGTACATAACTGACTGAATTATATTTTTAATTTACAGATAACAGCTTGTGTAAAAGTAGCTGTACTTTTAGCTAGGGTATCCCTGGCTATCAAACCAGCTAAGCAACACTGTTTCTGTGGCTAAGTCAGCTTGACTAGCTTGGCTGTCTCTCTGTGACAGAAATTCAGTCACTGCAATGACTTAATTATAGTTAGGTTTTTCATTTAAAAGCTGTTTTCATAAAAGTACACAGGTGTGGAAAAAGTCAGGTCATAATTAAATTTCAATTAAAATGTGCACTGTGGCTGGTATGCAGTCCACTCAGAGCCTTCGGAGCTTTGTGACATTGTTTTTAAGCGGCATTAATCAGCCTCCGGGTGACTCCTACGCTATTGTTAGAGATGAGCCGATAGACGCTCGGACGTTTTCTATTATCACTGTCTCTCCTCATTTGAAGCCAGATTAGGATGAAGACAAGTGGTCTAGAGTTTGTTTCCCTTTAGTGCCATGGTTACTGAGCCAAGTACTGAGATAGAATTTCTGTCAAAGCTATCCACCAAGTGGACTTTATCTCCTTTAAATGTTCAGAAGACTGTTGTATGCTCTATTTAAAAGATGCAAACATATGGTCCTGTAAAAAGTATCTATTAAATCTAAAAACATATTGCTGTGTTTTACCGTGAGGTTGTCTTTTGCTTTAATAAAGTAAGAAAAGAGGCGCTGTGGAATTTAGGATAGATAAGAGTCATCACACATCTATTAGTCAAAGAGTCTTATCTTCCTTACGTCAGCCAGAAAGAACTGTTGTTGGTTACCCCAACGCAACAATGTCCTGTTTTTCCTGAACGTGTTCAGGTCAAAGAGTTAACTGCAGCAGTTATTGAGGCATTGTGATGTTTTACTCTGCTTTTGTGTGAAATGAGTCTTGGCTGCTTGAATCTTACATAAACTGTACAGTCTTTTTTGGAATAGTTTTTGAGTGCTAGAGTGGCTTTGACTTTATGTAAGGACTATAAGGGGTGCAAGCATGCAGCAGACTGTAAATCATTTTTGAACACAGTCCCAGCAACAAACGTTATGATAGTGACATCTAGTGGATATTTGCAGTTACTGTAATTTGAAAAATGTTAAAGAATACTGTTTTATTGTTACTGCTCTGCAGAAATTCTTCTCTTCTCTAAATGTACGTGGGACAATATTAAATGAATACATTTTATAGATAGATAGATAGATACACATAAAAACACATCAAAAACAGAAACAGGAACATGTTGCACTTAAACAATCTACAGAAAAACCCTATGCATGTTGTAATTGTATGAATTGAGGATCAGTTGTGTAATAATGGAATAGTTAAACTGTTAAACTGAGCTTTCTGTCATCATATGTGATGTATAAAATTATATACATTATACTATGTAAACAGTATATTGAATACTGTATATGTATTCAATGCAATAGCCTATGAAATGTGTTGTAACACTTTAAAGTAGAAGCAATATATCAGAAAAGTTAAATGAATAAGATATTAAATACACTCTATGCTATTCTATCATCAAATATATCATTGATATATTGGTGTGTTGGTATGTTTCTAGGGTTTAAGGATCGTCTTCACTGATGCATCGCGCCTGGTATTTCGGATGAGCGGGAGTGGCGGAGGAATGGGAGCCACTGTCCGTATTTATGCTGAGACTTTTGAGCGAGACCCGGAGAGACACAACAGAGAGACACAGGTACAGAGAGAGTTTGAGTGTATTCTGTTCGTGCACTTTTCATCTTCTGCAAGGCCGTGTCTATGACTAGGGCCTGTGCTCTGTTATTCACTACAGCCATTTAAATAGTTTCATATACAGTATTCAGTCAGTTATCAAGACAGTCAGACAGTAGTAGATGCTTTATCACGAGGTTTTGCTCAGTTCAGATTCTACTGGTCTATAGGTCTACATAGGAAATGCTTCATCTGTTTTCTTTATATACATAAAATTCCACCCAAGCAAAGTTGCGCTGCTGTTTTAGTTTGGTGGTCATAATTTTTGCATAATTTTGTGTCTCTAAATGTCTCTCTTAAAACAGTGTTGTCTTTTCTACTTTATATCATCACTTCTTTTGTGATTGCTGCCTCTGTGCTGATGTGTAAATTGTTAAATTTTGATCTGCGGGTTGTGTTAGATGGAAGAATATCATGCAGCTTCATGTCACACTGTTGAAAGTGATTGTTGACCTGTAGACTTTGGAGTGATTAGGAACACTTGTTTGTGTGGTTAGGGTTGTCGGGATAGGTGGTGTACTTTAACCAAACCCAGGGGCTATAAAGCTGAAGTCATGATGTCCCAATATCATTTAGGTTTGGCCACCTGTACGACTTCACCACATCATTTGTGCTTTTACTGAGAAGAAAACAAGCTATAATTGAAGTCACTTAAGTCATATTTACTTATTCACAGATTAAGTTCCCAGTTTCTATTGTTTTAGTTGCTATATTTGAGTCAGTAGAATCATGTTGTTGTTTCTCATCAAAACTGTGTTGTGGTTATTTTGTTTTGCATGCTTTTTTGTGTGTTATTGTGTGACCTACACTGAACTGTTAAATAATCTATCATTAACATTAGATTATAAATTCCTCATTATAAAGTCATCATTTAATCATTCCCATGCTGACCTCTGTCCACCACAACACTAAAAATTTCAATAAACTGATCAGCATGAGACTGATCCGTGCATTTGTGGCTGATCGGTCTATTTGGACTGTGATCTGAGCAGCAAAGTCAGTGGCTGTATATTTATTCATTCGACTCTGCAGTCCATCATCTTTAGGTTTCACATAGTTGTTGTCTGATATAATGTGCACGGTTGTGTGTGTTGTATTCCATCACAGATTACTTGTACAGAAAAGTAATCGGTATTGCACGCAAGACGAACGACATTTTGGGTCAGGGTTAATGACTGCTCATGTATTTATGTTATACTGTGATGATGGACCAGCAATGATTATACAGAAACATGTTGCTGTTCTATTGTTATTGTTATTCAATTTCAAAGCCCTGTTACAGCAATAGCAGCATCAATAAAATAATCTACAAACTTTGTTTGGTTACTATTATGCTTAATGTTGCTAATTTGCATCATAGCTAAATTTATACCTATTGTATGTTCTACATTCAGATTAATAATCTCAATCTTAATTTAGTATCTGCTTGACAGCAAAAACACAAATATTTTATTTGCTTACGTAATTATAAATAAATTTAGACAGTAAGGGGTTAAAATAACACCATAACACAAATCCTGTCCTGAGTCTAAGTCCTGAGTCATATAATTCTTAAGCAATGTTTGTGACATGTGCAGCTCGCATAACCAAAGCTGCTATTACTCTTATTAATACTCTTAACTTAATACTCTTATTCCAGATTTTGTTAGTTTTATGTTTTTGTTTATGCAAAGTTCAGAAATCCCATGCTGTATCAAAGCAAGATGGAAAAACATAATGCTTTTTAAAAAATATATTTTTAAATGACTGTTGTTCTGAGACACTCCAATTCTAAATCTTCATCAGATGCACTATTTGCTCAAGAATCACATTTACAGTACATACCTTAAATAATAACAATAAGCAGCATATGTGTTCAGACACTTGAATATATAATATAAAAGTTTCAAAACATCATCATCACCATCACTGTTCAAAATACATGTGTGACCCATGTATGTTTCTCACTGCAGGTGGTGCTGGGTCCTCTCATTGCCATTGCCCTGAAGCTCTCCAACATTCATGAGAGGACAGGACGGCGTGGCCCTAATATCATTACATGAGCAAGCAGGAAAACAAATGCTCACACATGCAGACACACACACACACACACACCTCTCTGTGAGCAGAGAAAAATCCCTTCAAAATACTGTTTCTCATCCTTATTTGTTATCTTTTTTCGTGCCTTCTCCGTAGCTTCAGCTTAATTTTTAATTTATCTTTACATGATGACTAAACTGAGCTGTTTGCTGCTGGAGGTTGTCGCTCGAAAAGAAAACTGAGGTTGCACAGTATTATCTCAAGTGTTTATTGACCACTATTGTCTGTCAGCTATTGAAAACTTAGAATAGTGTCACTGATGAAAACCAGGGAGGCTTTTTAATTATTGCTATGGAAATATACAGCAAAGATGTAAACAGCAAAAGTCATCAATTTGCAGACTGAATGTTTGTGCCTTGCTTTTATCAAGATTTGTTGACTAAGGGAGTTGTCCAGTTTTTGAGTCACGCTATTGGTTTTTTAAATAACAGCGCAGTGTTCACTTTTTATATTGCTCTCATTTACAGTATGCCACAATGCTTTTTTTTCTACCTTTTCGTGCAGAATTAATTCATGTTGTCAAAATATAAAGCAGACAACTAATATAGCATAAGGAAGTGAATTACAATGTTTGATGTCAAATGAAGGTGAAGAATATCCACACTCATGTTTACAATTTATGGACAGGGTGTTCGAAATGTAAAAAATAATCAAGTAATACAAGGAATGAAGAAGAAAATATATTCTTAAATTATTTTACTTTCTTGATTTCTTTCTTTAATTTGTCAGTTTGGGCCTTGGGGAATGCTGCATAATCATATTTGAATATATTATTTCTTTTTTAAAATCCAAATAAACCTTTTGTGTGTACTGCTTCCCTTTTTTTTAATTGAATCGGACAGGTCTAATGGGGATAAATAAAAATACATCAGAACGAGAAATGTTGGCCTTAGGCATTTTGGATTTTAATTAAACAAATTCTTGATAATTAACGGCACCATGTTGTGCTGATGCTATATATCATGTGGCGATTGAACATCCTTGAGGAAAAGTAGGCTTTTGTTTGTGAAGCACAGCATCTGCTTCTGAACTGACTGTGAAATGTGTTGAAGCTGTTGTGTTGAGATAAGACATGAAGAGGGTTGATCTTTATACATTGTGAATGAGACACAGAGAGCAGAAACTCATAAACATGCTTATTGCCGTCATTATGAGTTGAGGATATGCCAGTGGATATCCGCAAGGATGTGTTCACTCAGTCAACCACACATTACCTGTCAGCAACTACAGGTTATTGCCCCATCCAACTCTTTTATAATGTCAGGGGTTATTTCTGAGGTTGGTTGGATGAAGATCAATGTCTGTTTATCACCTCTGAATTTGTTGCTAAGAAGACTGTTTAGGTTTTAGCTGAAATTGTCCCTGTTTCAGACACTAGTGTGTTATAGGTAGGTGCATGATTAGACACATTCCTTTAAAGTACTTGGTAAATTAAGAACATTAAGTGTAAATTAAGTGTCAGTACATATCCCTTTTCATTTGTGCATTAGCTGCAAAATTGCAAATTGTCCTGAACAGACTGAAAGCTTTTTGCACAGTCACATGGTCATTGGCCGCAGTAAGGATCATTGTATGCAAACCATATTGAATACTGTAGTATTAGTCTACGCAATAGACAACAGTCCACAACAGTTGTAAATACTTAAGATTTGTAAATAAAGTAAAAGCACCCTTGTGTTTTCTGTCCAGTCAGTGGAATCTTTTAATTTAGAAAGTTATTCAGGGCAGATATACATTATTTACTACAACTACAAATGTAGAGACAGAGATTTGAAACAAATACTTCATATTTTCTGCTGTAGCCAAAATACTATTCTACAAAATAGATTTTTTTTCTTTTTAGTCTAATTTTAGTGTTATTTTAGTATTAGGGTTATAGGTTTTTCTATTGTTTGATGTGTTGTCTGGTTTTGCACAACAGCTTTTAATCCTTCTGATTTAACCATTTGCAAAAGAGGTCTTCAACCTAAGTGGAAGACACCTGTTTAAATAAAGAATAAATAAATAAAGCCATACAAATTTTATTTGGCATATAAATCAAACATTATGGTGACCTAAACATCCAAGATACTTAATGTAATTGTTATATACTCAGTTCAAGTTAGATTGGGAACATGTGTTGTATTTACCATATTCAAATATCTTAATAAACATAAGAATAAACAAAAACTCCATAAAACACAGTCACATTATATTATTATAACATGCAACAGAGATTGATTTTAAAAGTGCACAAATGGGAGCAACAGTACAGGAAAAAAATTCTGTCTGTCAATTCAGACATCCAGCTTTGCGATGCAAACATGCAATTCGTCCTTCCAGTAGAAAATCAGAGACAAAACCATTTCACTTCAATACAAAATCACAGTGAAACACAGTTTAAAGACCTCTGGGCTGAAACAGGCCTGTTAATATAGTGTCTGCTCACTCAATAGAGTTCAGACACTGAGCATTTGATGTAGATTCATTCATTCACAAAGGTGATGTCAACACATCTCTGTGGTTCATCATTTGGCAGCAGAGCAATCCAACAGTGCATGCCCTTTCCCACTTTCCTGGGACTTTCTTTCAGTATCAGTCATGCTCGGTCTTTGAGGTCATGCCTCTCAATCATCACTCCTTCCATCTCTTTCAGCAAGTTAGGCAAAAACATTTCTTCTTTCAATGTCCAGACCTGGCCTCACTCCGCTCCTCTGCATCCGCCTGTCCCTGCTGAATACCCTCAACCTGACTATATTGAGGAGGCTGTTCCCAGCTCCATGTGCAGTCTGGGGCCTCTGAGCTGTCCTGGCTGTACAGAGGAGGAGCGAGACTCATCATCATGTCCACCCCGTTGACCACAACCACAAACTCAGCAGCTGCATCAGCACATATTCGGCTTTGCTGAGACTCTTCATACGATGGAGGAAAGGAGGTTCGTCTGCAGAAGAAAAGACATGGAATACATAAGTGGGCATTCGGTTTTGTTTCAATGTAGTTGTTGTAGAATAATAGTTAAAATGACATTTAAATACATATCAAATAGGAAGTGAGAAATAAAAAGAAAATATTTTTCCTGTGCTTTCTTGCACAAACAAATACAAAGAGGAAGAATACCTTTACTGGTTAATACAAAATTAGTTCGATTTTTCCAGTTGTTACATTTAGTTAGCTATTTAATTACTTACGAATAGGCTCCTGAAGTGTTCCTATTTATAAAACTTTTCTTTACAGTTTTAATGTTTTTTTCTCCTGTAAATGCCAATAAGCTGTTTATTAGCACAATTTCTCACAGTTTCGTCTTACCTTTCAACAGTGTAAATTTGTATGTTATCTTCTCTGTTACATCCTCTCTGGTATATTTTAGTCTTCATGCTCTGGAAGATGGTCCAGAAGACCCCGCTTAGCATAGCCAGGAGGCCAATCGCCATGATAATATAGGCAGGTATGACCCTCCAAGTGAACTTGTGCTCGACCTGCAGGGACACCAGGTAGACCCCGATGCATGTCAGTGCAAATCCCGCACCAGGCAGGGCCAGATGGATCAGAAACCACAGATGCTTCTTCACACTCATGATCAATTAACTCACTTGATTTTTTAGTCTACAGACGTCCTTTCCTATTTTTTCTGTCCTCGGTTGTGAGACATAGCTTTATATCCCTTAAAAGACACAGGAACATATCAGGAAGGAGTATTGTAGTTTGAGCTCTTTGGTGCCTCTTCAGGATGAGACTCACTTTATAATAAACATTAAATATCTTACAGCTTAATAACTTAAATAGCATAGTTGCAAATAAAGGTGTTTGAGCCTGTGTAAGCTTCGTCTTCTCAGGAATAAGGGGTGGTGGCTGGAATATTCCTGCCTCCTCGGTTATGTATTAACACAATAATAATCTGAGGTCAGAAGTATGCAAGAGATAGGACTGGTGGTGAGGCAAAAATTGAGTCGGAAAATTATTTTGGACGCTAAGGAGACAATAGACAACAATTAGGCTACATTTGGTAGTAGAAGTGTGGACTCCAAATGTCAACAGATTGTGCAGATTGTCTAAAACTTCCATGTGCTTGATTGTGATTCTAAATTTATAAATTCATTTCAAATAGCGAGTATGTGTTTAATTAACTGGTAGGCTGCCGGTCTAACTTGTGGCCTCTCTCATATAAATATGATGAGTTACCAGATGACTGAGAAAAAAGCAAGAATAGTACACAAAAGATTATTTGTATCACAACTCCAATTTCTCCCTTTTTTCTTGTACAATACTGGATACACATCTTTAAAAGTAACGGCGTGAAATCTGAAAAAGAAAAATGACTCTTTGGTTAAACTGCTCATTTACAAACAGAAAGGTTTAATTAGACATATATTAGTATGTTTAGAAAATAATAAAAATAATAATAATTTACTTAGTTTACTTGGCTGTTGTGAATTTTGTATCAATACTATTAGTTCTATTTGTAACAGATGAATTTACATGTTCATAAAAGGGAAAGCTTTTATACTAGTATTTGTTTTGTGTAATTAGAATCTTTTATTGTTTCTCTTCTTTCTTCTCCAATGTGAGATTATGTGAAGCTTTTCCTTGACTGCTCTGCATGTACTTTGGCCTTGATGTTTAAAAGAATCTGTAATGTTCAAACTTCTTTTATTGTGAAAATATGACTTCCTTGTTACATGATGAATAATAAACTATGAGGTGAACACAGACAAGGTCATTTGCTCAAAAGAATAGTGCTTACACATTCTATTGAAGACATAGGCTTATGTTAGGATCTTATGATCTTCTGCAGTGAAGGTTTTGGCTACTTTTACTAATACGTATGTACATCAGTTTTTTGTGTTTTCACTGTTAGCTAAATGTCTAGCTTGTATATCATTTTTCAGACAAGTTCTACTTCAGACTGGTAAAGTTATGGAACTTGTGACCCTTTTGTAATGTTTTTTGTGCAACTACTGATTAAAATCAAAAACAGTGACGTATTTAACAGTGGCGTCCGTTAGTTATTCCCCTTTTTATTTGGCCTTGAACTGCATCTCGCTCCTCATTTATTGGTCAACATCATCATAATTTAATCAATCAATTCTTCAACGAAGCTTTCTTATGAATGGTACAGCAGACCATTCTGGGACGGTATTATGAAATGCAACACAGTAAACAGAGTTCTTATTGGCACTCGAGGAGAGTAATTGTTTTACGGACTTTATCATTCTTATCAATGTGGAGTTAAGCCCCAGTGTATCTAGATATTGCACCACTGTGACAGTTTCTAGCAGGTTAACACACCCCTGTGCTGATGCCCACGTCAGATAGAGTATCAGCTTATTAATATTTATAAATAATCAAGTAGTAAGCATTAACAGTGATATATATAATTGTTAAGCAGGTTATCTTTGTGGCTGATTTATTTTTGAACATTCACCACTTTGATGTGACATGCAACGCCCTTTATGATGAAAAAAAAGTGCAGGTATTTTGCTCTTAGCAATGTGTCCCCATGCTGAAGACTCTATTTTCAGACTCTTATCACAAATCATCTGGATTGATAAGGTGAGTACACTGAAGTCCTAAAATCAGGAGAATGACACTGCAGCGTGCTACATGCATACAGCAGATAGTCAGCAAATAATCAGAGACAAGTGTTCACCTGTGCTGTGGTGTAATTTCCATCTGGGAATGCATTATTTCTCTTGGGGATTTCAGTGCCTGTGTCATTACAACAGATCCACTGTAGGTGAGAAATCCTATTTCAAAGTGTTTTCCTGCTTTCCTCTGGAGGTTTATTTTATTTGTATAAAATTGCTGTATGTGAGTGTGTGTTTTGGGGCCTTTATTTCCCACATCGGAGGGAGCTGTTGCTGGTGTGATATGCACCTGTTTGGCACATTGCTGAAACCTGCAAGAAAAAATAGTCAATAGTCTTTTGTAACCAGACACAATAGCCTTCTCTTTATGAAGGTCGCTGTCATTAACAGATGAGATATAAATATCTCCAGAATTATTTCACACATTCTGTTGTCTTTGGCATATAAGTAATAAAAAACTTTCCTGCTTGCATGACCCAAATTACAATTAAACCTACCACTCGTAGTATCCAGCCATGCAGATGTACAGTAGATCTGTGGTAAAATAGGGGAAAACAGGGAAAGTTTTATTAGAGGGATGCACACCATTCTTCCAAAGAATATTTACTCATTTGGTGTGTTGATAGTGAAAATGGGGAGCATGGTCTAACGCATTAGCACACATGACACATTAGTTTTAAGCATCCCGGTGGGTTGAGATAGCAGACTTTGAGAGCAAAAAGGTAGAGCCTAACATTCTGCAACATGAAGATACCACAGAACAAAAGTCCTGTGTTCAAGTATCACTTGCAAAGTATTCATTATGCAGATAAAAAGGTGATTATTTGTGTTCTACGTGATAACTGTTGCTGCTGCTGATCATAGGTTTTGCATGTAAAATGTTGTGGCCAGGTCAAACAGGAAACGGACAATAAGTACTTCAAGTGTAGTATTAGTGTAATTTAACCTAGTTACAGTGCACATTAGTACTACATACACACACATAAAATATACACATCACCTTAGCTTCTTTTAGATCTCATTATTGAGTGATAATTATAGACAGTGAGACAGAAAGCCATTAGTTGTGATAGAAGGAGTAAAGGGACCGTTATTAATCAGCTGGACTCTGATGAGAACCTGCCATCCCTCCTGTCATTAATACACATGAGGGTCAGACTGCACACTCAGCAGTACACAACGTCTCTTGTTATAAGGTCACCAAACCTGAGCATAAGACATGCACACAGTAAGTGGAAATCAATTATTATTATTATTATTGTGTCAAGTGTACAGGCTCAGTTTATGCATATGCAAGTCATTTGCAGTAGAAGTACCGTGAGAGGTCTAGTGAGGGCGATGTGGCATTATTTTCTTTCAATAATGCCAGTGGATAGTGAGCAAGAGCCCTGCAGTAGCTTGGTAAAACAATTTAATATGGGAAGAATTAAGATACAAAACTAAAATATCACATGCCTGCTACCACAGCAACTCCAGTGGGTTCATCGTGTGGACTATTTCTGAGTCCTGTAGTCAAAAATGTAACTTTAATCTGATCCATTTGGAGGCAGTGTGAAGGTTCCAACCTGTCTGGTTCTGATAATCATAGTGTTTTACCACACTGGGGATTGTGGTTTTCTCCCCATATTGTCACAGATTATAAATCTCCTCAGTTCCAAGTGTTGGATAACATCTTTATGCTGTAAAACCATTCAGTTCACTCTCCAGCCATGGCGTCATTTTATCATTTTGATGATGCTGTTGGAGATAAAAGAGATGTATCAAATGTGAGTCATTTATGCTGAAAGAAAAACTGATCTTATAGTGATCATACATAGTATAGAAGAGAAAGAAAGGAGGGAATGTGACCAAATAGAGGACGTATGGAAAGAAGACACAAAGGTTTCAAACTGTTCAAACTTTGATTCCCAGTCTGACTCTCTGTGTCTTTTTCTCTCTTCTTCTAAGTAGCACTCTTAACATGTCCATCCTCAGCTGTTGCATGTGCTCTTGCCTGTAACGTTTCACTGCTCTTTCCTGTAGTAGCTGTATAAACCCTCGCAGTTGTCTGGACTAGCTGCGGCAGGAGGGGATCAATGAGGAGATCAATAGGGTCTCTGGGACTCCTAATAGCCCCGTTACTGCTCCCTGACTCCTTGCCTGGCTGCCTGATATAACAGCACACTTAGAAGGGAGCTGTGTGTGTCTACATGTGTGTCATCTGCATCCTGTCAACGACCCCATGCTGAGTCTGCACTTACTCTTGGGTCATGATACAGCACGGCAAGTTTGATAATTGTGCCCATTGATGGAGCTGATGGCTGAGGAAGAACTGTCTGTGGTGCACAGCCTTCTACTGTGTTCACTTTCAGTCGTCATCTCATGTTCCCTAGAAGTAAGCAAACAGGCTGCACTGAAAAACAAACAATAACTAATGTGTGTCACTAAAAGAAAGAATAGTGTACACACCAGTGATGGAACATACATCTGTATTAGTGTACAAATTTAGGGGCTCTTCTCCAAACCCAGCCCAGTGTCCTACAAATTAAGTAGGTCATTTCTGCAACTCATTATTTATGTTCATTGCCTTTGTTCACTGCCAATCCATGACATAGTATGTTCAATATGTAACGAGGCACAGAGTAAGGGTGTTGTGTAGCACATTTGAATTTCATACAGTAGACCGAAGTTAACAAGGTGCTTTAGTTCCCTAACTTTAACTGTAGTCTGTTTGCTACTAATTTTTTAGCCTTTAACCATTTTGTGGTTTTGACATTCTTCTCGCCTTAAGATTGGATTTTGAAATAATAGTGATGTATCAGTGCTAATTATTAATTAATATATGCACTCTGTTGCTAATTGGTTAAGTTAAGTTAGACTATAACTACAGTCCTACAGTAAATCTTGTCAAAAGTTAGAACTATATGGGCATCCTGTAGCCTTTGAAGTGTTTCTAATATTTAGATATTGATATAACTGGGGAGGTCAAAATATTAAACGCACAAGATTGTTACTTGATTTTTACTTTTACTTCTAATGGATCATTTCTGAATCATTTTCTGAACCTGAATGCGTATTCAACTACTGGTGATATTTCCAGGTGGAAAAAGCAATATCACCATGCCAGAACAAAAGCTTTTTTTTGGTGTGTCTGATATTACAGGGTGAAATCTGCGAGGTATAACTTTTGCAAACTCCCTGAGATATATTTCTGATTTGTAGCTGAGCTGATGAAGCGTAGTGCAGTGTATGTGTCATCCAGTCCTTGTCTGTTACCCCCCTCTGTGCCTACATTGATATTTACACCACAATACAGCACAGGTTCCCTCAGCGTGCCCACTCGAAAATGAGTTGTGAAAAAGTACAATATATCAAGACTGCCAAAGCTTGCTGCTATCTGAACACCCGCTGATTTCTCAGATTATCGGGCTTCACACTGGCAACTCAGTTACAGTAATAAACATGTGTAATGGCAGTGTGTTGGTGAGCAAAGGAGCAACAATATGAAACTAAGTTTTATATCAGGAAATGATTTGTACCAGTTATATAACAAGAATGAATAGTTTCCCTCAAACATCAAAAAACACATGAAGAAGAAGAAACGAGAAAGAAGTAAGTAGAAGGTATTTCTAAGTCTAATTAAATCTATGGAATATTTATAGCATTGATCTACTTGGAACGCCCACACCCCCATCTGATAATATGGCTCTGCAGCTCATTATAGCTCTCCACAAATAAGCCTGTGATCCCATCCCATACACCACATACATCACATACTCTGGATGTAAAGTTCAAAGATCCACAGTGGAGTCATGTTGGAGGCAGATGTTGCACTATATATTGAGAGGTCCCTGCATTATGTCCCTCCTGGGTAAGATGATAGGATGATAAGGCCAGGGCTGTCCCACATGGGCCGGGGGGAGAGGCAATAATCGCAGCATATAATTCAGGGTAATGAAGGCTCAGCCACTAGATCAGCCATAAAGAATGATAGGGAAGGCAGACGGGGAGCTGCTCACATGTTTGACCTCCATTGGCATCCCTCCACCTCCTATAAATTTGCACTGTGGTCTGACTCCAGGCAAAGGGAAAAGAAGGCGGGAGACGAAAGGAAGGAGATGGACAGATGTAGAGAAAAGGGAGGAGGGAGAGATGAGTGACAGAGTAAAAGAGATAGAAGGAGCACATGATTTAACTTCAGCCAAGACACAGAGGTCAAATCTTGTTCTCTGATCTATGGAAAAATATACTGTACGTCTTGTGTCCTTTGAGACTACTGGATCCAGGACAGTGCTTCATAACGTACCAAGTCATGTAGGAACACCCACGAGATACGACAGATGAAAAGAACATAATCTTTGTTTAATTTCTTGTGATTCTAACAATGTAAGGATTCTGTCTGCTGTGAGTGACACATGAAAACATCCTCAAAATTAACTACGGCATCTATTACTATCAAATATGGAAACGCTGTGCCATCTCTCGCACAACTCTCTCCCACTCAGTGTGTCCCTCCCTCTCTGTTTTCCCTCCAGTTCATCGGTATGCAGGTGGTGTGGTAGTATACTGTGGGCAGACTGGGCTGCGCTGCTCTCCTCTACATGTCTGCTAAATGACAGTAATTATTTTCCTGGGCTGCAGGCGACTCATGCATGTTTTATTTCCACCTCCACCTCCCCCATCTGCCTGCATGGCAATGCATAGCATACACTGTGGTGGAATGAAAGAAGAGGAAAAAAAAGACAGCAGAGCATTTTATTTCTCCCCATACTTTCCTTTGGATCTACACCTGGTTCTCAAGGCTTAATTCCTTAACTGTGGGTGTGGTGGTGGTGGGGTGGGGTCTTATTATATCAGAAGAGGGGTTACAGGGACTGGCAGATGTTGTTAGGCTTCTCTCATGATGATCTAGATACATATAAACACACCTAATGGTGGTTCATGTTCACTGTCTGCTGTTGTTGGCTGCTCTTTTGCCAGAAAATGGCTGCCATGTTTCACTTCAGGTCCAGGTGTCTTCCACTTGGAGCTGGAAGTGACATCCCTCTGCAGTTTCTTTTGATTTCATCCAACCGTAGTTATGGAGAGTCAAAACAGCCTAAGCATACTGCGTGTACTCAGCTCTGACACAACAGTTGGTCAATGCTGAAACAAAAGAAAACCAGTCCCGTTAGAACTCGGCCAAGATTGCCTGATGAATCCATCCTATTAAATTTGGAGGTGGTTGTATTTTTTTTTTTCTTTTACCCTTCATGGCACTATGTTGTGTGTCACACTGTCCCGTGACATGCAGCTCGTTTGGGGCGACTCAGGGGATCTTTAATACCCCTGCAGCTTTCATAATGAACATGTGGCTTCTCTCTCTTGGGCACAATTTAGCGTAATTCATAAGCAGAGGACGGGACATTAGCCAGATGGTGCTGTGGGTGGCATCCTTTATCTGGCCATCCATTAGAACAGCGTTGGTGACAAGATTCCAATGTGAGGAGACAGACAAGGTATCAACTTTCAGTATCCATCTGATTGTTTGTGTGCGTGCGCGCACGTATGTACAGTGAGGATGTTATAAACAAGTAACTGGGATCTCTGTAGCACTCATTTTCTCAAGGGACACAAGTAAATTTAGAGAAATAAATAAATACTTGAACATATTTAGATACAAAATCTAATGTGTGTAATGCAAAATGTTTCTAAAAGAAAATTGGAAGCTGTTTCTGCATGCCACAGGGAGTTAGAAAGACAATTTTATACCAGATTAATTTAGGGAACAAAATTATTCCTCTCATGCCCCCTTCCTGTGTTTAACCAGAACAACTAAACAAAATAAATTACACTTATTTTTGGACTGCCTACTGTTATATTAATTTTGGTCACAGAACAACTCCTCACAGAGACTAGGTATTTTTAACTCTTTGGAGGACATTTTAACCCTTCCCTCAAAAATACAGCTCTGATAGACAAAGAAACCACTTTTTGCTGCACAAATTATATATTTTTATGTGACTGATGAAATTACAAAACAGTCAATCACAGTGATAAACCAGCATTCAACGCTGCAGTTCCTGCACTTTTTCACTCTCAGCACTTTTAGTGACCCCACTTCCAGCTCGAGGAAGCATCTGTTTAGAGGAAAAAGATATATATATAGCTGATATATACACTGCAACAGTTGCAAAAACATAAAGCAAATGGTATAAAAAGATATCAGATAACAAGTGAATATAGTGGCGCATTTAGTATCTAAAAGCAGACACTTTTTTCTTAGGAGTTGGTGGAGACCAAAATAAAGCTCAACAAAAGTGAATATTTGGCTTACATTCACAAACACTTACATAAAATGTCAAACCTGCATGATATTCACTTTGATGTATGTTTGTACCCAAGAGACCAAAATAATTTTTGCAGCTCTAACAACTGGAAACTCCATTATGTTTCCATAAATTGTTACATGGCTTGATTTTTGTTATGTTCTTATACAAACTAGATTTTAATAATTTTAGCTCTAGGGTATCAAAACTATTACTGTATACTCTGAGATACAGTGGCTCATAGTAAATTTCAAATTCTTGCACAATTTTGTGCATCAGAAGTGATTGTAAAGATGACCTGTTTAACACCCCACCACCCAGCCTTCCCTGTTCTTTTTTTATTTGGTCTTTGACTGTGCAGAGTTCTGTTTTTGGTTTTAATTAAACTTCCAACAGAAACTCAGATGAACTGTGGGACTAAACGTGCCTTTATGAGCTGAGAAGCATCTTCTCTTTCTTAAGCGAAATAAAACATTTTAAATCATCTGTATGGATTTGGGCTGTTTTTTAACTCATGAACAGCTGAAATTTTGGTTTGATTCTGTTTGTTTTGATATGTATATGTTTGGGTTTGTTGATGTTTTGACTATCAAACCTGGACAAAACAAAACAAAACAGGCAAATGTTTATGAATACAAGGTTGGTTGAATATATATAAAAAGCACCAATTATTACAACCTTTTCATAAACTGTGAGTGGTACCTACAAACGCACACATGTAGGCACACATATCAGTAACATACTCAAATGCATGTATACACACTCACACAACACACACACACACGCGCACACATTCTGATCAGCAACTCAGCCTAGCGTGGCTCTCACTTAGTCAGTGGAGGTGTCAGGGTCCCCATGGCAACTGTATAATGGGGCAGGCCTAATTCAATCCCAGGGGCGAATGGTGGAGACACAGAGGGAGAATTGGTCTGGGTCTGAAACCTATTCAAGTCAGAACTGATATGTTTTAGCTGCTGCTTGCTCAGTCACTGAAGAGAAAACACTCTGTCTCCACTCATACCCAACTTTCCCATCCACTTTTGGCAAAAGTCCTCTCCGCTCTCCTCTTCTTTTCACTCCCTCTCTGATTATTTTCTCTAAACCTTGCTCGCACCCTGTTTATTCACTTGCTTTTCAGTAACTCTTTCTCTCTTCATGACTACACTTCCTTGCCTTTCCTTTCCTCCTCACACTCCCCTCTATCTCTCACTCGCGTTGGTCTCCATTCAATCAATACCTCATACACTCTCAGTCTCTTCACTTCTCTCTTTCTTCCTCTCTCTCTGACATTCAGACTGAGGAACCTGATAGAATTTCATTAGTACCTCTGGATCTTGTTGTATTATTGTTATCCCTCCCTGAAGAAGGCAGGGATTAGCGCTGGGGCTGGAGACAACTTAAAGTAATAAGCCTGGAGCCAACAGTCCAAAATCACACATACGCAGATACAGCGTACACACGCTCATACACCCACAAAAGGTGAGCAGGGAAGGGAAGGAGAGAGGAGGCAGTAAAGCTCCACATGCAAAAGGGAGGAGGCAGCCAGCACAATATTCCCGTATTGTTATTACCATACCAAACCAATCACACAGCTTCATACATGCAGCCCAGAGAGAGTGAGACTTGCAGCTTGTTAGGGAAGGAACAGTTTGTTACAGGGGGAGAATGGTGCGTAACTCCTGTCACTGGTTCTGCATATAGAAAGGCCTGGGACTGGCCTGGGGCTATCTGTGTTTGCAGATGGGGGAGGGGAGGAAGGAAGTGGGTAGATTTGCATCCCTTTGACTCTATATCTCTAAGCACCAGAGGAAGGGGAAGAGGAAGATGAGAGGAGAGGAGAGGAGAGGATAGGAGAGGAGAGGCTGAACACCACATATTTTACTGAAAAAACTGTTGGTTCGGTGCTGTTGCTGATTGGTGCCATCGAGCTCAACTCATGCAAGCATTTAATCCAATCTGATTTACATACTGTAGTGTTCGCCACAGTTGCACTTGACACAAAGTGTTTTTCGCTAATACAAGCCCAGCCACACTCATGAGAGGAAAAGAAAAGATGTAGAGCAGAGGCAGCACTGTTCACACAACCATGCACAGGCTCAGAGATTGGCCATTACATTGGCTTGAATAGATTTCTTGTGTGCATGAATAGCTCAGTGAGAAAAGAAAAAAAAAAAAAAGACTACGTTTCCTCTCCATGGGTTCATATTGATATTCATAGTGGCTCTCCACACCGAGAGCACAAATGTCACTGAAAATGGCCTTGATATATGCTCTCATTCTCTCTCCTTCCTGTCGCTCCATCCCTCTTTCTCTCTGTCTGTCTTTCCCCTTCTTTGTTCCTGTTCGCCGGACGCGCGGTGACTGCTGCTGCCGGAAAGAAAGAAAAAAAATCTGAAAAGCGGTGGATGGATGATGAAGTGAGTGGGGACATCATGCAGTTACTCATTTAGGCTTTTAATCAGCCAGCACTGTGTAAAAGCTATGAGGCCTGCTAATCTAGACTATGGTGTTGTTTATTCCTGCAGTGTAGTCTGAGATCCTCAGAACTCACTGCACACGCTATTAAATGTCACATTACCTGGAATTTGAAGCTCTCTTTGGCTCTGAGGGCTATTCTGAAAGCCTTAAAGAATGTGGAGGCTGGCAAGAAAGCATTTCCAGCTTGGGTTCTTTGGCGTCTTTATCATAGTCTGAAAGATTTTGCCATTGACAAACTATAGAATATCGAAATCAAATGCAAAGTAGGCATCACATTCTAAAATGTGTGTTTTTTGTCTACAAAACTTATTTGCAAAGGAAAAGAGGATTCAAGTGGGTTTCTCCTCTTTTTCTCAGCATTCACTGTGACATATAAACACGGGCAGGAAGATTTAGAGCTTTTGGACAGGCATCCGGCAGAATGTTGGCAATAAGAGCGAGTGCTGAAGTGAATGTTTTTGGGTGGGAGCATTCGGGTCGCAGGTGCATAAATCTCTGTTAATATTTGTTAATTGTCATTGGACACCATAGAATGACAGCACTGTTGGCTCAGGTTTGTTACTCAGGCTGGGAAGTAGGCACAGTGTGGGGACAAAAGTGCAGAATGACTTACTGTACTGTACAAGTTTATCATTAAACTGTGAACAAAACACAAACTTTTACAAACTAACACAAGATTATAATAGATAGATAGATTTACATTAATAGATAGGTATCCACAAGCAACTTTTAAAAAGCTGTGCTGCGTAGCTTATACGCAAATGAACAACTTGTTGTAAGATGTGTTTGAGAAAGAGGAAACGCTCTATCATGCAAGAATTGTGAGTGCAATTCAGCAAAAATGATGTGCATAAAACAAACACCAGACAAGCCCTTGCTGAGTAGTTGCATATTCCAGGGTACGGCCCTGGTGGTGGTTCAAATGACATTTGGCTGACTTGTTATACATAGCTCAATATCTTCCAATAGCTTATAATGATTACCGATATTGGAACCAATAAAGCATTTGTGGGCCAGAAATTGTGAAAGAATAAAATTAAATGATGTGTGTAACTTTGTTCTAACATTTTATGTCCCTCCGAGGCTCGTTCCGCTCTGCCTGAAAAATACGAGAATGTCAAAAGAGGTAAAAAAGATGGTACCACAGTGTGTGCTCAGGGTGTAAGTTATGGCTGTAACTTTCTCACTCTGTCAGGCGCTTTAACCGTCTGTCCTGGAGGACACATTAACTTGGTATCCTTAAATAAAGTCCTTTAAATAAAGCTGGGGGAGTTAAATAATGAGAAAGCTGCTCCCACTGTCCTTTCTGCTTTTAAATGAACCTCTGCCTTTTATTATTAATGTCCCCTTATCGCTCATCACGGCCACTGACCCACTGCTGTAACCCCTTCCCACTCAACCACATGAGAAGCTCCGGCAAGTGGTCGCCACAGAAGTAATTGAGGGCAATTTTCAAATTAAAATTTAAACCCCTCGTCCATCTTCCTGCGGTGGGAGGGAGTAGAGGAGAGGGGTTTTGGGGTTGATGACTTGATCAGGTTTTGCGAGCTGTGCAGGTACTCAGGCTGGGTGAGGTGGGATGATGAACGAGGGGCATTAATCTCTGTGACAGAGAGAGAGGAGTTAGCAGCGGTGATAGCAGCGCTAACGGCTTTAATTAGCATTTAATCAGACGCCTCGGGGCCGATGGAGGGGGAGAGAGGAGATCAAACTCCAACGGCCTTCTGTAAGAAGAGGAGGAAAGGAAGACAGTCCCTGTGGCAACCAGGCTGATGCTGCAGGCTGCGTTAAAGAACACATGCCTATGATCCTTTTTGTACTCCTGTAATGATAGCAAGTTTGATGCACCACAAAGACCTGGACCTTCAGCTGAAAACAAGAGCATAGACTGTACTCAGATACTTATACACACTGTCTGCTTTTCCTAGATAGTCCACAAGATTACTGAAAGGCTTATTTTTTGCTGACAGCAGTGATGAAGGGAACGGGATGAAAACCGGATGGGTCACAGAAGTGACATTCAGAGTCCTTTATGTAAAAGTGAATGTTCATTTTTGGCAGACCTTGTTAGATAACTTACAGTCAGACAAGTCATTTTCTCATATGAACTTTTTTACATGTGTAGCAGATAACGGGAGATTGTCCATGTCAGACATATTCTTGCATCTTGTAAATACTGGGTAGAGTGTGAAGGAATTAGGACATGACACAAAACTACGCTGCGGAGATAGCAGTGTTTTCTTTACAGCACATACAGTATAATAGACAAGTTTCTTGATGTTCCTTGAATTTGTCTGACAATTTTCCCCATCTGCCCATACCGTTGCAAGTTCATCTCAATTTCTGTCTATACATCTATAGATTTTCACTGGCATATTCATTTAAATACCCTTCTTCTTCATATTTGGATCCGCTGTCCTGCCAGTTGCACGATAGAAAGTCCTCAACACACTCTATTGGACCTGCATGATTCACACGCAGGCTTATTTGGACATTACACAAAATTTTTACTAGAGAACTTGCAGGATAAAGTGCATTTAACAGGGTTACAACAGGTTTAACAGTGCAGGTGATTCAGACATTTTCATTCTCAAATACAGAAATGATAAAGAAAGAAATTATACTACTACTACCGCACTATAATATATAGATATTCTAGGAGATGCTAATGCCAAAACACAACTAACTAATTAAAATAGCCTTACACACAGTGAAACTTTGGTGGCAAACTAAGCAATATAACTGTAATGTAAGTTTGGTGGTTGGATCACTCTGATTGGTAATAAAGAGCAGACTGGAGACAGATAAGGCAGTTTCTTATTGTTCTCCACTGTGGAGTATTACTTCTCCACAGTTTATGAACTTCACAACAACTTCACTTCCTTGTTCCTAACTCACATGTGATGATATAAACCAATCAGAAACTAAAAGCACTTAGACTAAGGTAAATGCATGGGGGAAAAAAAATAGAATAACAAGTTAACATGAACATCAGGTTGTCATCTGTCTTTCTCTGACTTTGGATTGTCTTCACCCAAGTGAAGGAGTTTAGGTATCTCAGGGACTTCTTGAGTGAGAGATTTACAAGTGACTTGGTGCAGCCTCAGCAGCAGTTGAGACATTGTACTGCACAGTTGTTGCGAGGACTGAGCTGAGTAAGGTAGAAGCTCTCAATTGCGAATACAAGTGGCTGAAATAAGCTTTCTTTGAAAGGTGTCCAGGCCTGAGAGATAGAGTAAGGAATTCTGACATCGGGAGGGAGCTCGGTGTAGAACTGCTGCTCTTTCACATTGAAAGGAGCTAACTGAGGGGGTTCGGGCATCTTTTAAAGAACCCCTCCAAGGCGTCTTTAGTTGGAGGTTTACCAACCAGGAGTCAAATCCGCTGCAGATCCGGTTCACTCTGGATTAGATTACATATCTCATCTGGCCTTGGAACACATCAGGATCCCCAAGTAGGAGCTGGAGAAGGTGGCTGGTGAGAGGTATACCTGGGTTACTTAATTGAACCTGTTACCACTGTGACCTGAGTTTGGACATGCAGCTGAAAACGGATGGATGACACTGTAGGGGAAGCAGAATAGCAAAATTATGAAGAATGAAATATGGAGTAAAATGCACCTGTGAACTTGTGCACAAGTAATTGTAAATAAAGAAGAAGAAAAGAAAGAAGAAAATACAGTTTGACTGTCGTAGAGGATTTCAAGAAGAAACATACATTCAAAAGGTAATCTTTACAGTGAGAAGAAATACTTTCATAACCATCTGTATAGATTTTCACTTTACCACTATCTGTTGTCACGAAACTAAGAATTTCTAACAGCATACAGCAAGTCAAATTTTAACTGGAAGATACAATACAAGCTTTACATCATTCAGTTGCCACTGATTGTAGTGACTTATTTTACTCAAAAATGCTTTCTATAGGTGAAACTATGAATCATAAATAGATGTGCAGTTCTGCAGGAAAATATCGAGCCCTTGATGTGTTGGGAAGCCTTAGCACAGTGTATGCATGAGCATGTACAGTATGTGTGAAAGTGAAAGAGACAGTGCAAGAGAGAGAGCGAATGCTCTAGATAGTAGTTTTGATGATGATGGTGAGGAAGAGGGCTTTTGGCATGAAAGGGGCCAGTGTGTGATCATGATGTCATTAGGAGTATACAGTGAGACAGACTGGAGGAGGCTGCTGTACTGCGCTACACCCTGGGGACGTCATTACCAACTGGAACTGAGCAGGGACCTGAGCACAGGTCAGACACACAGGAAGTGGTCTCACACAGACACACAAGTGTATGCTTACTCGCATGGATACACACACACATGCATGAGTGTGGGTTTATTCTCCATCACACACTATTTGACACAGGCAGGCATCCATCACATAAGAAATGCACAGTTCTGACTGGCCTCTGACAGCCGACAGACGCTTCTGTTGCTAAACCTGACAAATTCCTCAATATCTAAGTGGACACCTCTATGGACAAATGTGCCTCATTAATGAGCATACACAGATGGACAACGCACACTCACACAAACACACACACACACACACACACAGATGCAAACTGAGAGCTCGTGCTGTGCTAAGTTGCAGTGTGTATACCACTGTAGCCGTCTGCGCTTCATTACTGTTCACACACAGACAGTTGCAGTGTTTTTGTGTCAATGTTTAATGAGGGGCTGGGAGTCTGGGGACCTTACTGCTGTCAGGAGCTCCTGTAGTCTGGAGCTACCACCTGTTCCCATTCACTCCCTAAAGCCTTTAACACACACACACACACACACACACTCGCAAGGAAACGCATGCAGACACACAGAGGCATGCGAACGTAAGGGAGCATGCATGAAAACATGTCTACACAAACATACGCACACACCTGACAAACTGCATACACTGATTTAGTCATCCTGTGGCACCACTGTCAGTGTTGGATACATGTAAACAGGTTATTGTGGTTGGCTGAGCCTGGCTGCCTGACAGAAGCTACAAAGACCAAGGGAATATCAATTGATACATTTCATATTCCTCGTCAGCTCGCCCGAGATGACAGCGTGAAAGCTGCTGCCAGCGAGAGTGATCCCTCTCTGCCTTTTTCTGACACCGCTGTTTGATGGAGATCTGAACTGTCCCGACTGATGGGCTTGCACTGCTACGCCGAGCAACGCACGCCTCCAAGCTCACAGACCACGTCCCATAACGATGTATGACAGACTTTCTGAGACAGAAGTGCAACTGTGGAAAAAAATCGTTTCCTGTGTCAGGGTGCAAAAAAGGCAGCTTTGAGGGGACATAAAGATACATTTGAAAAAACTAACTTTTATTAAAACAAAAAACAAAACAAAAAAAAAAATCAATTATTGACTCATTAACAAGATTATAAAACAGTGATTTAGTTACATAAATAAATTGATATCGGTGTATCAAATCTTAATTTCATAAGCATGTATACATGGGTCATTGTAATAAATAAAATGGGAGAGCAGAAGTTTCCTACACAAACAAAAATAAAATAAAAAAAAAAACAGCTAGAAAGACTTAGAGGAAATTGTTTCTGAAGAGAACAAGAGACACTGGACAACATATGTTTTCACCAAACACACGTGAGGAATTGCTTTGTTAAAGCATGAGTTACACAGCCATTCACTTACTAATTAAGGACACTAAAGCTGGGACCAAGGTGGGTTGTCTCTCACCTCTTAGAACGCGTTTGGTTGTTAGATAGATCTCCTGTTTGGTTACTTTAAAGCGTTAAGACAAGGCAAGAGAAAAGGCTGCTTTTATCTTTAATCAACACAAAAAAAATGCACAGAAAAAGAAAAAAAATCTGATAAAAAAAGTAGGTAAAAAGGCAAGTAATGATAGGACATCTGAAAATTGGAAGTGTTCAGTGACACTGGAAATTCTGTTGTGAACGGAAGGAGAACTGAGGAGACTTTTTTTTGATAGATTGAACCTGTGCATAATTATCTCTGTGAGCCTTATTGGGTTGCAAGACTATTAAGTTGCTCTGACAACGGTTATATTACTGCAAAATGAAGCAGACTTCAGCCAAGAGATGTCCTTAAATGCATGTAAGGCTGGACATATAATACATTATTTTTTGAGCATATCTCCAATTAGCTCCTGTATAAAGCACATTATAGTTTTTCCCTATAGAATCCCATGGAGTACTAAGCTAGTACAACAGCTTACATGCATAACTAAGTACTTCAAGAAATCCTGTATTGTATTTTCAAACATTTATCGACCAATGGCCTGAAGTAGTCTACCTCCCTCCCCTTTCAATGCTTTAGTCAGCAGGAATGAACAACAATGTTTTTCTCTGCCATCATCAATTTGACTCGATCTGCATTTCTGACGGGATCCAGCGTCTCAAGTATGAACACGTGTGGCCTTGTGAGCCGTAAAAGTCTTCAACAAGGTCAGTCTAGTCCTTCTGATATGTTCTGTTTTCAACAAAAGAGAAAAAAAGAGAAGACAAAAGAGAGAAAGAGAAGGAGAGCGAGAGAGAGCAAACTACAGCGGCTTCAAGTATTTCACATTACATAGAATACTCTGTATAAATTAGTTAACATATACTTTCAGATCCTCCATATTCAGACATATACTATGGCATATATATACAGAGTAGAATAAATGCTCGCTCATGTTGTGTCATGTTTTTGTCTTTTTCCTGTAGTCAGTCGTTCATTTGTTCCGCCTTTTTCCTGTGTAGAGAAATCCCTGAGAACGTTCTGGTTGACAATTACTGAAGGTTCCACACAATGAACTATAACAGTAGAAAGTCTAATTTCTATGATTCACATGCACAGAGGGAAATGACACTGGCCAAGTCTGAAAATACCCTACAATGGTCTGAATGTGTTAGAGCCAATTTTTTGGGGTGCGAGTACCGATGACAAGGAAGTGACGTACAGCAGAGCTGAGCGCAGAAACACTCAGCAGGAATCTGACTCTAAATCTCCTCATAACCTTGGTCTCACTAGTTGAAACTCTTGTTTAATTAACACTGTCGGCTATCACAAATGATACATATTGTGATAGCAAAAGAACTCGGAGCAGGTTCTATACCATATTATGAGGTAGTCGCCTCCCTTTGCAACTAGAACTCAACAATTATTTCGCTGTATTTGAATTGTTAAAATCACAGCTGTACTACATTACATTAATGTAACAATAATACTCATTATCATTATCTCGTCTAATGTGCCATCACTGTAGCGCCTGCATACTGTCCTCTGTCTAAAACAGGTTCTCATTATGGAGGTGGGTGAGATTACAACAATAACAACAACACGAGTTGGCTAAGAGCATTGTTGTGTGTAATGAAGCGAATGCCTGGGACCCAGAGAAAACTAATGGCTGCTCAAGTGCTGCTGCTGCTGCTACTGCTGAGTCTGAGGAAAATGCTGATGGCGGCTTTCTGTCAGTGCTAACCCAAGCTGTGCCGAGCCGAGCTAAGCTGTGCAGTGCTGGCCAGCGCCCACCTGTGAGGGCCTGGACAAAGGGAGGTGCTCTGTGTGGTTTAAAGCCTTAGTTTCTCTTTGAGGATGCTGAGACGTTTTTTTTTTCTTGTTCTTTTTTTTTTTCAATTTTTACATGAGCGCTATTGTAGAAGGGCTTCAGCCACTTAACAACATATAACTCAGTATACACTGAAAAAGGGAAAAAGATGTTTTAAATCCTAAAAAATAAAAGAATAAAAATAAAAAAAAGCCATTTCACGTTTCATTTTCCTCTCATACACATGTAAAGAAATACACACAACATTCACAACGTGACAAATTTCCTCTCTTCTGAAAAATAAAAACACTTCTGTACACATAGTAGTAATAATATTATTAATAATAATAGTAATGTTTATAACAATAACAACAGCAAGAACAATAATACCGCGTGTGGCTCTGTTGATTTTTTTGTCTTCTTTTCCTTTCTCTTTTTGCTTCATTCTACAAGTCACATCCCTCTTTGAACTTATCTATTTTATAAGTCCAAAAGAAGTTCAAAAGGCAGACTCAAGTTAATAGAAAAGTACTAGAGTGGGAAGGGGGAGCTTTCGGAGACCCCCAGCCTCACCCTTAGCCGAACCTCTCTCTCACCAGCATCATTAGTTTCTTTTTGCCCTTGTAGATCTGTTTCAGGTTGTCTATGAACTGGGTGAACTGAATGTGTCCATCGTGAGCCATCATAAATGTTTCCCGGGCTTTCCCCAGGAACTCTATAAACTCGCTGTAGTGGCGTGGGCTGATGTGCGTGAGTCGAGAATGTGTGGTGTTGATGTAGGCCCCAATGGTTGCGTCCAGCAGCTGCCTGAGCGGCGCCTTGTCCAGGGACATCAGCTTCCCCGAGTTCCTGCGGCTGTGCAGTGCCGACACCATACCCGGTGTGGTCAATGTGCACCTCCGCAAAATGTCCGAGAGCACAGTGGCACACTTCACGCTCTTGACCACCAGTGGGATAACAGCAGCTAGCTCGTTCTTTCCCAGCGAGTGGCTGAGGGCGCAGGCCCACAGCACATCA
Organism: Ctenopoma kingsleyae; assembly: GCA_032353495.1. Classification (NCBI taxonomy): domain Eukaryota; kingdom Metazoa; phylum Chordata; class Actinopteri; order Anabantiformes; family Anabantidae; genus Ctenopoma; species Ctenopoma kingsleyae. The sequence goes on along the minus strand of JAUBNQ010000028.1, from coordinate 15,495,054 downwards.
TTGATGGCTGGGTGTGTGTCCTGGTTGTAACTGAGGTTCAGGTGAGCCATAGCTAATGTCGCCAGCTTATATGCCCTCATCGGGTAACCACGGTGTTCCATGTAGCGTGCTATAGTGAACAGCTGTGTGTAGCTCATCCCTGTCGCCGCTGCGTCTAGTACAATCTGGTAGGCTGTCTCGAAGGCAATGTGGTCCTTTTCACAGAGTGTAAGAGCAGAGAGGGCGCAGTTCTGGGGGTCCTTCATGGCACACTGCAGGGCGAGGGTGCGGGCAGATGAAGCCAGGTTCTCCTGCTGATGGCAATCCAGGTGGAGGCGGACAATAGTGCTGTTGGACATAACGGTGGTGGCCACGATGCTGGTGGCTTCTGTGGGAGTGAAGAGGGTGAACCAGCTCTGCATGATGCTGTCCAGTGCGTACACACCTTAAAGACACAAACAGGACACATTGAACAGAAATGTGCAGAATTAAATTTGTGCATCTAGTACATCTTAATCTGTAGCCAGGGTGACTTACCCACTTCAGTGGCACATGTGACTAACCAACGCACCATCTCTCTTCTCCTCCAGTTTAACGTGGACAGAGTTATTCTCATCACCTGAAGAGGTTGGAAAGGGGGAATAATAGGTGAGCTGTAGACATTAAACCATATAAACATTAAACTAATTTGCAGGAAACGTCACAAGGAAACTGAAATATCTTTTTGTTATCTAATTCAATTGTCAGTTGAATAGTACAGTTGCAGAACTGTAATGGCAAAGATTATTCTATTTATTATTAAGACTTTTATCAGTGGTTCATGTGTTATTAAGATATTTAAGTCTTCTTCCTGTTTCACTTAATTTTAGTCTTTTCTAACTCAACATAGCTACTATGACCAAGACAAACCTCAAAATTAATACTTAATTAAGGGGATGTATGGGGGACATTACAGGAAATGTCTGAGATCAGTGTGGTTGACTACAGCGACACAAACAGGACACATTCAATTTAGTAATAGTATGGTAGACATGCTATATCATGGAGGTCATGAGGTCTGGCGATTGCTCTACATGGTTGTATAATGGCCAAGAAAGTGGAACAACTTCACCCTATAGTGCAAATACTGTTCCCTTATGATGTTCTCAAATCCCAAGACATTAATGCCACCACAGTTTCATAAGAAAAAGAATAAAGTCTTTCCTTGGACTCAAATGATTTTAGAAATCCTGAACCCTTATGAGATGCAGTATATTTCATCCTCAAAAGCTGTGAGCTTTTCTGTAGAAAAAATAGCATATATCTCACAACAGAAAGAAAAGAATTAGTAGGAAAAATTACAAAGGAGTTTTGCACCTTTTTAAACACAACAATAACACATTTTTAACACAGGAGCGATATGAGAATTTGTTTGGTTTTTGTTTGTCTTCAGTCTAAAATGGTGATTCTACTGAAGTTTCAAACTGGCAAGGCCTCATGTCTATAACATATATCAAATGTGCAAACTGACCTTCTACAAATGTACAAATAAATATACTGTGGCACTCGTTTGGCAAACAATGTGGGTGTGTCTGTGTACCTGCAGTCCCAGCTCCAGAGACACTTTAAGAAGTGTGATGTCAGGCAGACTGTCCATCAAAGTTGCGATCTTAAACGCATCCTGTGCCAGTTTGAAGATGTGAGACGAGGAGTGAATGTTTTTCTGAATGGACTCCAGGACTGTCTCCAGCCTGCGACTGTCACCTAGAGGAGATATGAACACAGGATTGTTTTAGAATAGGACAGTATACTTATTCGTATATGTGTGTTTTACTATCTAGGCATCACAATATCTAGTAAATCAGCAGCATGCGCCTATTTCGGTATACAATATGTGTTTATTCCCATTCCTGTATGTATTTATAAATATATGTGTACCTTTGGCAGCAGTGAGCATGGTGGAGGCTAGCTCACACTGCTGAGACTCTATGTGGCTCAGGGTGAACCAGCGCGGGTAGCGGTTGGGCACCACGGACACGATGTGGTGGGGTCGTGTCAGGTCACCGGATGAGGCAGTCGACTCCAATACCGGCAACCTGATGGAGAAGGAGACACAGAAAATGGGATTCAAATAATGCTAGTCTGCAAAAAAAACAGTTTACTTGAACTAAATACATAATTTACACTTTGATACTGTTTTTAGAAAACTAATAATTATCAATTATAAATGAATATTAACCAGATCATGAAAAAGAATAACGCTGAAATAAGACAGACTGGAAGAAAATTTGAGGGAATTATAATCAGAGACACCAAATGTTCATGGATCATCGACATCACAGTGAAACCACGTCTTTCTTCATACAGTAATGAGACAGACAGAAATACTGTACAGACAGAAAAACTCTTCATTATGATGGTCTGAAAGTGACTTCAAAATGAAAATGACTTCAGTGATCATAGGGGGATTACAGTTAGTCTATCCCTGCAATTTACTTCCAACCTAGTATTTAATCACCTAGAAACCGTGGTATAATTAGTATTTTCTTCACTCTAATTGGTCATAATGAAGTCAGAGCCCTGCAACACCTGCTAGTGGATGAAGGAGCTTCACTAGTTTCTCTCATTCCCTCACTTGACAGGGCCGAGTCTTCACCAGCACCACAAGCACCACCACCATTATCACTGTGGCCGGCTCATCTTCTATTCTGCTTCACTTCTTTTCCCTCTGCTTCCACCTCAGTTTCAAAGGTCTTCTTTCCTTCAGAAGACAGCACAACCTGGCCTTCTCTCAGCCAATCACAAAGCTAATTGAGTCCAGGGGGAAATTAAGGAATTCACCTTCCAGCCCCGTAAGGCTGGACACACATCAAACAAATACCGACACACATGAATGAAGAGAGTCAGAACACACACACACACACACACACTCCGACAGACACGCACACACCTGCCCTTTTGAAAACACATCAAAGCAGCCTAGAAAAAGCAATGTGATGCTAAATGCCAGTTTCAATTT
>JAUBNQ010000028.1:15476872-15490724 GCA_032353495.1 Ctenopoma kingsleyae | reverse complement strand
GAACAGAAGAAGAAAAAGTGAGACGTTGATAAAAAGCAGCCCAGCAAGGTTTTACCTAAATCCTGAGGCCCTTTGGGTTTCTGGTCAGCATCACCATGACTACTGACCTCTCTACCTCATGTTCTTTTCCCTCTCCGTCTGTAAACACCCTTCACTTTCATAATATATCAAGCACACATCTATCAGCTTAGCGACATATCCGCTGGAAGACTATACACAAACTCAAATTTGGAAACATCTAAGATGCCTGACAGGAGGATCAAGCCATATGTGACCTAAACATTTTAGCTCTTGTGAAGCGAGGATGCCTACAACAACATATGTTTTGGGTGACGCATTGTTTTCTGCACAGCATGTAACTCAATCAAGTGAAAATCCCATGCAAACATACAGTATATTATTAGTAATATATAAAAATAACATTAATATTAGCTATTACTTTTCATTTTCTCCTGGGTATGTACAATGGTGGTACAGTTCTTTGTACACTGGTGGTAACCACTGAAACCAGTGGTGGAACTAATTAAGAGCAGTACTGTACATAGCAAGTACTTTACTGTACAATTTTTAGATACTGGTATTTCCTTTGCTTCACTATATTTCAGAGAAGTAACTTTTTATCATGTACATTTATAAGATAGTTACTAGTAATTTATCAGATTACACTATCACAGATTTATAAACTATGATATGACTTCAGCGCTTACATGCTTCAATAATAACTATCATATGTGAATCCCACTCACAAGGGGCATTATGAGTACTTCTACTTTATTTGTGTGACTATGTTTGTAATGGAGTATTTTATAGTGGGGTGTTGCTTGGGTAAATAATTTGAATTTATGGCTTCCCAGCATCTTAACTTGATTTTCATATCAACATTTACATAAATAAATGAAAATACTCACAAATCATTGTATTTTGGGGGATGTCAGACTGTGCAGGGCTACACAGTTTGGCCTAACTGAAAGAAATAAAAGGAAACCAGCTACCTGTGAATGTCACTGCCATGTCAATGTTGTAGAATATACTGCAGTTATGATATATAATACTGCATATTCAGAGGTGATGGATTATACAGGCGGTCAAAGGCTGCCGATTACAACAAGGGTCTATATTTATTAGCTTTGGAGGACTAATATCTCATATGGAAATCTCATATGATAACAGGCGGCTGGGATTTGTCTCTTTGGCTTCCAAAGAGTTTCGATAAGGACAGTCTTTGGCAAGGCAACAAGCTTCTTCTTCTGTAGCTGTAGTCCAATTCTGGGCAGCCCGTGAACCAGAAGGCAGCTCCTCTGTTTTTGTTTTGGCCACTCACACCAAGCCATTGCACGGCATATGCTGCTTTCACAGACTTTAATTAACCTCATCCAAGGGACATAAACACACACACACACACACACACACAGGAAAATACTGAATACTAGATATGCATTTGTGTAGGGAAGCAGCCTGACTTCCTGTCATTAAAAATTGCTGGTTTGAATGCAACTGCGAAAGAGAAGAAAAATAGAGAAAGCAAGTGGAAAGTGAAAAAGCGTGTGTGTGTAAATGAGAGCTAGACTTTCCCTCTCTCCTTGTATCAATGATAGTGTTATAATGGGTCCATTAAAATAGCCCGGGTTCCTTTACCTCCTCCTCTATATTTAACTGTCCGCCATCCCGTGGGAGCAGGGAGGTATATGCTATCATATTACTCTACGCTACATTACACACATTCATTATGTGCTGAGTAGACACCCCTGGCTCCCAGGAGCACCCATAAGTGGCCATATTATTCTAAATCACGGGTTTCACGCCACAGGAGTGAGGATGGAGGAGGTGAAGGAAGTAGCAATAGGATGAGGGGACTGGCTGACTCAGGAAAAACAGGTTGGAGACGTGGGTGTAGAGGCAAGGAGGGGACACACAGCGGCTGGGTGTGCAACCTTGAAACCACGCAGCCCCTGCATGAGAAAGCCAGCCATGTTGTTTTGGTTTTGTAAGCAGGTTATTTCAGTTCCTGACACCTCCTAACTGGTTAGCAAAAGTGTGAATGATGTGTTTGTTGTCCTTTTGTTCCCTGTTTGTCTGACTGTGACACATGATGGTACAAGAAAAAAAAAACTTCTCATTCATACAATAATCATTTACCAGTTTTACAGCAATGGAATCTGAGTGGCCTGGCTTTGTAGAAACACAACAAACATCTTTCCCACACTGCCCTCTCCCTGTTGGCCTTGCATGTGTACATCTGTGTGTGTGTGTGTGTATATGTGTGTGCTTCCTCCTCATTACAGCCACACTAATTACACTCTCATTAATGTAATTAATATTCACTGATCCAGCTCCCACTAGTCACAACATCAAAACACAGCAGCGCAGACTGATTAACACACATACACATGTACACAATGTCCACAGATGAATACACACAGGAGCTTTATATAGAGAGATCAGCCAATTACTGATGTTAAAGCTTGAGGAGATCATGCAGAAGGATCACTACTTGTTATCTTGTAATGCTTAGGCTAGTTACTCTAGTTAGAGGAGTTACAATAAGTTTTAGAGTTGGAATCTATACTAATCGGATTGTGATTTTCCAGTTTCAAGAGGTTAGTTGTGTTTAAAAGACTGCGTTAGGCCAAACTTGTGAGGAGACCAGCATTTAAATCAATCAACTCTGATTTATGAAGTTTTGACACGCTTACAGCAACACGTGAACTTAGGAAACCTACCGCATGGCTCTCAGTGCAATTTTGTACGCCAGTTCAGCGTCGTGAGGTAGGAGAGAGGTGAAGAGATAGCGGGCAAAGGTGTGCATGGGAACACTCTCTCTGTGGACAATCTCTCCAAGGCCAGAGTATGGGCCAGCTGTACAAAAAACAGAAAACAAATACACAGACAAACACACAAAAGGGGGATTGCTATTAGTGACAGAGTAAAGAAGTGGAAGAAATTAACCAATAAAACAAAAACCAGTCTCATCGCTTCAATTTCATGGTGTATACAGCATAGATGAACAATAAACAACAACTACGTTTATACTTTGTTGTATTCTGAGTTGTGGTTTTTCTATTGTATACTGTGGAGTGACTTGTCTGGTCTACCCCTTCCAGCCAGGAAGGAGCAAAGCCACGCGGCATTAAAACAAACTGTGACGTCAAAAACCATATGGTCGTGTGTGCAGACTTGGCCTCATGCTCTCTCCCTTCCCTCCCCCTCTTCCTGCTCTTCCCCTCATCTCTGGTGGGTTATTTTAAACCCCAACAGGCTCCTAAGCCACAGACCACATCACACAGTGGCGCGGCTGGAACCTCCAGGGGCCTGCAGAGGCCTCGGAGCCTGGTGCTCTATTAGTAATGGAGCCAGAGGTGGGTGGTCGCACCAGAGCTGAGGAAAACTGGGGTTTGGGTGGGAACTGGATTGGGCCAGGCCCTCCAGGATGTGCCACTTCCCCCTTTTTCCTCCTCCCTTTCCCATAACCAAACCTCATTCTGCTCCAGCTCTAGTCCTGTAAATGTACACACTGTTGTGTGTGCATGTGTGTGCTGACACAATACCCCTGGTGTTACTGTGTAAAGAGCTCATTTTGGTCTGGCCCAGAGCAGCACAGCCTCTATTTGTACCACAAAAAGATAGGATAATAAATAGTGAGACAGAGTCCAATGTGTTTTTTCCTGTAAAAATCTGTAGACTCTTGGTGTGTGGGAGGGACAGGGAGGAGGTGTGTCTATGTAAAGTATGTATTTGTGGAGACTGGGAGATGTAGTGAATTAAAGGGGCAGTAAAAGTGAAATATAATTTGTCAGCTGCCTTACCCTCTAGCAGAAAGACGGCCTGTTTACGGAAGATTTTGACCAGGGAGTCTTCCAGTTCCACTTCCTGCAGCTTGGCCAAGAGCTGCTCTTCATTGCGACACACCTTTTCTTGAGCATACAGCCCGTCAGGCATCACCCGCTGCTGGCCCAAGCCAATCAGAGCCGTCTCCACTGCCAGAGCCATGTACGATTCACCATCTCCCAACAATCGCTGCACAGGCATTCGTTGGAGGTCCGCTCTGCTCACAACACTGGAGCAGTCTGTGAAGAAGAAACAGAATAGAAAACAGAAAGATGAAACAAAGGACGTGAGTCATAGTTAGTATCTTTATTTTTTCCTAAAGTTTTAGACACTAGATGATGAATCTGTCTCCTATGGAAAACCACTGTGTCAGTCACATAGTAGAGGTTTGGAAGTAACCAAAATAAAGATCGGCGCCTCAGGAGCATTCCTCCGTTCACTTCTCTACCTAGGAGGAGAGGACTATTTCTGTGCACAGAGGAGGCGATGAGGGACAGTGCGATCATTGAGTGTGGGAGAGGAGAACTTAAGAAACACGAGGGGAGGCACGAAAAGATAAAAAAAATCAAGGAAACAAATCCTTAATTTGCACCTAAACTATACTTTCTAACATTTTAATGCTATTCTAATGTGAGTCAGAAAACATGGACACTGGAAAAATACTCTAGATAAAATTTTATTCTACTATTATCATGTATTTTGTCATCTCATATTAAAAATCAGTCAGTGGGAATAACTTACAATATGTTGAACAATGTTAAATCAATAAACATCTGTATATAAATCTTTCAAAAATAAAGCCGGGTTTGTTTTGTACATTAGTATGCTATTATACACCATATGTCATATTCAAATGAATTATGCAGTACTAATAAAGAATATACAAACTACATACTTTAATATCTTTGGATGTGTTTCATTTATTGTTTCATAAGCTGCCACAGAAGCAGAACTACATCTAATTATGTGTATAAATGTATTGTTGTAAATCTGTATTGCTGTAAATCAGAAATACCTGAGAGGTCTAAGCAGATGTTGGAGCCTTCCTCTCCTACTCGTCCTGACTCCGTCAGGGTGCTGAACAGGGTACCGATGGGATCCAGTGGGTGCCCCACCCAGCCCTCCATGTTGGTTATAGAGGTATGGCCTTTACTAAGCAACTCTGAGGCAAGACAGAGCAGATGAAGACACAGTTTAACAGAGAGGTCTGACAATACACATATTTCTCAGAATTACTGCCCCCACTAAACAGCTACAACTGGAAAAAGACAATAGAATTGACCTCTACGTGCAAAATGAACAAATTCCTAAGTCAAATGATATGAAGGACAATGAATAACAAAATTATTTTTGGAGAAAATCTGATATTCTATCATAACACAACATTTTTTCTCTTTGTTATTGGCAAAGTTTTCAAAAAATGATCACTTTAAAACAAACTTAATAGCTGGAGGAGTTTGAAAATATTTTCTCTTTTCTTGCAATAACTTTATTTTCATAAGAAATTCTAAGTATTAATATGAGCTAGACCTACTTTGAGTAGGGGGTGAGTATAAAAACTAGCGAAATTTCACCTTTCTTATGCCGACGAAAGTGCTCCAGTTGCCTCTGCTGTTGTCGTCGCAACGTGTTTACCACAGCAATGGCCAATCGAAGTGCTTCTCTCGGGTAACCGTGTGAACGCAAAGCATCCACCCTGGCACAGGCTGTCGGGACATGTTCTGCGGAAAAGGCAAATACTCTCTCATTCTGTACTGTACATTCTTACCACAAACTAGTGAGCACATTCACGAACATACACACTTTTACACACAGACTCACCGTGCCACAAGGGCCAGCCACGTGAGTCAAACAGGGAGCCCTCCTGGTTGTCATGGTAACAGTAGTTGGCATAAAGGTCACTGGCGATAATGTGCTGGAGGTGTCGGTCCTGCCAGTGCAGGTCACAGGCCTCAATGGCCCGTGTGAACACAGTCCTGTGGGGGCGCATCTCTGCAGAAGGAGTAGGAGTAGTGAGTAGGAGTAAGGAGCATTTGATTCTTGTCACTTATATGTGGTGAGAAAACGTCAGGTAGGGCCCACCTGCATGGTCATTTGGTTGCTTTTTATCTTAAAAATCCTAGCATTTTAAAATATATTAACATCAAGTTAATGTTTGAAAATTAGCATAATTACTGTAAACAAACATAATCATCACCTAGAAGACTGGCAGCCTTAACTGGCTAGAGTACTTTAAGAGAAGAGAGCCACTGAACAAATGCTTTTTGAGTGAATGGACTACATGCAAAAATGACTTCTTGAAATAGCTTGTTTTGGAGTAGAGCAAACTAAATAGAAATAAATGATAAGTATTTAGGTGAAGCTTGCATATGCAAGAAACAGAGGCTTCACTTCTGATGTTTACAAGCACTACACGTCGCACCTCTCACCTTCACAACTGTGACTTACATTATTATAAAGTACATATGTTATTGACAGACACACAAGATGTGTCAATCTCTGACCTTGGTTGCCATGGGCACCCTGAGGCAGTGAGTGGGTGAGGTTGGGCAGCTCATTGCCATGGTTACCATCCTCCCAGGGGCAGACATCCACGCTGTTCCATCTGCGCAGCTGGCGCAACCATGATGACTTCTGCTCTGGTTTACAGTGAGGGTTCAGTACAATGCACATCCACAGGGCACCTGGACATACACAAACATCAGCGTATACACTTCAGTTACCTGCTCGAATTCCCGGGGTGTAGCAATGATGTAAACAATAATATATACATACATACAATGCAGGATGGAGTGTCTTTTGAGAGTCAAAAACAAATACAGTTATCGTGAATGATTGAAAGCTTGCAGTAGTTTTCGACGATGTGCAACATCATAGCATTGTTTCCAAAAATTGTTATATTTTATATGTTGCCGCCATCTTGCACTAGAATACAAAACTCTGAAACTGAGAAGTTAACTAGTCCCGAGGCAATGCTGACTGCACACACATCATTTTGGAGTAAATTGGAACAAACAGAATATGAAAAGTGGCTACGTCTCTGGGGATGTAAGCACATTCAGGGATTTTACTCTCAAGACTGCTTGAGATATGTATACTCTACAGTGTGTTTGTGTGTGTGTGTGTGTGTGTGTGTGTATGCGCGTGCGTGTATGTGTACATATGCATGTGTGCAAAGCTGAAAGAGTTTTGGAGGAAGGACGAAGACAAGGACAGAGACAGAACATGAAGAGAGAAAAAGAATACAAAAGGTACAGAACAGAGGGAGAGCAGAAAAAAGGGAAATAGAAAATGAAATGAGAGCGGAGATGTTTTGGATGAGGAGACATGGGTGAGGACAAGTGAATGAGGCATGGCTTTGTGTCTGGAGGAGAGGAGTAGCTGCAGCTCAAAGAGGAGAAAGACAAAAGAGGAGGGGAGAGAGAGAGAGAGCGGCGCCGAAAGGCAGCATTCACCACACATCAGGGGGAGTGATAAGGACTTGGGAAGAAGGGTTTGAAGTGTGGACTTCAAAGAGACCATACACACACACTTCCAAAAATACGTGGGATTGAAACAGATGAGATCACTCCGCTGTCCTCGCAAAGTGCAGAACAAGACCAAAGGGAGAAACATCATCATCAACAACTACAACAACAACAGCAGCAGCAGCAGCAGCATCAACCAAGACATTAGAGGAAAACAACAAAGACAAGAGACAACATGACTACTGTCCTGGTGATGGGCTTGTTGGTTTTGCGGTTTGTGAGGAAGTGTTTTGCTGTAGGTACAGTACATCTGTCAAAAGAAACTACACACTATATCAAACCAAGTAACAGCACAGTTAGCAGCACACTGTCACATCAGCTAAATATATAATGCAAAGTGTTTGAACAGATTACAGAAGTCATAATATTTGGGGTTTTGATGAGGCACGATGTGCTGCATTAAACGGCTTGTAATTCACAAAGACACTCTTGCTGAGCTGCCAAACCTATATTAACAGTGCGAGGGAGAGACTGGGCTGTCAGTAACGAGTGTGTGCCTATGTGGGCTGTCTTGGAAACAAAGAAAACAAACAAACAAGAAAAAAATGTGTGTGCCTTTGTGTCAATGTCTGGGTTCGATCACCCACCTAAATCTTGGAAAGGCGTGTGTGTCTGTGTATGTGTGAACATTGTAGGAAAGTGTGTGTGTGTGTGTGTTTTTTCCCCTCACCCAGTTCGTCCCAGAGCTGTCTGTACTTGTCGGTCATGGTGGTGCCCTGCTGTCTCCACAGCGCCAGCCGAGGGTCGGCCATGAACTGTTCTGTGATCAGTGTTAACATCCTCGCTCCGTTGGAGTCACGCATCTTCAGCATCTCCCTCACCTACAGGAGGAGAGAGGAGGAGACAGGGAGGGCGGTTACGTACAGGCCCACACGCATACAGCATAGTTTATACAAAAAGATGCACAAAAGGCTATATACACACACAAGACAAAGCAAACAGCTTTCCTAGCAATCTACACACACAGCAGTGAAAGCAGTTTACCTGTTGCTGCTATTTACAGCCTAAGGAAAAAGGAAAAAACCCGAAAGCACCTATTTTATCTGTGTTCAACCCCTCACCAATGAATCTCTTTGAGATCCAAAAGTAAATCAGATACATTAAATGAAAATTGTCTTTGCTTTACAGTGGCACCATGGACATGCATATCTACCAAATAGCTTGTGGAATTACAAGCAATTAAATGTGGGAAAATGTGAATGCTATAATCCCTAAGGGGTTAGAAGAACAGGTCCATATCCAATAGCTATGGTTACATCTGTCTCACAGTGTATGTCTATAGTAGTCTGTTATTATATCCACTGCCAAATTAGGTTTGCCTCCAACTTTCAAAACTGAGCGCATGCAAGTAAAACAACTAACTGAAATCTCAAAAATTCTCCCGCCATGTCCTTGCCTCCTCTCGAATGTTGTTTTACCTCTTTACAACACCTGTCCTTGTCTTTTCTTCTCCAAATTTCATCTTGAATGAATAATTCCCATTCAAACTAGTTTCACACTGCCTGAATAGTTTTGTAGTCTCAAGAAATATTCCTCAAGAGCCACAAAGAAAATGTATTTGATTACATGAAATATAAACAAAGTTACAAGGCTAAATATTTTCAATATTTTTATACTCTTTTTGAAATTAAAATACTGAAACTTTGTCCTTTTTACTATAGATATAAAACAAGAGTGGAAGCACAATAGAAAAAAAATCAAGAATACAAATATCTGCATGAAAAGCAAGTCAAACACTAAGTGGTAACCGTTTCTTTTTTATTCTCTGGTGCATAACCAGCAGCTGAGATTTCTCCTTATTTTCTCTTCACTCTATGTCGCTAGAAAAGCTAATCATAAGAGGGATATGTTTACTGTAAACTATGACGGTCAGCATGTCTTCCTCTTGTAGCAAGAAAAACTCTTGTGTGCGTGGGGATATAAAATCCAGGTTAATATTTGTTTAAATCGATGTCCTCCTCTTATAAAAAAGGTCTTTTTCAGTGAAAAACAGCGGCAATCAAAAAAAAGTGGCACGTATGTGTGGACACATGCACACAAAAGCACACAAATGTGTATTTTCTGTCTCTCTGGCAAGAGGAGTGACAACATTTATTCACAAATGCACGCCACAAAAAAAGCCACAGACACAGGAGCCAACACAAATGCATATACAGTATGTGTGTTCTTGTAATTTGAGCACAGCTCTGTGTATGCGACTCTCAGTGTGGGTGTATAAGTGTATATGTGGCTGTTGGTGGGTGTGTATACTGAAAAGGATATAAAAGGCATCAAAGAGCATGAAGCCGAGAGACATTCTAAAAGCCGGGCAGGGTAGATGATAATGGCCTTGACTTGCAGTCTTTACATAGCACACAACACATTAATGCTGGCCTAGCATTATCAGTGTAATACCAAGCACCACAGAGAACACAACACACATCTCATATAAAGTTTTAATTGTGGAAATAATTAAAGTTGCCCTTCAATTTCTATACCTCTCTTGCTTTACCTTACACTTTTCTTTTTGGTGCATGCATCACAAAGCAAGTGTAAGAAGGAGCAGCAACTGTATATATCAGCAACTGTAAAGTTGCCATATATAAAGTTGATTTGTCTAGGAATACTATCAAAGGGGTGAAGCCTTCATAAAAGAAGAAAATGTAAGCGCTCTAGAGACGAAAAAATATTTACTCGCAATGATACTGTGTCTGAGGGTTCTTGTATAGAGGAAAGGAAATGGTGAGAGGTAAACCTATATGTGTATTGTTATGTTCTGTATGTGGATGAATGAACGTCGCTGACTGCTGACCTTGCTGAACAGCAGGTTGAGCTGCTTGCCCGAGCCGTGGTATCCTCCCTGGGAAAGGAAAAGCTTGACTTGCTCCTGAACCTGCTCCTCATCCAGGTGCCAGCAGTTCTCATCGTCCACGCTGGCTCCTGCTGTGGGGTCCGGGGCCCCTATACACAAACATGTGTTGTATATATATTAGGCCACTGTTTTATTTAGATAATAATTAGTGTGTACATTAATCTGATATTTTTCAATTTTATCTTTTAAGAACACAAAAGTGATCACTTGTCAAATATAGTTCAGGTGAGTGCAGCATGTACCCTCATTGTTGGACAAATTATTCTTAAATAAGCTTTCTACATTTGTGAAGACATTTAATAACAATTTATTATTAACAATTTGGGAGTTATTGATGGAAAGATGATAGATTGATAGCATGTTTAAAAAAATCCATCTTTAATTGCACACTATTTTCTTTTTGTCCCCATATTTCCATTTCTGAAACACAAACATACATGACAAACACACATATTTGCCACCTCATGCCCTCTTCTGTTGCTGCTGTCATTACTTTTCTTTTTCTGCTGTGATGTTTACCCTTCAGTTTCTCCCTTTTTCCGTAAAGTAAGCAGTAAGCACAGTATCAATAATGAGACATGCACCTGTCTTTATCTCTCTGCTAACCTCTTAATTTCTGTCTCTGTATTGTTCTTTTCTCTCAGAGGTAAATAACGGGTCTATATTGTTGATTAGAGGCACACAGTTTCTCCTTTACTGTCTGAATCGCACTAATGAGTAACATTGATCCTGCCACACTTTACCTCCATCACATAGTTAATACACATGCATATAGAGACAGGAAGATGCACACAGTCCCACGTGGTCTCAAACATGCCCATGACCTTCTACACACACTGTTCCTCACCGTGGACCTGGTTAATCTCCGAATTCTGTGACAGAATCTCGTCGGCCAGTTTCTGTGCGGTAGGCAGCACCTCTGTGTGGTGGACTGATATCAAATACTGGACAAACTTTTGCAGCTGGTCTCTGCTCATCTGGAACAGAGTTTCTGAGATAGGAAGGTGCAGTTTGACCTGCTCAGGCTTCCGTACTCTGTAAAGTGACAGCGCCACTACATGGGCGCAGTAGAAGATGTCTTTGTTGCCACAGGTGCATGTTACCGCCGTGATCTTGCAGCGGTCGAAACTGACGCTGACGCTGCATACGAGCTCCGGGGATGACGGTGTGGCAGGGTCCGTCACTGTGCCACTCAGATGGAAACCTGAAAAAAAGTGAGAATTAGGAGTTATTTTATATGTAAGTACAATTGTGTCTTCATCTCTTCTGTTAACAGAAAAAAATCTTTTTGATATAAATGAACAGGCAAGTAATTAATTGATAATAAAAATCATGTATATATTGGTTGCAGCCCTACTTTACTTCTTGTTTTTTTTAATGAAGGTTTAATTTGAACAATGACAGTGAAATTACTGGTTTCGGCAAAGGGAACTATTGTCTCCAAACACAGCTGGAAGTTTTGCCTAAATATCTATTTAATGAGAACTGGAACTCATTGAATGTGCTCTTGACTAAATTATGTCATTGAGTAAATCTCTTTAAGAATGAATGCACTCAGGATGGAGAAATTATATGAAACAGACTCCACTGGCCACAGTCACCTGCAAAATGCCTCATGTTGTCTTATCATGAGAACATGATCAAGACCAGCTGCAGCCTACTGACTGAGTGCGAGTAAATGAGCCTGACAGAGCTCTAGATGCAGGAACTCAGATGAGCAATCCACTGCAAGAGGAATTGAGAACGAGATGAGGAAGTGAGCAATGAGCATGGCTGTTTCAGTATGAATAATACAGGCTCTTGTTTGAACATAATGTTTGATCTTATCCTTGCTGTGCTATCTGGAGGCACGGCTGGTCATTATGCAAGGATGAATATGAATGAGTAGGGCGGGGTTCCCTGGCAGTGGCCTAAAACACACACTGATGAGGGTATGAAAGAGACACACATGTATGCCCACACTGAGCCACAGCATGAGATCATGCATTTATTAATAATGGGAGTGGTTAGAAGAGACAGGAGGGAACCTTATGAATGCATTTATGTACTCAGGAGAGATCTCAGAAATGCATGTAGACCAGGCAAAGACATACATCTCTTAAATATGTTTATCAAAGGGCTGTGCGCACGCATCGCTGTGATATCAAGCATGTATTAACACAAATAGTAAAGCGTCTTCTGGGCCTCTACATTAGGTAAAAAGGGAGAAGCAGGACTTGAATATTTCATAGGATATAGATGAAAATGGGCTGAAGGGGTACACAGGCAATCTGACCAGAAGTAAGGGAAAAGTAGCATTCCTTCCTCCTTGATGGTTAAGGTGTGCAGTAATAATGCAGGTGAACAAGACAAAAAAAGAGAAAAAGAAATGAACTGCATCACAACACTTGGTTATAGTGTTGGATATGACCTCTGCATACAAAAATAAAAAAAGAACCTGGTTTTAGAGTCAGACAGGTAGTTTTAATACGCTCTACTTTAGTTAGACTGCACCAATTGCAAATTCAAAAAGCATTCATTAGCATGGATGTTGTAAACCTGCAACACTGCAATGGCGTCAGAACAGAAATAGAAATACTTTGTTATATGTGCCCTTTTGCTCAGCATTATCTGCACAAGTATGAAGTGTTGGCTGCAAATATCTAACAGTGCAGAACTGCAGAACATTGCCATGGAGATATGCTTTTCCATTCTGAAAGCCAGCTGGCAGGAGAAGTACATGTTTAACAATATCCACAGAAGAGGGGTGTGGATCGAATATGGCTGCCACTTGCATCTGCAGTGATCAAAGCCTATATGTCTACAGCTGTGTGTGTGTATGTGTGTGTGTGTGTGTGTGTGTGTGTGTGTGTGTGTGTGTGTATATGTGTGTGTGTGTGTGTGTGTGTGTGTAGGAGAGTGAGAGAGAGAGGAAGCGAGAGAGAGAGCCATACTAAGTCACTCTTAAATGAGACAAAAAGATTTACATGGTGCAGCTGGTTGTAGAATGGAGAGCTAACTTATTTAGCTCTGTAACAACACACAAACAAGCAATGGCCTTTAATACATTTAGCCTGTGTGTGTGTAGGTGCATGTGTGACATGAGTTTGTGTTTTAAGAGTGGTCTCTGGTCCAATGAGGGGAGAGAAAAAGAGAACATCAAAAACATGTGGGGCTGAGTGAGCTCAAAGAAAAATTGACCTCTACACTACACAAGCACACAATCTTACACACACACTTACACATTGTACACATTTATCAGACTGTTGTAAAAGCAGCTGCACTTTCTTTTCCAAATGTTTCCCATAAGGAAAATTAACAGGGATACTTTTTTAAAATTCAAAAGACATATTATGAAAAACTAAACAGTGATAAAACACTTATTCCTATTCTAAATCTGTTGTGTTTCCCTTTGCCTTAATGGACACTCTCACTCTCTCTCCAAGCCCTTTTGATCCGTCCCTCCCTCCATCCACATTCCCACAGCTCTCTCTGTCTCACTCTCTGACAGATGGGTAGGTAATGAGTTTCTCCTTTCCCCGTCCAATCGTCTGGGCACCAAAAAGTGCCCCCCACGCCAAAAATGCCCTTTTAATTTAGCCAAGCGCTGAGTACAGGGATATTACTGTTTAGACACACACACACACACACACACACACACACACACACA
>JAUBNQ010000028.1:15459639-15476772 GCA_032353495.1 Ctenopoma kingsleyae | reverse complement strand
AATTTAGCCAAGCGCTGAGTACAGGGATATTACTGTTTAGACACACACACACACACACACACACACACACACACACAAACACACACACTCCTCTCATGACTCCTGGTTGGGTGGGTACGAAACCTTCAATGTCTCATGTGCTAGCTATTAAAAAGCCTGGTTTCCCCCTCACCCAGTCCACCCAGCTCCCCTCCCTGAGTGGTGCTCGGGGCTCTTTTCTGTGCATGTTCAAGAGGCCAGGCTTGGCTTTCAAAGTAACCATGGCGGCCATTTTTAGAACAAGGCCTCTGTGAGGTTGCCCTAGAAACCCCTTCTGACCGCCCTGGTGAAATCACACTTGGCCGAAAGAGCTGTGTAAGGCAGCAAGAACTGTGTGTGAAAGAGTGAGAGAGAATGAGCGTATGTATATATATGTTCAAATCCCACAAAGGCCTGTGGACCACCCACACTCTTTGGGGAACTCACATCAAAGCATTCCCTCAAATAGCTCGATCATTCTCTCTTGTTTTGAAATTGTATAAGTGCCGATAAGCCAGCATATCCTCTCGACCAGCTAGGACCACTTATGTCTATTCAACATGGGGCCCCAGAAATACTGGACTCCTGCTCTTGTTTCAGTGAGGAAAGGTCTTGACTAAGGCCTGTAACTCCTTCAGTCTGCTATGACAGAAGACTACTGCTTTTATACACTCCCAATAAAACAGGATTTAGATTCCCACAGGAAGACAGTCAGTGGCGATCGGGGCGGACCTGAAAGGTTTGCTTGCCTAAGCACAAAAGTGCTCAGTGTTCTAAATTAGATTGAGCAACATACATATATTTCCGCAATCAAATTAACATTCTAAGTCAATTGAAAAAAAAAAAAAAATCAGGCCATGCAGTGGGAAGGTCATTAAGTGTATTGGCTGAATTGGACCGTGAGTGACTGTCACCTAAATCTAATATGGCACCATGCAGTTTGGGCAGCTCTCATTTGTTGCATTTGTATGTGTGCGTGTGTGCGCAACAGATTCAGAATACATGATTGATTTCAGTGCAAGAAATAAGCCGAAACAAATGGGCTGGTGTGAAAGTGAGTCAACATAAGCATACAGGGGGAAACAAAGAGAGCAAATAGATATTTAAGGCCCCTTTGCCTGTGCTGATTCACTTTGGCTTTGCACATTAATCAAATTACCTCATGGGCTGCAGACAGACAGACAGCAACACCTAAATCTTGCTCTGCCCTGCTAGAGCTGATCCACGAAGGACCACCTGCGGTAGTTGAAGCTTTAACATGGGATCCTACTCTATGTTCACTAAAGATAGCCTGCTAAAACCTCACAGAGGAAAGGTTATTGGACTGGAATCCAATCTGTTTGGTTAGATTGAACTGAGAGGCCCTACTGAAAGAAGATCTGAACCACAACCGACGAAAAGCAAGGCTCTGCAGCAGGTCGAGGAAGGGTCGAGGATTGTGTCCACCTCTAACACTGCCTTCATCCCACCCACAGCTAGGAGCATTTTCTTTACTGCAGCTCCATGAACTGAACCAATTAATAAGGCTACAAAGACAAATACAAGGCCTTTCACCATCTGAGAGAGTAGGCCTGTGTGAGTAACAATGAGAACATGCGTGTGTGGTCCTATAAGGAAGGACCCATACAGAGACTATAAACAAAGATCAATGCTATTTTGCAGGAGACCTTGCTCCAGGCGTGTGTGTGACTGTGTGTGCGTCCTAGGTGTGGGACGAGCTGGAATAACACAGCTGAGCTCCAGAGGCGGCCATATTTATGCCTTAAACTCTCTAGTAGACCAAAAAGCCTTTTTCTCCCCGGGTGTCTTTTCATCACCCACACGTCCACACACATGCAGGTGTGCACCAGCATACACAGACTGCCTCACAGTCTGAATGTGTATCCAGACAGACACAAATGAGTATAAAATAATGTTTTGATATATTCTATGAATTTCAATGCTTTTACTTCTGCTTGAGATTCTGACAGAAAAATCTGCATGCTAATCATAGGGATGGGAGGGAAACAATATGTGTGTGTGTGTGTGTGTCTGTGTGTGTGTGTGTGTGTGTGTGTGTGTGTGCATGTGTGTGCGTGTGTGCACTGATGGCTGTGTGGGTGATTGGAGTTGTCATCAGCTGGCAGTTAAAATGACAGTCAACTACTGGGCTGCTGCCACTTACTTTCCATGCGGTACATCAGGAATGACTTGCAATTTTCTAACTATCACTTTTCAAAATGGATTCTAATTTTGCTGGATTGGGCCTGTCAGGCAGAGCGGGTGTTTCTGTGCCGCTGACTGATCCCAAAGGTTGGCACTCAGAAGGCTGACCAGCCCTGAAAGACAGTGAAACCTCTGTTGAGAGATGTGATCACGTCAACACAAAAAGGATAAAGGGGGCGAGAAAATTGAGTTGAGCGAGTTGTGCTGGTGACAGACTGACGGCCTGGTTGCAAGAAACCTAAAATTCTAGGGGGGAAACTTTTTAACAATTCACATGGGGCAAGACTCTGTCAAAGAAATAGTCTGGAAGTTATTTTATGAAACTGGAGCTAACGGCTGGTTAGCTTAGCACTGGAAACAGCAAGCCTGACTAAATCTGCCTACCAGCATCACTAACACTTTGTATATTGTTTGTTTAAAAAGCTAAATGTAGAAATGGCAAGCTGTGGTTCCCCTAAGACCAGGAACTTCATCGTCTTCCTGCTGGTAGGTGGACTTTATCACCTTTGGCTAGACTAAATGTTTCCAGTATTAATTCTAAGCTAAGCTATCAGACTGCTGGGAGGGGCTTCATATTCATTATACAAATAAATGTGGGATCAATCTTCCGATCCGACATTCAGCATATTTAGAAAAAGTCGCCCTATTCTTCTAAATGCAGATAACACAGATTGTAACATAGCTACACACCATACACTAAAATATCACACTGATAACACTGAAAAGAGAAACACATTGTCCAATACACCTACCACAAGCTGAAGAAGAGAAGACAAACATGGATTTTTGGATAAAATCTGGGTGTATATCTTTTGGTTTCTAACAAAGTAGGCTGTGTTTGTCACAGTTAACTATTAAACACTTTAGTTTCGTTAGTTTAAAATAAGTATTATGTGTAACTTCAGATTGGCACCTGTATTAGATGTACTGCCCCATTAGCAGCTCTTCAACAAATCCCTGTCACTGGTGAAGCCAGCAGACCGCTAATTCGGTCTCCTGGCTGTACATTAACTATACATTATCCCAATCCATGTGCAAGGTTCATTAGTGTGAATGAAATTACAGCTGGCTGGAAATGAATGTGTGTAATTAGCAGAGGTCTGTCCCAGTAGAGCCACGTCAACTATAGACGGAGGTAATGGGATCCATTGAAAAGCCATTGTCTGCTACTTCAGGGCTTGAGTGTCTTTCTAAAACCTATACAGTTCAGACATTATAGCACAGCTTCCTATGAAGGAGTCAAGTCTGGGTTGAGATGAGCTGATGGTCAAGATGATGGCACAGAACACACAAAAAAGCTAATAAAGAATATGTTGATCTATAATTCTTAATTTGTTAGGAATCTGTGTTTGTGAGGTTGAAGCTATGCTTGTTAGACTATAAGTATTATTTAAAACAGAAAGCGTGTCAAAATCACATTTGCTGTGATTGCAGATTTGTTAAAAATTCAGTCAAAAATTTGTCTTGACAGCAAAGCTCAAAAACAATAAAAGGGTAAAAACTAAACTAAAACAAGTAAATGTAGCAAAAACATTCTGATAAGCTAGCACAGCACACCAACAAAAAAACACCGCTGTGGCAGCTAACATGGGTGAAAGTGAACAGAATTGATTTGCATATGAAAATAGCAGCACTGCACTGAAAACTACAGCATGACTATGTGCACACGTGCAAGTTTGAGAGTGTATTTGGGTCCACTTGTCCACGCCAGGAAATAACCTTACACTCTTTACCCTTTCCATTTCGTTTGGAAAGTCACCCAACACAGTCCACCACACACATTCACACAAAACCCCACCCTTTGACACACACTCCCGATGCCTTCATGCATGCACGCATACTGGCTTCAGTGACTCCCTGCAGTCAACCTCCTTCTGCTCACAAACAGCCCCTCCTCTTTCTTTTTTCTCTCTCTAATAGCTGACTCCTCCCCTGTTCCCCCCTCCCATGACACACATGCACACACACACACACAGTCACACACAGAATGTTGCCTAGCCCTAAGCTGACCCGTTGTGTGTACTGACGTCACACACCAGACAAGGGGAGGCATCATTCCAGACAGACAGACACACACACACGTGCACACCCACCCACACACTCACACACACAGGCCCCAGCCGAGGGGGAAGCTGCATTCCAGCACAGGCACACAGACACACAAACACACATCACCACGCCTGGCGGTGGGAAGCATGAGGAGCGCTCAGCTGTAGCGCGATGGAGGGGAGGAGGGCTGGGGAGACAAAGGGGGGGAGTTTTAAGGGAGGGAGGAGGGAGCAGTGGCTCTGAGCCAGTGTTCCTCTGAGCTCAGCACTTCCCCTTTCAGCTCCAGCCAGCCGACAGTTTGCGTAACGCAGCCCATGCAGCCCTGCCGGCTCGTGCTTAACCCCTTCCTTCCTGGAGTCACTGAGGTCACAGTCACAGTTCTCTGTTCAGCAGCACATGCCACATCCTGGTGTAAACCCGCCCCTGACCAAAATCCCCCAACATCCTCTGACTCAGGCTGTCCCACTATAGCACTGAGCACACTGGCCCACACTCATTCTTCCACATTATTACCCAACACAGTAACAGCAGACAGATGTACAAACAGATACAAACACCACAGACAAATTAAACATTGACCAGGAAATAGGTTAACCTTTTACCTGCTACTGAGCTACATAAAATCTGTGAAAATGCAATGAACATAATCCTCTCTGAGAGTGACCTGGATTTATGGCGGCATCTCTCTTAGAAGAAAAATACAACGCAGAATCACTACAGCCATGAAAATACCCAATCATTTATTAGTAAATACCAATTAATTATGATTGCTATAGATAAATATGTAGCTCACACACGGACATAGTAGATTTGGATTCGGAAATTACAAAGAGCAAAGCACATGCAATGTAGGACAGGTGTAGTGTGTATGCACACACTGTGTCTATTCAGCTGTATATCTGTTGACCTTCTAAAAGCTTATGTAGGCCAAAGTGTCCACTTTACCCACAGAGATGTGAGGGCTCGTACATCACACGTGGTGCCCCCCTAAAACCCACAATGAAAAGTGTCATAGCTCACACTAACCATAACAGACACAGTCCGCGGTGAAGGGATGGGAAGAGCAGAGGAGGGAGTGAATGAGGGAGGAGGGGAGGTTCTCTCACATATAATATCACTTGACACGTGTCATCCAGCATCTCTTAAACAGTCGCTGAGCCTGTGTCAAAGCTTCGGCCCTGTCGAAGACGCTGCGCATGCATATACACAGCGCACCTTGTACACACACATATACAAAACAAAAGCGGCCCAAAGACAAATATCTCTGCCACCTGGCGCCTTGATCGACAGGCTGCTGCAGAGAACAGGAATAACTGGGATGAAGACAAGTGAGGGAGAGGGGAGAGAGGGAGGGAGGAAGGGGAAGCAAGAGAAAGGTTGAATATGTCTTTGCTGAATCGCGGTGGTCGATTCTCTTGCCTGCGGGCTATTCCTGTAAATATTGATGTTGATGTTAGGACCACTCTCCTAAGGATAAGCTATAAAGCAAGAGGGTTAGATTTACTCTGTGCACAGTGTAAGCATCTGAAATCACACTCTACACTCGGCCTTCTGTGAGTGTATTGAGGGGAAACAAGTGAGAGACTTTCAGGGTGAAGAGCTGCAACCACATGACTGACCTGAGCTCTCTCTGTAGGTTTACAGTTTGCTCCTCTCCCTCTCTCTACTTCTCTAGATGGTTTAGGTTTCCAGTCTCATGCTAAAAGCAGGCAGCTGACATCAAAACCTTCAGCGAGACCCCCATTTCCCAGAAACAGCTCTTGTTTCATGTAAATAGCTGCCTTTCATGGCTACATTGAGATAAATTGCACCCTGCTGGACAAGAGGGAGACAATGTTCACCCTGCAGCCTCTTTAGTTGTCATGTGCATGTGTTGCCATGACAACACATGTCTGCCCGGTGCAAGCGTGTATGCACATGTGCGTTTGCATTCACAGGCTGTATTTGTGGGGGCATTCATGTTGGCAAACACACACAAGCACACAGGAAAAACAGGCAGGTCCACACACATAGACACAAAAACATTTGTGTTTGAGAAAGAACTTGTCTCATTCTTTCTCAAACACACATGATGGCTGCACAAAAGCCTGCAAAGAATAATACACAGCACGATCAAAACACTGAATCAGGTTAGACTTGCTTCCAACGACCATGTCCTTCTGGGAGGCTGCAGGCAGAGAACTTTATTACTAATTATGCTCATGTTAAAAAGGGCAAAACTAATCCAACTATGACAACACATTTTCCAAAACCCTTCAGAGGATCAAATGTGTCCAGTCAACTAGGAAATAATCTGCTAGAGGAAGGCAATGATGCTTGAATTCATTTTAATGCAAGTGGGTTTATTATGCCAGTTCTTCTATGGAATTGCAATTGCTCCATAGACAGTCATCTCTATCTATCTAACTTTGTAAAGGAATTACCGTAATTGTCTTTACACGTCAAGCATCTCCACATTGTTTGATCACATTTACTCAAATTAGCATTTTCATAGAAGACAGAGTAATAATCATATCTGTACGCAATTACACTGATTATGTCTCTTCAGAGACTTGTGAAGGCAAGGCCTATGTCACCTCGGAGACCATATGAAACAAAGGTTGACTGCTTTATTTAGATTTTACCACGTGTATGTACTTTAAGATCCTCATTATGCTCATTTGGGAGTCTATTGTGTTGTAGAGAGCACAGTTGAAGGGGTACATACCCACTTCCACAGCATCCCTACTAGAGGGTCTGCATATTAATCAAAAGGATATAAAAGAATATATGTATATGTGTGTGTAAGAGAATTCCCTCCTGTGGGCAAGTCAGCATTCACCCATAAAGTAGGTCAGTAAAATTTGCCCAAATTAGGTCAGTGGCAGTCAATGGGTGCCATCCTGGACAAGAGAAATAATAAAAGAGAAAGAGACAGAGGGAGAGACAGAGACAGATAGCCTATAAGGTTATGAGAGCAGAACCAAGTGGCTTATTTCATCTTAGCTTTTACACTTTAAGTGCCGTGCATATAAAACACACACACACACAAACTCCAAACACACCAAAAAAGCCTGAGAGTGACGAACCAAAGCTCCTCCTGAAGCAGAGAGAGTTCTTACAACTTCAAGCCATCACTTTTTCTCTACTCAAACATCCTTGGTATCAGAATCACTGCATATCAAAAGCCCATTTTGATTGAAAATGCTTTTGAAAAGCAGTCCGTTTCGGTTGCAGCACTTAGGTCTGATTATTTAGCACCCCTCCTCCTCATCTACCCCCTCTAGCTGTTTGGATGGTAGCTTCTTTGTCATCTGCCTCTGTTTCCTCTAGTTTATTTCCCCTCGCTATTTTGAAGAATCCACATTGGGAGAGAGGTTGGTGTGCGTTGTTGCCAATAAATGGCGGAACACAGGAACCTTTGAAGTCACACACATTGTGATTTGCTTTCATCGTCACGCATCTGTCAGTCAACAAGAGAAAACGTGACTCCAAAGGAAACTTTTGCTGCTCCCCCACCCCCAGTTTCCTCTCCACACACACATACAAAACCAAGCCAAAACAACAAAAAAATGACAACAAAGACAGCAAGAATGACAAAGGCTGCATTGGGCATTAGACAGACAGGGAGTGGGCTGAATAATAATCTGTAAGGAGTTGCGAGGTGTTTTAAAAGATTGTGATGTTGCTTCAGCTGGTTTTGGGTGAGTCTGCTACATCTTGCCTGGGCATCCTTGGCCCACTTCCATACAACCAGAATACACATTATGTGAGTGTGTGTGTGTGGGTGTGTGTGTGTGTGTTTGTGTGTATGTGTGTGTTTGCATCCCCCTGTAGCTGTAGAATGCTCTCTGAACTTTATTCTGTCAACCCTCTGTCACTCATCTCAGTGCAGCTGGGTGTCAGAAAAGGAGGAAGAGCATTGACAGGTGTCTTCTGCAGGCAATGTCTGTTCAGAAGAGCGATGGTGAAACCTCGTCCTGCACCTAATCACACAAGGCTGGAGCCTCACTCTGACAGCCACAGAGGCTGGGGAGGAGGAGGAGGAGGAGGGGGACAAAGGCTCCCTTCCCTGGACAGATATCAAACTCGAGCCCCCGGCTTGCCCGGAGATGTGACAAGGCCCACTTCCCCTCTCACTCCTTTTTCCCATCCTCCCCCTGCTGCCAATCATGTGTCATGTGTTTCACACTCTTGCATGATGCACGTGTTTGTGTACTGAGCGTATGTGTTTGTGCTGGGCTTGTGCTTGTCTACACAAGTTAAAGAGATGTGCAGAAGCGAGAATCGAGGACACAAAGAGAGACACAAGGAGTCGAAGAGCTTTGCAGGAGGTGTTAAGCCAAAAAAGACCAAATGTACAAGCTAAACATGGCATAGAGTAAAGCAATCCACAATGAGTTATAGTGACTATTGTTACTAGCCAGAAAGAGAAAGATGCCTGGCTAGAGAGGTTGGGTACAGGAGCCAGAGAACTGAACTGCAGCCAACCCGGATGAGGCCTCTGTCCAGATAAGTTGGGACAGTACCCGGGGCCCAGCTACAGCCCATCAGAGCGGGGAGGTAGGGGGAGCAACTGAATTAGGAAGAAATTCAGAGTACAGAAACAGAAAAAGAGAGGGCAGACTTATAGGCAAAACAGAAAGAGAGAGAGAGAGAGAGAGAAGAGAGAGTCATTTGAGGCTTTTCAGCTCCAAAGTAGGATGGAGGGGGATGGTTGGAGGGGGCTGCTGAGAGTCAAGCAGGACTGGAGCCCAGGCTCAGAGGACGGGCCAAGCCTGAGCTGGGGCTGCTGAAAGCGGAGCCAGGGCTAGAGGCCAGAGGAGGCTAGGAGGAATGGAGGGAGGGGGCGGTGAGAATAGGAGGAGGCTGGCAGAGCTGGGGCCAGGGCCGGGGCCAGAGCCAGGGGCCCCAGCTTTAGATTTAGTCAGCTGTTCCCCTGGCCAGCAGCTGGAAGGACGTAGAGAGAGAAAGGGAGGGGTGGTAGCAGGGGAAGACAGCACTGACTTCAGGGGAGAATTTTAACAGGGAAACTGAAAGTGAGAAGAGATGAAGAAGAGTAAAGAAGGAAAAAATTGAGAGAGGGAGAGAGGAGAAAAAAGAGAAGGTGGAGCGGAGGAGGAGGTGGAGGTTTGGAATGAGGACAGTGGAAAAGCCATTAGATTCCTATGAGAGACAAAACAGTGTTGAGAGCAGACACACTGACAGAAGGTGGTTAAGGCTCACTGGTTTTGCAACCAGTCTTCCCTTCCTCCCTTACTGGTCCTTCTGCTCCCTAGTTCCTCTCGTCTCTCCCTCTCTCCCTCCATCCTCCTCCTCTCCTTCCATCACTGGTGCGCTATTCTCTGGCTACCTCCTTCTCAAACACTTGTGCTTCTGCAACAGCCCTGCTATTCATTACATATGACCTGCAGGCATGACCCTAAACACGCTGCAAAATCCCAAACAGGTGCCCCCCGCACACACAAAGCAGCAGCAAGGGGATCACACATGACTGAAGGGGGGAGGTATGGGAGTGTATACAGAACTGGACTGGTGTGAGAAGAGAGCTCTGTGGCTGCCTGAGCAATGCTGCAGGAGGAACAACAAGGAAAGAGGGATGGAAAGAAGAGAAAACATTGAAAAAGGAGAAAAACGATGTAATTAAAGCAGAGCTCATACACATTTTGTTCCTATAAAAGTAGCGAAATAAGATTTCGAGGAGGGTAGTGAGGGGCAAGGGTTTGCCACGGGGCAAGCGGCCGCTGCTAGCAAAGCACTTTATGGCCTATTATATTCCATTCAGATGGACTGGGCATCTGGGATAAAAGCATTTAGTCTCTGCATTAGTGAGTGACTCAGCGCTTGGAGCCTTCACAGGTGGACCCCCTCATAACTACACAATGCATATCAATGAAGTGGCCCACTCACTGCATATGGATCACTCACTCCCACACCTCTGCCTCTTTTTCTCCCTCCTGAACCTACGCCACCTTTTTTTTTCTTCTTCCTAACCGTTCACACATCCATGTGGAAACACACTACCTCTCTGTTGTTTACTCTCTTTACAGATGGATTGAAGTCATTTCACCTGCTCTTTTATATAAAAGGCTCGATCAGGGCAGCATCCAATAAGGCAGTAAATAAGAGGAGGCAGAATAGAATGGATGGAAGCGCCAAAAAAAAAAAAAGAGCAGAAAAGATGCACTTGTCTTGCCTTCCATTTTTTTGTTGACTTTTCCTTAAAATGGGGAGTGTGGGGGGACATTTCTGTGCAAGACTAGAATAGCTGACCCACCTCCTCTACTCCCTTTCCTCGCCTATTTAGTGTTAAGATAGTAGACAGCAACCACAACCCAAATCACTTTGTTCTCCCCATCACTCTCTTGTCTCTCTACTGCTCTCCCTCCACCCATCTGCCTTTTCCTCTTCGTTCTACCTCTGTGCCTCTCCATCCCCTTCTCTCCTTGTCTTGGTAGTGGTTAATGGCACAGGGATCCAGCGTGGAATATAGATCAGTGCGAGATGGATGGGGCACCAGGAGCTCCGGCCAGTCCCGTAGGTCCCAGACCAAAGATTAACTAAATATTAGCTGACAGGAAGAGAGAGAGAGGCAGGGACACAGCTGCAGCTGCTAGTGCCACTGCCAACAGAACAAACGACAGAGACTGTTTTTAACCCCCTTTGCTCTCGGGAGAGAGAGAGAGAGAGAAAGAGCGAGAGAGAAGCACACATGTGATATACACACAAGAGATGCAAAAATACCCAGAACACATTGGGGTATACATACTGCCGTGCACGCGTATGCACATGCTATCAGTGGCACCCAGAGAGATGAGGTCCACTAATCACATTCTCTCCTCCCCCTCTCTAGCCTGCCAAGGAGGATGGCGAGGGGGAAAAAAAGGAATAAATCTTTATTAGGCGATGTGTCCCTGCTTTATCGATCGCTTCGCTCCTTCCCTCCCATCCTCCCTCTTCACCCCCCTCTCTCTCTCCCTTCCTTTTGTTATTTTAGGCGTGTGTCTGCCATCCAGTCCAATTGAGTCAGGCTGTACATCAGAGAGGACCATTACCCATGTCTCCCTAGGCTGGGTTGTCACTGGCTGTGAGGAGGGTGGGAGGTGAGGTGATGTAGCCACCCAGGAGGGACAGCTAGCAGGCTAACAGCTAGCCAGACAGTCAGGAACACAGACAAACAGCCAGATAGCAGGTTTTGGGCAAGACTGCAGACAGACAGGGCAGTAACACACAGTGGCACAGAGCATTCATTGTAACAACAATGGTAGATCTTTACGTCTTCACACTCAAGCCTATGAGCAGAACATGACACAGACACAAGCTGATTTATGGTGCTAATTTCCCTCTGCTAATAATAAAAGGGGGGCACAGCTTTTTTCTGGGAAAAAGTGCCTCAAAAGACTCCCTCCAGGAAGTTGCAATGTTGTATGTATATAAAACTGTATATAAATTGGAGAATTTGTAAAATGTAGTTTATTCAATCTGATTGAATTTAATTTAATTTGAGGCAGGAACTACCTAAGTAAACTTAGACCCGATGTTCAATGCTTTGGTACTTGGTACTTAGTACCTTTGGTACTTGACAGTTGTTGATGCTCTGTGATACGAAAACATTTTGCCCGCCTGGCAAACAGAAAGGGATTGAGGTAATGAGAGTAAACCATTAGGGTAAGGATAATTTGAAAGGTTCAGAGAAAAACACCACAGTCCCATTCCTCTGTTAATTTCCAGACAGTGGTAAACAAAGAGCGTCTAAATGTAGAAACATTGATAGCCCCTGAGGTCTGGATGCAGAGTGCTAGCACTGAGCTCAGCACGGAGAGCAGGAGCTAGCTAGCCAGCTAGCCTTCCTTTGGGAGTTTAGACACAGGAAGCACTATGGAAACATGTTGTATCTAGATAGGGCCAGTGTAAATAAGATATGAGTTTCTATTGCCTGGCTTGGGAAATGAAACTGGAAAATTGAGAAGGGGTAAAAGAGAGATCACACAAGCTTGTAAAACAAGGAAAAAAGGGAAGAATATTACACATTAATGGTGTGATTAGGATTAGAAGTGATATAAATTTAGATGAGAGGAAGATGAAGGGGTAGTGATGGAGTAAGACAAAAGTAAGCAATGAAATGAGCAAGAAAGACAGAAAGAACTCTGTTTGCCCTTCTAAAGACAAAACTCTTTAGAAGGGCAAACTAAATTCCATAGTCAGTTGAAAGCCTTCCTCTCCTTCCCCTTGAATCCCTCTCATTCTCTTTCTTTGTCTCTGTCTCTCATGCCTGGAGAGCCAGCTCTATTCAATCTCCTCTGCCACAGAGCAGTGAATGCATGTCTCACATGCCACACAGCCACGACATCGTTGGACCAGGCGCGGCCAGAGGCTCCTTACACTCTCAGAACCTCCTCTGCATAGCTCACACAGCACTTGAGCCTGCCAGGCTCAAGAAGAAAGAAGGGGGTAAATTCCCCCTCTCAATCTGGCTTGGATTCTTGATTGTCCCACATAAGGAGTGAAAAAAAAAAAACTAGGCATATACCCCTTCTTGGACTGATCTCTAAGGTGAGAAGTTGCTTATTGGAACATGCAAAAGACAAATGCACATGTTCAATCGAGCAAGCAATCTTTTCCTTTGGTCCTATGGTATTTATTGGAAAACAATAACGTGGGGATGGGCCTGTTTTTCAAGCAGAGCAATCAGCCACTGGAGGGACAGTCTGACCAGATTGACCTTTTACTTTACTAAATCCCTGTGGGTCAAGGAAAGAGTTCAACACTGGGCCAACTCAAAGCTGACGGAGGCAACAATCGATGAGTGAACACCTCTTTTGTGTGGTGCATGTGTGTGTATGTTTGGGGTCAGTGGCAGGTAAACACTCATCTTCTGCTAAGGCGCCTAGTCATTGGCACCCTTGTACCATGAGGCAAAAGTGCGTCTTAAAGCGTGTGTTCAAGTGTGTGTACGTGCAAGAGTGGAAATGAGATAGGGTGGGAATGATGACAGACAGGAATGTCATCCACCCTCTTATCATTAACATGCCTCACCTTTATTCAGCCTGACACACAGCCATAAACACGCTTACTGAGCCATTAACACACAAAGTCATACTGGCACATGCTCATATTCACATACAGATAAAAACTGGCTGAAGGAATTTACTTTTCCTTTCAATGCTGTGTAAGTATTTGGTGGAGCATTTTGGTCCAAGAGGCAGCATGAATGTGTAAATCCACACGCCACTCTCAAACCAATAATCATTTACTACAACATCAAGAGTCACATTTGGTTTGTCACAACACAAAAATACCATGTGGTCTAGTTTTGGCAACATTTAAGAACTGCAAGTCAGGGTCGAGATATTCTGTGGTATACTCTGAATTTTTGTCTGGGACAAATCAAAAAGAGTGCCCTTTATTTGGGACAGCAGGTAACTTTCTTCTCATTAAATACTGGATACAGTGATTCTGACACGCACACGCACGCGCGCACACACACACACACACACACACACACACACATTGTTTGTAGCCTTTGGGCTGATCCAGAGCTGTTCGGTTTCTGGTGAGAAACAGCTGTTGACCAAACTGCACAGAGAGGCTCTGTTCTGTGGCAACAGTGAAAGCATGTGTTGTCTTAAACACATATTCTCATACTTATGCAGTATGTACATACACTGCAGTAAACGGAGTCTTGGACTGCTTTGTGCTTATTTCAGCAGCCCATTGGTGCAAAGAGGAATTCATTAAAACAAAAAAAAAGTAAGGAAGCATCAGATAGGAGAATGCTGAGTGCTGCATTCCCCTGTTGTTATTATTGCAAAATCGAAGAGAGAAGGGTGGCTGGTAATAAAAGTCATTAAATGAGATAGAAAAAAACAGTTTTTAATAGGGCCTTGTCATTGTGAATTTAGTAGCCTTTCTATCGCCTGCTCCCTGTGCTCACAGAGAAGAGAGGGGCAGGATCTCTGTGGAAGGAGGACTGGATTCCTAGACAGCGTCAGCCAGCCGAGGAACGGTGCTGACGCACACCCAGCAGCCACAGTCTGGGACAGGAGACAAGTCAAGCTGGAACAGGGACTGGGGCAGACATTAGAGAGCTCATGCTGGAACTTTATTACTTTAGCTTGTTTATAAGGCAAGCAACGCTTGCTGATTTTATGTCTCTAAAAATGTGCCACTATTAGCGTGCAGGGTAATTTTGGAGGAAGGTCTTTGGGCAGATTGATATTAGGCCTAGGAGTACTGTCTGATAGACACAAGGTGGATAGGACTGAAATGGGAATGAGACTGGGAGGGAAGCTGGCTGCACTCAGGTGGACGGACTGGAAATAATGCAGACGTTTGTCCTAGCTTGACATGACAGAATGACTGGCTGGCTAGAGGAAGTTATGGTCTGTGGTGGGAATAATCTATCTAGGGCCACATCTGGGTCTGGGAATGGGGGTAGTAAGAATTTTGAGTTGAGGCTCTGACAAACATTGGGACCTTCTGGAAACTTGTGCTGGGAACATGACAGAGCTAGTCAAAGAACCAGTGGTCACCTATCAATCAGTGCTGTGCTGTGCTGTGCAGCAACGTCAGAGTTTTCCTTATGGGCTCCATCCTTAAGAGGGCCACCCAGACTGAAAACTGGCTGGGCTGATTTTTATAAGTGACTGAAGCGGAAATTGAGCTTGAGCTGAAACTCATTATGAGCAGAATGAAAGTAATTATCACGTAAACACATTTCAGATTTACACTGATGCTTGAGCTACCTTCGTTTCACACAGAGAATATTCAACGCAGCTGGGAATGAAGAAAAACTCAAGTTTCTTCACATCTGTATATCCAGATATTATCAAGCAATATTGCATAAGAAACAATTGTGATATTAAACATAAAACGTCTTGAAAATATATATAAAGTCTTTTGTCTATACAAATGTCTGCACAGCCACATTTGCAAGCACACACATTCACACAAAGAGAGACTAAGCTAACGTGTTTCCATTACACGAAGGCTGAAATGTATCCTATCTACTTTCCATTCAGTCAACATAATGGGACAAAGACCTGGAATCTGCTTCTCTCTCAGCTACACACATTTGGAGCACTTTCCCTAAAGACTCAATGTCTCTTCACATGGATGCGGTTGCTGCCTCTCTCTCTCTCTCTCTCTTTCTCGGACAGACAGATGTTTACACTAGCTCTAGGCTCGGCCATGTTTCCATGACGATACAAGCCCAGGGTTATTCACATGGCTGGGTGCAGACCTGAGGCACCGGAACCAGGATCATTGCTCCTTCAGTGCTCTCACCATTGAGCTCGGTCCACAAACCACATCTGATCTGATCACAGCTAATTTTAAGGTTTAATCAGAAGTTCTCTTGCGCTTATTATTTAGAACAATGTGAAACATTTTTAGGGGAATATGTTTCAAAAGACCTAACTTATATAGCGTCAGTATCTGTTGAAGTCCTGATTTACTGAGCTTCTTTACGACATACAGCTTCCACACACACCAACAGCATATTCAGCTGTTCTATCTTGCTCCATTTTTGGTGGTGGGCATGTGGGCTCACTGTCGACGGGCATTGTAAAAAGATAAAAAACCTTTCTAACCTAACAGGAAAATAAAACCAGATCCACCCACATAAAAAGAAACAGCCCACACACAAACAGAAAGAATAAGCCCTCACTCACCAAAAGCTCAGGCTGATAACGTCTCTCAGACGACATACTCTTGCAAAATTTCTGTTTTGCATCTTAAATTCTGCACCTCTGTGGACAAAATGCTTGAAATGTCAATGTGGTTCCTCAAAAGACCTTTGAATGGCCTAGTGAATTATTTGTTTGAAAAAAGTACAGAGTAAAAATGTGTGTCTGTGCAGTACTGTGTTCTTGCACAAACTTGCTCTGTGTGGCACACATTTCTCCTAAGCGTTTGGCTTTGTCTCAGTACAGTAACCTAAAGGTTTGTGCATATATTCTTTATTTTATTAGCCCCTTTGTCTTGTGAGTGTTGCCTGTGCCTACATATATGTTGTATTGTTGTAAATCATGTATGATATTGCCACAGTTCTGCCTGAATGCTAAGCATGCATGTGATTCAAAGTCAATAACAATGACATGTGGCTATTAACACAGCTAAGGCAGACTTTATTTGTGCTAAATATAAGGTTTAGAAAACTGTGTATTATGAGTTTCACCATCTGTATTACAAAGGGGAACAGGTTAAAAAACAGGGAACCACCAGTGTGGCTGTTATTTCACTGTTTCATTGACATCTTGATAAAAAGAGAGTGAGAGAGAGAGAGAGTAGATGACGCATAAACCTAATTAAGATTCTCCAGAGCGTGAACAAATCAACCTGAGTTATGAGCATGCAGATGCACAAGACAGACACACACATATGTGCGCATACACACACACACACACACACGCACACACACATATACACACATCAATTTGTCTCCAAAATAGTTGGAGCACAGGAGAGTGATATTCACATTCAAACAGTCTTGCCTGCCATGGACATTCAATGATATTTTAGGCAGGGAAAGGCAAATATATTATGGGATATCTAGTCAAATACACCACCATGGAAAATATACCAAAAATAGGGTACAGGACATGCAATTTAAAACGGCCTCAACAAAGTGTCCACCTCATCACTCAGATTTGGGGCAGCAGCATGATAAAATGACATGTAGCTTCATGTGAAAAATTAGCTTAACAAGAAGAGCTGGATAAATAGGCTGTAGCATGTAGCCTACGCTAATGACATTGCAGAGAGCGACATATGCCAGGCATCAGTATGTCCCTCCTTGGGGACATGGGGCTTACGGTAACAGGATAGTAAGAGTGAGGTGGTGTGTGTGTGTGTGTGTGTGTGTGTGTGTGTGTGTGTGTG
>JAUBNQ010000028.1:15432009-15459539 GCA_032353495.1 Ctenopoma kingsleyae | reverse complement strand
GTGTGTGTGTGTGTGTGTGTGTGTGTGTGTGTGTGTGTGTGGTGAGGGTTATGTTTTTTTTCTACCTCCTGGCACAAAGCCCTGGAGGCAGATAGGGTGGGAGTTATCAATATGGGGATGATGGGTCAAAGGGAGGAGGAGCAGGCCAATACATGTCATAAATGAATGAGAAGAGGGGATGAACTTGACCCAGACTGGAGGACTAAAACAAGAAGGAGGGTAATGAGGTGCAAACATGCTTTGTCATGCCATGTTAGAGCCATAGGATTAGAATTCTATAATTAGAGGACGGGGCACCATAATACTAGCCTTCCTTTCAGCATGATGAGCTGCTGAGTCTAAATTACACAAGGGGGCCGGAGAACAGATGCTGTGATCAGAACATGCAGCTCTAGAAGTTTTCTATACCAGTAAATGATGCTCAGTTACGGCACGACACGTTCTGACTGACAAACTAAAGAAAAGTGAAACTTGGCATACCGATAAGATTTACTGATATTTCTGTGATTGGCTCAAGACAGTGTCATTTTTCTGACAGCCAGCAGTTGCGATAGGATTGTTCTATAGAGCAACATGCATATTTCATTGTATTCATTTGCAGTTTTTTGTATTACACACCAAACCTTTGTATACGGGTTCTATGAGGTTATGCATGTGTTCCCCTTCCTTTTCAGTGGCGGACAAATTCTTCACTGATTTGACAGTAGAAAGAGAGCAAGGGGGTTGATGCAGTGTTGTTATAAAACTGCTATAACCAAAAGCAGTGGACTGCTAGATAACCATTGCATTCATATATGAATATTTATCTCGAAGGCTGGCACTGGAACAGATGAGCTCGCATGGGAGAAAGAACAACCCATCCATCTCACTCTCTCCCCTTCTCTGCTCTTCATTCTTTACCTTCATATATCCCCTTCTCTTGCAATCACCATTTCAATGTCTCTTTCCTTTTTTGCATTTTCCTCCCACTTCCTCCCTCTAGCCTTCCCCTCTTTTTCTTGATATCACCCGATCTATTGCTCTTCCCCTTAAACGCCATTCCCCTATCCATTCCCTCAGCTGTACTGATGTATGGAAAGAGATGGAGGGGGAAAAAAGGAAAAAGCATGTGATTAATGTCTTTGAGAGAAAGATAAATAATCACAGGAGACTGGGGGCTGGTAGTTGGCCTTAGGGGAGTAAATATGGAGAGTTTTATAGCTGCTCACTTGGGAGAGAGGGTGGCGGAGGAGGAGATGAGAGGGGGAGGAGAGGAATACAGTGACAGCAGATCCATTCAAGTATATTAGCTCCCCCCCCATACACAATAACCCCCGCATCTATTCTATCTCTCTACTGTCTTTCATCATCAACACTGAATCCCTTCCCACTGACAGCACACACACACAACACCAAGCACGTTTGTGCACACACTCATACACACCCTCACAACCACCCAGCACTTTTTTCCAGGCCAGACCCACTGTATGTGTTTGATGGGCCAATACATGTGGTGTGTTGACAGCCCCCTCCCATGCTGCCCTGCTTTTAAGCCCTCATCCTCCAGTGGCTGCCTGTCCCCTGGAGTAGATTGCATCTTTTATTTATCATTTTCTCTTCCTTGGCTTTACTTTCTCCAGCTAAAAAAAATGGGGCGAAAATTGCAATCAGCATAACATGCCCTTCTCCTGCTGTGTACTCGCCTGTCATCCTCCACTCTCTGTGAGCATGCAGGATGAGACTGACAGCCCGTGCAGACGAAGACAACACACATGCACGCACAGACGCATGCACAATCCCCCTCTGTGTTTATCAAGACACCCCCCACACACACACTCTCATTCACACACATGAAAACACATGCACAGACCTGTTACCCTCTTTGTCACTATTTCTTCTCATTTTTAAAAGTAAACATACACATTTTTCCTCATTGATGCCTCACACTTCCTGTTTTACCCCGGGTTTAGCTCCAAAAGCTCAAAAAAGAGCGAGCACATAAATGAGCCTAATGCTGGGGAATCTGGTAAACAGGCCAGAGAGGGAGGAAGAGCTGCCTGCCTGTCTGTCTGCTCCATGGCTACTATTGTGCACTGCACATTCTCTGAGCCCACAAGAGCTGAAGCCATCTCCACACAGATTCTTTGGAGGCATAGTAAGCCAAGAAGTGAGAGAGGGAGCAAGTGAGGGAGATAGAGAGGTGAGGGAGGGAGGAGGAAGAAGATCATGCATAAAATCTTGTTTGCAGAATGCATTAAGATTCAGATGAACTGGGGAGGGTAATGGGATTAGAATCCTGAACCGTTTCCAAGGGTGGGGAGTCGGATTGACAGCTGAGTCTATTGCACTGACGAATGCAGTGAAATATTGTGGCTCTGGCAAAGGCAGCCAGCCAGGCAGGCAGGCAGGGAGGCAGACAGGGGGTTTCTGAGCCTGCAGCACCTCTGTTTACTCTGAGCTTTGGCACAAATTATGCAGCTGACAGGAAAAAAATACATCTTTGCCTTTTACCAGATGCATACAGCTTGGGCTTTAACTGAATAATAGGAAGGCAGCAGAAAAGCTTCGGTCTGTCTCACAAAGGTGTTTGGCAAACAAAATAGAAGCACTGTGGCTTTAAATCACCGTCCCTCCCACCCTTTCTAAATATCGTCTATTTAGCCAGTGGTGAAAAGATATAGGGGGCTTTTGTCTGCGTACCCATTGGTGGGGGCATGGAGAGCTAGAAAGACACAAAAATAGGAACAAAGTGCTAAGCTTCCAATTGGGATGGCTCCGGGCAATTCAATGCGCGCAGCTCAGTGGGCAAAAACAAGGAGAAGTGGGCTACTATTACGGGCTTATCTGAAAATAGGCTATTCTCACACAGCTATAGGGTAGACTGGTGTGGAAATACCCTGCATTGTTTATAATAGACAAGGCCACGGAAGGCAAACGCAAGCCCTTTAAAAGTCTGGCATGGTTCCGTGGAAAAGGCAAAACATTGCGAGTTAGGTGTTATGTTTATTTTAGGCTATTTTCCTGCATCACTGTAACGTTTTAGTCCACTCACCGACTTGCAATACGTTGTCCACCCAGCCACCCTCAAGTAGAGTGACACCCCGTAGGAAAGGCAGCTGGGTCTCGTCATTATTGTCCCCGCTAGTTCCACTTTCCTCTCCTCCGGCGTTGAAAGAGGAATACATACAGATCTCCTTCTCGCTTCTCGGGAATGACCAGTATACGATCCTCCGCTGGACGGGTTCAGGGATCCTCTCGAACCGCTCCTCCACCCTCTGGAACGGCCACTTCTCCGCGACTCTGCGTGCCGCGATGTCGAGCAACGACTCGGGGTTGTGCATTTTTCCATTCCCCGACCCTCCCGGAGCGGACCCTGCGCCGCTACACAGGACTCCTCCAGCCCGCTGCCCCTGCCTGCATGCCGGATTGTAGCCGGGCCGGCAGCAGAGCCGCTTGGCTGGGGGCTGCTGGACTCGCTCAGCCATGATCGCACCGCTTCCAACCTGAAGCGCAGTTCCTCTCCGATCATATAAACGGGATAAGGAAGAGAAAAGGGCAATCTCGCACCGATTGTTTGCCGTACATGGAGAGACTGCCCTTATTTGGAAACGTAGGCGGCGCCTGCGAGTTCCGTGAAGTCCTTTGTGTTGTCAAAGTAACCGGGATGGGCGGGATCCTGGAGCGCTGCCAGCGCACGAGTGGCGCTATAAAAGGAACTGGAGGCGGAATTCCCGAACGTCGGCAAATCCTTTGTGAAGCCGTCCGGGAGCGCGAGGGCGGAGCCCCGGCGGCCGACAGCCTTTGAAGTTTCCTTCTTATTTGAGTTTAAAGGCGGGGACTTAATCCAGGGGCGGTCTCGCAGTTTCCCACAGGGGTAAAAGGGGGCAAGAAAACTGACTTTTTTGCTTTAGAGCCTGTGCTACCACCCCAGGCTCTTGCTTCTACAATAACAACATGATGGTTGTTTTCGAGGCTTTAGTCCAAAGGAGTCTCAGCTGTCAAAGACAGAAAGGGCGTGGGAGGAGGAACATGAAGATATGGAGCTGGACAGGCTTGTCCTCTCTAGTCACTAATCAGTCATTTTGGTTAGCTGTTTGGCATGGACTTGTATGTTCCAGCCTGTGGACAATTAATCATAAACACTCAGAGACAAGCTCTCTCTTTTTGTCTGTAACACACACACACACACACACACAGAGATTATTTATTTTTGTTTGAACGTGGTCCTCCATGGATTTTACACACAATTGTCAGAGGGGCATCGCTGGATTACCAACCAGACAACTGCCTTGGGGCTGCAAACCCATTGGCCCTAAAATCCCCAGGTTCACTCTATATCACTTTTGTCTACATAATTTGATTAATTGCTAATTTGTCCGACATTGCGTATCAAGTGTATCAAATATGTCCAGCCCTCCATCTTTCACCTTGTAGTTCTAATTTTAGTTTACATTGTGATCATTAGTTTTTAATTAACATGCATAAAATCCCAGCTGATAAAACAAGATAATATTTTTCCATCTTAGGCGAAGTGAAGCTATAAACACTAATTATTTATAGTTTTTTAAAATATTTTTTTTGTTATACTCAATTAATTTTTCTGTTATTATAATTCCACTTTAAAAAGTGACTTTAACAGTTCATCTTTTATCAGAATTGTTGCCAAACAACTATTCTTTTAAGCAGGGTTGTTGTTGGGGTTCAACAACTAATCTTTGCCTCAGGGGCCCTGCTGGAGGTTGATTGGGCCATACATATACCCAGCCTGTGAAAACGGCTATATAATAACTTTTGTGACATGAAAAGGAGCTCTGTAAAGTCTGTCTGAATAACCCTAATGACATCAACATCTAGAGATGTACATACAGCACATTCACATTTTAAACAGAAAGCCACATGCATTTGAAAGACAGGGGCATTTTCCAGACATAAAAACTTATACTTTGGCTGGCCAAAGAAAAGTCACCATCTGGATTTCACTAAGCATATAGGTATGAGCCTTCCATTGGATAATCACTGCAGTGATTACAGTGTTTCAGCTGACAACACAATGATGTCAGCTGACTACCTGAATTTACTGAATGATCAGATTTTTCTTTGGGAAGTGTTGGAGATGACATCACGCAAAGGTCCAGTCCCATCATCGATAAAAGCTCTTGGCAAGAAATTGCAATGCAACTCTGGATTGAAATAAATGTGGTGACATAAGCATACCAAAATGATGTCAGGCAAATGCGTGCTGTAATCAAAGCGAAAGGTGGTCAGAGAAATATCAGAGCGTGCAACTTTTTTTTTTGTATGT
The DNA here is from genome assembly GCA_032353495.1 of Ctenopoma kingsleyae. NCBI lineage: Eukaryota > Metazoa > Chordata > Actinopteri > Anabantiformes > Anabantidae > Ctenopoma > Ctenopoma kingsleyae. The sequence continues at coordinate 15,454,258 of JAUBNQ010000028.1, read as the reverse complement.
GTATGAAGATAGGATTGGAGCAGGTTTCAAGCATGACCAATACTGGTGAACTTAAAACCAGATCCATCTGTTTTGACAAATCTATTTTTTTTCTCACAACTCTCCCATCTTTTCTCTAAATTGTTGGAGAGTCCCTTTAAGAGCTCTGCTTCTCACCATGGCCTCTACTTTTTACTGAATTCAGAAGCTGAGTCTGTATGAACTTGCAACAGGAACAGCAAAATCACAAAATATTTGAAATTCCTCAAGGTTTGGCCAGACTTGTGGTTTATCTTGTCACTGTTATGGAACATACCACTAGTGGAGCTGGTTAACTATGAAGTCTGGTGCAGTCACTGCACCCCTCCCTATTTGTTGATAATATTAGTTCCATAGCTGTATCATGAAAAGGAGGCCCACTTCTGCAGGGGTTTGGGTGTGGCTGCATTGCCCAGCCCCCTAGGGTCTCATCGCCTGACAAGACATGTAACTGAAGCTAATAATTATAACAATTTAACAGAAAAGCTAGCAGACTGAGGATGCTTTCCTAAAATGTCTTTAAAAGTTGACCAAAACTATGCTGGCAAACCAGAATGTGTGTTTGCAACGTGTCCTCTGCATGTGCTTCCAGCTACCCCTCTCTTTCCTCTGTGCAGGCCTAAACGCTGGCCTTTGAACTGCTCTGAAAGTGATCCATGCCGTATGGACAGAGCAGATGTGGCCTAACCTGATTTGGTTTCAATACTTCCCCACAGGAAGTTCACAAAGCCAGCAGGTCCTCCTTTGTTATGTTAGTCATCTTTCTCAGAAGACCAGTAGAGCCTTTTGTGTTTTTTTAAAGACACTTATGGCTTAATATTGTTTGCTTTAGTCTTTAGAAAGAGCAGTTTCACACATGATCAGCAGTTATAGTAAATTATTGAATTTGACTATATTGTGTTTTTTCAGTTATTGTGTATTGTTTTTTAAAACTTTGACCCATTTATACAATGTATTCATTAAAAGCAAGATACAGTCACCCAAACCTTATACCAGCAACTATCTTGTCACAAGCTGACTCTTCTGTGGTTATTAAAACTGATCATAATATCAAACACACTGAAGTTGTGTGTAATTTTTCCACATGAATTTTCAAGGAAATTTAATCTCAGGGTCTGTGATTTCATAATAATTCAGAAAATGGCTGAACTTCCGAAAGATTTTTCAACTTTCCATGCACCACATGTTCATGTTCATGCAGTAAATATAAATGGAGACAACAAAAACAATTTGATGTACCTTTCTGTAATTATTAGTGCTGCTTTCACACTCTCTTCTGCATGTGTGGGTCACTGGATCTCATCTTACCTCTTAAGTCTCTGTTCTGAGTTTATGTGCAGGAATATAGTGCAGTCACATTAGCAAAAGCCTGATCACAAATATGGTGCAAAAGCTTTAGATTTACTCTGTATAATCTGATTGACCCAATATTAATTTGCATTTTACACCACAGGACAATACAAACTATGACTTTTCCATCCTTCATGTTGTGGCATTGGTTATTATTTTACATTTATAAATGGAACTGATAATAATTTTTCTTTAATAATTAAATGATTATTCAGGAAATAAAATATTGGAAAATAGTGAAAATACCACTATTATTTTCTGAAGCTCAAGTAAACATATTCAACCTTTGTCCATCTGTGATACCCCAGATGTGGTTGGCTCTAGTGAAATGATGGAGCAATGAGGAGCAATAGGGACCTAACAACATATTTTTTGCACCAGGGCCTCCTGTTAATCCTTCCAAAGGAGAAAGCTGCAATAATTTAATATTACTTTGAGTGCTTTAAGTGCAACAGGATCCTGTGTTTTGATGGTTCATTGGTTTCGTTTTGTGAGGCTAAAGGACTACATTTCCCTCTTTTAAGGAAAGCCTCATATCCAATCACGAGCGAGCACTTACTTGGTGCTAGTTTTACTTCCTGTTACTGTGAGGCGTTGGAATTTATTAGCGTGCATACAAACACAAATCACTTAACGTTGGTAAGTTTATTTTGGACTTACTCTGTATTTGCTACCACTGACCAACGCGAACATATAAATTCGTAGTTTGTCGTATTTGTATGCATTGGTTTGCGAATTTTAGTCGAGAGTCAGGGCTCGTGCTCCTTGAAGTTAGGCCGTTAGGGATGGGCGGCGGTCTACCGGTGCTAATGCTAACGCTACTCACGGTAATTGTACATATTTCCTCCTCATATAGGAACTTCAAATCTCATCTTAGTTGCAGACAATGTGATTTATTAGTTTAGTTTGTCTGTATGAGGCTTTAGCACGAGTATTTTATAGCGGGCTAGCTAACATATGCTAGCTAGTTAGCCTGGTTGACGCTAGTTAGCCTGTTTGTCGTCAGCAGGTTATGAAGGGCTGATCAAATGCTTAACATAATAACTTCAAGCAACAGATTGCTTCATAAAACTATAACTGATGCGTCGATTTGTCATAACATCGACAGCAGTGGACATAATTATGATAGTTTATAGTTCGTATATGTACGAGCGAAGTTATAGATTTTAAATCATTTTGACTATAAAGATAGTGTAAAGCATGTTATAAGTAATATCGTATAGTGATGTTCAATGAACTAAGTTAACATTTGGCTTAGTTAATTCGCATTTATGAGAGGCTGGAAACGGCAAAAAAACGTTACAAATATTAATATTTTGCTTGAAATGTCGAGTAATAATTCAGTAATCAGAAAAGTCCATTTCTATCTGTTGACTTACTGGTTCAGAAAAACGCCCACACTCTTTATTTAAAGGCAGCTGAATGCACGGGACATCAACTGACCACTAGTAACAAATTGTATTAATCAAAACTGGATGTTCTTGTGAATATCAGTTAAAATTGGGTATATGATGATATAGACCCTTTAATTACACAGATTTGACAATTGACATATTGTTCATACAATATTGTGATAGCTAATCCTAACATTACTAATAATGGGTCAATGTGGATAATGTTGCCAGTCAATAAGCAGGTTTTTGTGTCGCATTGGTGTGAGAATGTGCTATAATGGTTGCGTATCTGGTTTAGGGCTAGGGCAAGCTAATATTTATATTCTAACGTTCTAATATTAACTGTTTAGTCTATAAAATGTCAGAAAAATAGTGAAAAAGTTACAGTCATGTAGCATTAACCAGCAAATGTTACAGTATGGTATTTTTCCAGTTACCTACATAGTGATTATCAACATTTTTGAAGGTGACATGTTCTTACTCTTAACTGTTCAGTGATTTCTGATGCACTTTCTCAGGTCTGATTAAGCTTCATTGTTGACCAGGATGATTGACGTTCGGGCATGGGCAGAATATGTGGTGGAGTGGGCTGCCAAAGACCCCTATGGTTTCCTTACCACTGTCATACTGGCTCTCACACCTCTCTTCATTGCCAGTGCACTGCTGTCCTGGAAACTGGCCAAAATGATCGAAGCACGTGACCGGGAACAGAAGAGAAAGCAGAAACGTCAGGAAAACATAGCCAAAGCCAAGAGGACCAAGAAAGACTGAGCATGTGAGAGTAGAATGAGGGCATAAAAAAGGAGGAGCAATCACCACGCTCACAGCCCTCCTTATTCCAAGTAATGAAACAGTGCCCTTTGTCGTCCCAGCCCTACTGTCAGCACGGGGCTGACATGCCTCATGTCCGGGGTAGGAGGAGGGACACTAGCCCCACAAGCCTACCAGTGCTGAGACGGACAGTACTGCCCAGAGGAGGCTCGTCCCAGTGGGACTTTGGTCAGCAAGAGCACAGTGGTCATCTGTATGATGTTTTAATACAGAGATCCACTGACAATATTGTGCAGCTGTTGCAACAACTTGCATTCCAGTCTTAGCATCCCTATTGTGCTGAATTGACATTGCAGAAGCATACTGGAACTTTTTTCAGGTCACTTGCAAAATATCCAAATTACTTTCTAATCAATAAAGTTTTCATGGTTGTTAAGAAAATCTTTTCATCTTTGTCGATTCACAAGTACATTTAAGTCAGTGCACATAAAAGTGTTTGCCCCATCATGTTTTATTGTATTGCAACACTGAACCAAAACGTATGTAATTAGGCTTTTATGTCCTGATTGGCAGAAAAGACAAACTTTAGACAAAAGATTTAGAAAAAACAAATCTCTACTGTCTTTTATATAATGTGACAAGTGAATTTAGGTTAATAATCTGACTTCTGGAGAGTCTGTAAATCAACAGTATGAACACAATGCATGATCCTAACAAGTCAGAAGAAGGATACAAGAAAAATTCCAAGGCACTGAATATTGATCACAGTACAGGAGGGTCAATAATAAAAACATGAATATGTAATGGTTGTAAAAGATCATTGCCACCAGTGGTGCATTAATTAAATATTGATGTAAAGTCAGTGAACCAGGATTGTTTGAGATAGGTTTTACTGTTATACAAACAATATTTCCTTAATGTGCTGTAAGGTTTTATTTAAAATCTATTTACAAAAAATATTCAATTTCAGCCTTTTTTCAGTGTATTAGTGTAAAAATAATTCACTGTGGTTTAGCATATTCAAGTCCACTGGGGAGGATACTTTTTCTAGTTGCTGTAATTCTAAGTGCTTGTGAGTCTATAAAGAATCTTCATCATTCAATTCAATCATGCAAATACAGACACATAGATAAATCCACATCTCAGCAAATTAATTTTGGGTTTATTGTATCATTTTTTTGAAAGCATTTAGGAAAACGTACATGAATAGGGAGACCATGTTTTCAAACACAGGATTCAGCACATTGACTGGGGATCTATATAATTCATGATTCTGACTTGTGATGTAAAATCAGTGGATACCACTTCCATGGACAGAGCTGAACTGATGTTAATACTAAGAACTAGTATGTATGAACACACACGTACAGCATGTACATTTCCATGTGCTTTTGCAATATTTAATAGTTTTCATTTTTAAAGTCAAAAACAGAAGTTAACATAACAATTTCTTTGGTCATTGCAAAGTTACTCAGATTAAACAAATATGCTTACAACAGTTAAAATGTATTAGACTTACAATTTATTACAGTTAATTAAATATTAATTACATTAAAGATATTTGTGGTTCGTGTCCTCAATAACTGTAGGACAACCATTTCATTCTTTCTAGTCATGTGATTAACAGACCATTTAGCTACATTAAATTATTATTCGTATCTTAAAGATAAGTAACGTGTACAATATACACAGAGGGACTAGAAAGGTAACCCCCCACCTTTATAATCTAATGTAGCTAGTACTTGTAGTACTACTTGTGCTGGTATTGACCTGATTGGATTATATTGAAAGATGTTTCCAATATTAAATCTTGAAGTCTCAACTGAAAGTGAATATCTGTTGCACAGGTACAGCAGTTTTTATTGCAGAGCTTTTCTATTGGATTGCATGACACAGTACAGCAGTGTCAGTGTATGTTGTTTATTTCTTTGAAGTGGGCATCCATGAGCCAGGCTGGAACGTGTTTGCAGTGCTGGTGGGGTCCTCGCTGAGCTCCTGCTTGCCGAAGTTGGTGGCAGATGCATGGCCTCTGGCCTCAGTCCCTGCACGAGCTGCCACCAGACCTTCCTCATACTCCTTAGCCCTTATAGCCAGATCTTTCTCCTCCACCTCCTTTGCCCTGAGCTTGATCTGCTCCCTGTAAGACTCATTCTTCAGCAGCTCCTATGAAATACAAAATGTGGAAATAAATGGATATTCAGGATTTCTGCAGTCATCTGCTAATTAAATTTAATACACTTATTACAATTTCTCTTGGTCATGCCAATCTGAGTGACTGAAAACTAGGAATACTGTATTATTATTAATGGATATAACAATCTAAAACTTTTCTAGATGTATAAAGTCTCACAATAACCCACAAATAGGGATGGCTGATATTGGTTTTTTTACCGATATCTGATATTGTCTAACTCTTAATTTCCGATACAGAGATAAACCGATACCAATATATTAAAAAAAAGAAAAACTAAATAATTTTAGGTAACTAACATCACGTATCTCCTATCATGCATACTTAAACTTTAAACATTATTGCAAGGTGTGCCAAACAAACAAAAATATCTCAAAAACTATACCTTGGATTTGTCATATTTTGACATTCTGAGAGAGAGGAGAAGTAGCTGAAGAGTTTGATGTATAATATGTGCATGGTATGTAAAAGTTGTGTCATTAAAAGAGGAAAACCCATACAGATAATTTCCGATATTACATTTTAATGCTGATATCGGCTGATAATATCGGACATCCCTACCCACAAACATACAAAAAGTTACAACTGATCTTCCTGTGTATGGCAGGCATGAACACAATGTTCAAGAATTGCAAATGAAATTCAAGATATTTAATACTTAATATACTTTAATACTTTAGCAGAAAACAGACTTTTTGCAGATAGTACACGTACTGTCTTTGATACCATATATCATATGTAACTTTGTATCACAATATCAATATATTTCATGATGTTTACATTTTATGGAAAATTCTTTCAAAGCTTGATACTGAATGACGTCAAGGAAGAGGAATTTACTCAGCTACTTTAGTTAATTACAGTATATTAAATACCTGGCAACATTCATCATCACATTGATGTAAAAGTCACACAAAAATCCAATAAAGCAGCTCCACTCATTAATTTACAATATTGCCCACCATGGCTAACCAGATATATTAAATGGACAGCTACCACAGTATAAACAGTATGGCAAAACGCCTGACACTTGACAAATTTACAGTATTGTTATTTCCAAGTTCTGTGGAGTTAGAAATGTTGAGGCGGCAGCGGCAGAGAAAAGCTACTCTACTCTTAGCAGCTACTCACTGGTCTAGAAGTAGAAGAGACATGAAGTTCACTGGGCAGCTTCCAGGAATAAACATGGTTATGTGTCAAGTACAAAGCAGTGCATTTACTAGAGCAGCAAGATCAAGTGTGTTCATTCAACCTATACTGGCCTAATAAACCCTGGTTAAAAATGTAGTGCTTGGAACAGAGAGGTAAACTCACATGACAGGAGGCATGTGTAATACAAACAACCATTCCAACTCATGGAAACAATTATAACCTGAACATAGTCCACCACTGGAACAGTTACCCACTTGAGCCACAGCTAGCGTCCAGTGATGTTAGCCTCTCCCTAGCATTGGATGCCAAAAAGGAAGGGACGACTGGGCATGATGCTGCTGTGTGCTGGCAGAGCTGAAGGACTGGAAAAGAGAGGGGGAGAGCCATGGCCAAAAAGTTCCGCTTTGGGGAGGGAGACAAACATACTGAGCTGCTTTTCCAGCCTGTTAATGACAGGATTTAATCCAATCAATTTATGTCGGCTTGGACTGGGAAGAGACGGAGCATGACAAGGGGTAGGGTAATGTACTGGGAGTGAAGGCTTGGCCACATCAACACTGTCCAGCTGTCGATGGCAGCTATTGGGCAGACGCAAAGCAGAAAATTAGAAGAGAATGTTCTGGCAACAGAGGCAGGGGATGGCATTGGCCACTGGCAGGGAAAGAGGACAGAGAGATAGAAAAAGTACCCAGGCATTGGCTGTCCAAGGGATTTCCTATAGACCCACATTTTGCAGGCCAAATAATTTTCAGCATTCTCACATTTAAAGACCAATAAACCCAGTGAGAGGGGAAAAACTGCACTCCTTCACCATTCCCATCTTGGCGACTGCCAGAAATAAAACACAAAAAGCCAAGACGCAGGCTTCTGCTGGAAAAAAAAAAAGTAAACTAGGACATGGTGTCAGTGAGCCCCTTGTTCCGAGGCTGTCTCGCCATCAATGCACTTCAGCTGCTGTTTATTTTAACACCTGTCCCCCAAAGTTCCTGGATTCAGTTTGAAACTGTAAGATAAAACAAATCAAAGCCTTTCCTTTTCATCTTTGCTTCTTTCCCTCCCTTGTAACCAGTCCCCCAGAGTCCAACCATCAGCACAGCAGGGAGGCTGGGGTGGGGTGGGGGTACGTACCTCAACGGTGGGGGGCTCCTTCCGTCTGCCTCGAATCCAAGCTGGAGGAGGAGTAGAGAGGAGAAAAAAGACGAGTGAGAACACCCACACAAACATACGCTGCACAAACAAAACCCGCAGTCATATTTAAAGGCTGCAGCTACAGCATCACTGAGTTTTAGGGCACTACAGTAGCTCAGTGCAACTACAGAGTAACCAAACTAGTTAAGGCTTTTATCTTGTTTTGTTTCATTTCACTTTGTGGACTATAGGGAAAACCTGCAATGGTAAAGCTTTTCTGCTCTGAGATGTACCTCAGAATGGTAGTTAGTGTTTTGACATGATAAAGTCAAAACACTAATGCTGCTTTAGCATAGTGAGAGGAGGGCCACTGAGTTCTGTGTCTCAAAAGAGCAAGTGTGGATCTGCTCTGATCTTCAAATTTTAAAGTACAGACACTGTCATTCTCCATCAATACATCTGTCCTTCTTTCTCCTCCTGAGTAGAACTACGCCTGTCTCTCATCCCTTTTTTTTCCCCTCTTTAAGAAGCTCTATGTTTGGCTGAGCTGGCTGCACAGCAGAGCAGGTTAAAGGGAGCCAGAAAGGGAGAGAGATTTTCTAACTCTTCCTCCAGCTAGCACAGGGATTCTGGGCCTCTTTTATCCCTTTCTTATTTGCATCCTGATGAAAATGCATGAGGGATAGGGCGAAGCAGGATGAGGGGTTTAAGGTGGATAAAGCCAGTCTGAGACAGAGGGAACAGTTTGTATCCAGTTGTAAGAAATTTGAAACACTATTTTATGGTACGGTTGTATAACACTAGCAGAAGGCGTCTTTGATAAACTCATGAATACGCTTTTCCCAACCCCCATCTTGCAGTATGAAAAAAAAAGAAAATCAATGGATTAACCTAGGCCCCAATAGATGCAGCTATGAATTTGTTATTCCATTTTATTTGTGAAGCACTTTGTGTACTCTGCTGGGTAACTCTTTTGTTACCGTTGTCACTTATCCATGTTAGTGATAGCAAAAGTATGTAAAAGTGATGCTGCAATCCAGACTTACCATCCCACTCCATCGGTATGCTGCCTTCTATATATTCATATTCTGTAGGATTGGCTGCCACTACCATCCGCTTGGCACGGACGAGCCTTCCTGGGGAAAAAAAAGGAGGAGAAAAAGACAGTGAGAAGGAGCAGAAGTGAGATCGAGATCCTCAACAATGATGCACACATAACGCAAAGGAATACCAACAAACACAAAAAGGCACAGACACAATGCTCTCCGTCTCCTGGTCGTGCAGACACACAGATACAGACAGACACACAGACACACAAATACACAGAGGGATGACAGCACTGTGACAGGCCATGGATGATTACCTCGTGGCCCTCGGGCCCTTCTCCTCAGATCTCGCTGAGTGGCTCCAAATCTGGGCTAAGCCTTTATGCAAATCAGCCTCTCTTTAACCCAACCAACCACAGCCCCCCTCACTGACAACCTCTTCCAATCACAGCGTTCCGGCTAACAATGCCCTCCAAAATCAACATCAAGTCGAGCAGGAGACAAAAGAGGTCAGATATCACAGAGAACAGGAGAAGCATGAGCTGCGTGGAATATTAAGTGCTCCTTTCCCTATCTGTATACAGCACGACGCTAGCAGCAAGGCCACCGCCAATTATTTTCGTCGAATCTGCTGATTAGACAAGTTTAGCTGGCACACAATGACATAGAGATGGAGGTAGAAGAGGGGGTGGGTGGGATAGAGACAGATAGACAGAAGAAGAGAGCGAAAGTGAATTAAAAATAGCCAGTTGTATTGTGTCTTTTTGTGGTGCTACAGAGCTTTTTACAGTGTTCACAAATAACTGCTGTTTTTCCATCGTTTCTCCTCACAGGTAGCCGGACATCCATCCATCGCGTCCATCCCTCTGAGAAATGATGAGGCAAGGAAGGAGGGAGAGAGAGAGTGCGAGAGAGAGTGATGATGCATGGCAAACATGGCTAGGGGGAGAGAAATGGATGGGCAAGGAAAACAACACGCTCCAAAACACAGACAATCTGTCAGGATTCCATCACCGTTTCTCCGCAGCTGACTGGACATGGACAAATGGAGGCAACCACCTCCATGCACACCACAGACTGATAGCCTTAATGTTTACTTCAGCCATAACAGATAGCTATGGCACAGGGAGGAATGAATGATGGCACTCAAAAGTGGCTAGGTGTGTATACTGGGGACTGTGTTGTTTCTTTGTTTGTGCCTTCTCAACTTAAGTTTATCTGTTGGGCTTTGAACTAACTCCAGCAGTTGAACAAAAACACTTTTCATGCTGTTATGTAATTATGGTCTACAAGGATGACTCCTTTCCATACTTTATCCAGCTTATATAGTAATCAGGTCAGCTAATTAGGCTACTATTGCTTTGGTTCTGGTTTGGTTCCCACTAGATTGTCACTATAGGGCCTCGCAGACTCCAGTACGGCAGCTTTAGTTTTCGAATATTCAGGTCTGATGAAAATGCTGCACTCACTCACCTCATCTGCAAAGCTTGTCCAACAATCTGCAAAACACATTCTATGACCCCTACATTTCTTCACACATAGGCTTCAGAATGTCTTCTGAGAAACTGCTTCCTAGAAAACCCCCACGACAGCAGAATAAAAGCAACTGCCAGCAAACAATAGGTTGTTCTCTAGGCAATACCAACAAATACATTTAACAGGTATGCTAATTACAAACAGATCATATCCATATTTGCACTGTGTGTGGGTGGCAGCAGACTGAAATGGTACAATTATGATACGGTCCCCACAAGCAATGTGCTTAGCTAGAGCTAATGCCAAACTAATTGGCATAAAGAGAAGGACCTACTTTTTCCTCTGTCTCTACAAGGTTGCATTTCCCCCACTACTTTGTCACACTCCAACGTGGCCTGTCCCTTGTTACTTTTGCAGCATGACTAAACCCCTTCCACCATAGCTTTTATCCTTGTATTTGAATATCAAATATAGTATGTACATATATTTATGAAACACAGCTGATCCTCCCACCATATACATACTGGGAGAAGGTTTGTCAGTATGATTGGAATGAATTTAACTCTAACAGTAAAGTTGTACATAGGTAAAAAAAGTACAAACAAAAAAAAGTTAGTTCTGTGATTACCTCACAGTGATTAAAGAATGACTAAAAACCAATCTGCAAATTAAACAGTAGCACAAACAACAACCTTACATGTACACACATTTATTAAAAAGTTTATATTATACTACTCTTCCCCTTTTGTGGCACCATACAATTAGGTGCACCAGTATATTGTTTACATAGTCATTCTGTGTCATTAATAAGAGATAAGTAAATGTTACTGTTGTTTAAATCACAATACAGAACAACATAAACAAAAACATCTATATATCTATAAAAGGACAAAAGACTATATATTCAATACAGTCACTACTTAATTTTTTTGATAATAAAGAACTGAATTATATAGTGTATAGAACTACGTACAAGCTATATTTCTACTTCACAGTTTTTTGATTTTTGCCGTCCTTAAACCCACCTGGAGAGAGCGAGAGAGATACAACATTAAGTGGGTGTTGGGAGCTCTCGATCTCAGTGGGGCCCTTGTGACAGGTCTGCCTTCTCATCAGTCACTAGGGGAAACCTACTTACCAGTCAAATACACAGTCTCTCTCTCTCACACACACACACGCACACACAACTAGCTAGAGAGCAGGCAGATTAACCTGAGGGACAGGAGCGAGGACGCTGCCTTTTACCGTGAAGGACAAACGCAGCACTGCGTTGGAGAGGGGGAGGGGCCAGCGGCAGGAGGAATGAAATCCCACCACATAAATATTCATGAGCCATCTCACCTGTCTGAGCGCGACTCATCTGTGAGCCTAGCAGTGGAACGGGGCGGAGGTGCGGGGGGGGTAAGAAAGGAAGGGAGGAGACAGGATGGGTGAGGGGTTGCTGTGGCAGCCAGATAGGGAGCCAATCAAACTCCAGGTATGCCTAGCCTTTGCCTTCGTTAGAATAAGACGTGATGCGCTCTGAGGGCTGCTCTTTGAACCCTGAACACACCCTGCTAAACTCCATCACCTGCTTCAACACACACACACACAAGAATCGCGAACTTCACACATCAGCTCCCAGGTGAGTACTGCTTGGGGCGACTTGAGGGTTTTTTTTCACCTCTACAATGTCATTCCAGGCGTGTTGTGCTGCCTCTCTCACTGTATGCTTTCCTCCTGCGCTCTGTCTTTGATTACATATGCAGATGTCAGGGGAACACACTTCGATTGGCTACGTCCAGGTAAAGAAAAGCCCTAAAAACTTAGACAAGACAAAACAGAATGGACACTATGCATTTCACTCCAACTGGAAGACCTACATCTCATACTCCACCATGAACGCTGAAGTCTATCCTGAGAAAACACCACATTCAGTTCTCTCTGAACAGATTGCAATGCAGACAAAAGCTCCCACATGCAACAGCACGGCATTCTACTGAAGCTCACTCTCGATTAACAACAGACAGGGCAGCTCTCTCAGTCTTAATGTCTGTGAGAGGTAAAGCATCTAGTTTTAGGCCAGAAACTATGGTGCAACAAAAAGCTGTCCTGAAGCAGCGCAACCATCAACCGGGATTGAGCCTAGTTTATTCCTCTCAAGCTGAGCAGTGTGCTGGAGAGGGATGCGGGACCATTATGTGAATGGTAATGGACAGCTTTATGAAGATGGAGTGATCCGATAAGCATCAGTGATACAAGGGCAACCAGGTACCAATACTGACACTCTCTCCCTCACTCTCTCCCTCCAGTCTGTTTCCCTGGAAAAAAATGGATGGGATGTGTGAGGCCTGTAACCATGGTTACCCATTAGCCCTCAGCCTAGTGATGCGGGATGAGGTTTAGAGGGAAAAGGCCAGCCGTTGTTTTGCATCAGTTCTGGGAGGAGGAGCTTAGGTGTAAAGTAGGCCTGCTGCTGCTGCCTCTGTTTTTTTATTCAGTCCTCATTCTGTTTGTCCCTCTTGCCGTCGATCCCACTGAGGCTTGAGCGACTCATGGCAGAACAGAGGAGAATAATTCATACAGAAGTAATAATATGCTGAAAAGAATACTGTGATTTCCCCTGTGTGTTACTTTTAACTAAACACAGGTGTACTTAAGGTGGAAGTGATACTTTAGCCCCCTTTCCTTAAGACCACCCATCCTCTTTAAGACTCTTCCTTGCTTGATGGGTTATAGAAAAGGACCATGGTGAGCCTGGAAGTTAGCATCTTTTGTGAGGCTGTGGGCCCCCTCCTTTCTCCATGGCTTCTCTGAGGCCTATGCGTGTGATGTCCATACACCAAGCTGTCCACCCCTTTCTATTCACCTCTATCACGCTCATCCAACCCCCTGCCTTTTCCTTCCATTGCACCTTCAGTCTCCCAACTCTCTCTCTCCATTAACCTACCTCCACCTTTTCTCTATCCCCCTCTATCTGCCTGCCTGTTCCACCCACTCATTTCACCCTCTTTCTGTCAGAAACCCTCCTTTCACTTTCACTCTCTCCATTCTTTCCCCACTCTATAATTTCACCCCATATGTCAGCATCCCCCTTGTTCTTTGTCACTCACTTTCTGTACCCCACCTTCCCCTCCACCCTCTGTGAGCGTCTCCCTCGGCCTTATCTTTCCTCCCTTACTCTGAGCCTTATTTCTCTCTGCCTGTCTGCTTTATTAAAATATTCTGAATTGAATAAGCAGCGGCAGGCTCCAGGAGATGTCTGCTTGCGTGTCGGTTGGTCTGTCAGTCTTCTTAGCTGAGTTTCTGACAGACAAGGAGCCCTGAGGTGTCAAAACATCTCACTGGCCATCTGACCAAACAAAGACTTGAATGCATTGGACAGTGAATCAGATCTAGGTCAAATGGAAAAATTATTTTGATTAATACGTTGTTTTTCTGTTGGCATCATCAACTATCTATCATTGTTCGCCAAACAGAAAAGCAGTTTGCAGGAGGTAGGAACAGTAACATTCATACAACATGTAGGTTGTGAGACAGGTGGAGTCGTTTAGACATACAAGTCTACTATAGACAAGTTGTATTTAATAGACCTGCAAAATTCTTAAACTACTGATGTTGGATCGAAACCCTGTGAAATGTTCTACCATAGGAAATAGATGCGCCTGCTTTTTATTTACAGAATTTATCTTTTTGAATGCCTTTTTAATGAAGTAGTTAAGACTTTGTATAATCTTCACCACATACAAATACATACTTGGCAACCAGTAGACAGCAAGATGAGCAAAACCCACTTGGTTTCACTAAAACGATTAAACATCCTTCATTTAAACCCCATGCATTGCAAAGCTGTTGATCAATTAACATGATTTACTGTAGCGACTCTGGACATAACCGTTCCACAGTAAACACTGACTTGGTGTCCTACTGTAGGATAGACCTTCCTTCATCACACCCCGGGGATGACTTGTGGCAGAATAAACAGCCATTTGGACCCTTGTCTCTCTCTCCGCTGTGACTCCTTCCATGGAAATATGCGGCTTGAATCAACGCTCTGATGACACACAGCCATCTGCTGTTGTGTTAAGTGTGTTAGGGCATGAAGTGGAGAGAAAACACACAATTGCATATTTTCTTTTTTTTTTTAAACATAAAGAAGATACAAATGCGCACACACACAGAGTGTGTAGCTGTTGAGCCACTAAAAATGCCTACAATCAGATATGCACACACTAATGCAACAGCACACATCTCCTCCCTCAGTCCCTAGAGTAACCCATCCTGAAATACCAGAACTGAGGCCTTTTCAGTTTTTCACTTCATAGAACAGAGCTGGGGAATCAAATAAATAATAGACAAACAGAGAGGGATAGTGATAGGATGACAAGTCAATGCATCTTTTTTCTGCAACAGCGTGGTGCACCTATGAAGAACCCCTGAATCCTTTTTATTCTCCTCACATTGGAGAGGACCGATAGATTAAAACTGCATGGCACACAG
This sequence comes from Ctenopoma kingsleyae, assembly GCA_032353495.1. Taxonomy (NCBI): domain Eukaryota; kingdom Metazoa; phylum Chordata; class Actinopteri; order Anabantiformes; family Anabantidae; genus Ctenopoma; species Ctenopoma kingsleyae. Next base: position 15,439,253 of record JAUBNQ010000028.1, on the reverse strand, counting down.
TGCTAAAATGAATAGCGCTAAAAATACATCCTTTTTGCTGAGACATGAAAGGAAACTGCCTTTCCCTTGTCCAGTATTGAGCAGCCATTGATTCCAAGACAAAGGCTACACCTCCTCAAAGAGGTAAGAAAAATAGCAATCATACAGGCAATTATTTTCAAATGTGCCTGCAGCGGCCGATAATGTCAGCGTGCCTCTCTTCCTAAATAAAGGGAGGGAAGGCAGTCGTCAAAGCTGCAGGCCCACTGCTGAAGACGAATGAGCCCATCCGCAGAATGCTTTGCTTTCATCTGGGCAGCATGACATGGCGCCCCATGCAGTGTGAGGCAGAGCTGGGCCTCGGGGACAGACACACACAGAAAGAGAGGAGAATATAGATTCTCTTTTCAGCTCTATGGAACCAAGACCAAGGCAAAGACCTTCTAAAGACCAGTGGCCAGATTGCCAGTGGCTTTCTCTTGTAGACCTGCCACAGACAACAATCGTTGAGGCCCCACAGCCTATAGCACAGTTCTCTCTATGGAGCAGCAGCACACAGCAGGCTTCTTTAGCTGGACCTTTTCTAAAGACACAGATAGAGATTCTGTCTCTCAAGGCATGTATTTCAGACCCTGGCCTTTTCATGTTGATGTGCAGCAGCATCTGAGGAGAGGGGGATAGAAAGCTATCTGCTGGGCGTAGTACTCCACACTGCTGAATTACTCTGTTTTAAATAGAAAGCGAGACTCCTCACCTACTTCTACCACTACTCATGTGCTGCAGTGGAAAGCCCTGCAGTCCATGCCTTGAGGCCCTGAGCCCACGCTTGGCCTATCAGTTTAAGATCAAAAAGAACTCACTTTAGCAAGACATATGGACTGAATAATGCAACAGCTTTATTTCCACAAGGCTGGACAGTATATGCCATATGTTTCTATTTGTTTATTATAAATGTATATACAGTACAAGTCTGTAAACCTGTCTGTCGTTTATGAGCGAGGTTGTTTGGTACCAGCTTTTCTACAGGACAATGAGCCTCTTCACCGTGTCAGTCATTCTGCGTGGACAGTAAATACGGTAGCCAGTAGTGTGCTAGAAAATGGGCTTCTCTGATGTCTCATTTGAATAGACTGACAGTCAGGGTTGGAGGAGCAGCCTTGTAATGAATTATAAATATGAGATGGGTGCAAGTTTCCCTGCAAACTGCTGAGAAAAGGTGAAGCACAAAGTCAAGTTCAGTCAGAAAGAAACCAGGCTTTCAACTCAGAGCTCTGTCCCTTTCCAGCAAAACAGAAAAATAAAGTAGCTTTTTTTTCCCTTCTGAGAAATGTAGCACTGAATGTATAAACTGCACGATATCTACTCAGCTTATGTGAGTTTTAGAAATAGCTTATCTAAGTTTTATACAGTGACACCAAAAGAGGGAGACAAACACAAACGTGTAGGTGGTATAGGTTATTCTCAGATTACTGATGTGATTCTCTGCTTAGCCACAATAATTCTGTCAAGTATCACAAAGCATAACTCTTTGTTACAATTAAGCCAAAAGACAACGGCTGGTTAACCAGCAGTATCATGTCTGAAGCAGACAAAAGTCATGGTCTTTGACCTGTCACCCCTGACCTTAAGCCTGTAGACTAGGTAGCACTGCTGATGATTTACAGTGGTAAAGCAAAAAATAAAAAAGCAGGGTTTCTAGTTTTTTGGATTCAGTTAAGTTAAAGTCAGGACACACTAAATGCATCAGTACAATTCCCCCCCAGTAAACTTAATGTACAGGTATGAGTATGAAACATAACTACTGCACAGTTTACTTTAGTTCAAAATGGCTATAAGGAATAGTGTTTCATCATCTGATTTCAATATGTCCTTCTTGTTAACAATGTGCAAAAAAAAGTGTTTCTCGAAGCCACCACCACATCTCCTTTACTTCACACCACAGCTTCATACTGTCCTAGACACACTTCTTTAAAACACTCTGCAAGAAAGGCAGGACAACTAGGGAAGAAGTCCTTGGCTTTCTAGCAGTCAGAGATGGCGTGAACAACATCACCAGCATCTCACCAATGGATTAGCCTGATGACACAGATCTACTGCTTGGCTTGAGTGTTACATTCTGTAACACTGCCATGTCTCAGTAGGGATATGTGACCTCCTTCTAAATACCAGTCACAGACAGTCATTTCATTTTTAACAGTGGAGGAGTCTTTTCTCTTGGAAGGTCAGGGACATCAGCGCTGTTATGACTGCATTGCATCCTACAAATCTTAACTGCACCCAGATGCCCTAAATACACTGTAAAATCTTACAACACTAATAACTAAAAACTCAAAAATAATAGTGTTCTTATTGAGATTGTTGCTCCATCTAGTGGCAGACCTTTTTTACTACAAGGGTAAAAGGATAAAGGTAAAGCTCTTGCACTGCAAAGGACAGACGTTATGCAAAATACAGAATACTAAATAATGGAATAGAATAGCATATAACCGAATGTATATGAATTACTACTACTAATTCAATAACTATGAAAAAACACAAGGAGCTGAAGCAGATAAAATTATGGCGATGAATACACCAACAGCCTGTACACATATTTTAGTGTCAGGGATACAACAAATAAGTTAATAACAACTGCTTTTATCTTCTTAATAGCTTATTAGCTTAAGTTATCTTCACTAGTCTACAGGTGTTGAAGGTTCTAACTAACCGAAATCACGAGTGGCTGCTTGTAGCGCAGTAAGTCGTTACCCACCTGTCCATGTCTTCTGTTCTGGGATTAAGTAATATTTATTCCCTAAATGATCTGTCCCGACGTGCTCGCGTACTATCCCAAACGCGCGCCGTAGAAAACCAGCGATCCTACTCATGTTTACGGGGTAAGCCCGAAAGGTTTGAGGGCAGATGTCTTCCCTCTCACTTCGTTGTTTAAGCAAGTCCTCGCTAGCTGCGAATGGAGCCAATAAACTGTTGTGTGATTGGATGTCTATATTTATCCATCCAATCATCGGACTTCTCATTGGAATTGATATTGTGTTCCAACATGGCTACCTATTGTGTTGTGTTGATACGAAGCTAGTCGATTATGATTAAAATAAAGAATAAATAATAAAAAAAATAGTACCCTTTAACAATTTACATGGCGCAGTTAGCTATTACGGCGCTTTGGGTGCAACACAAAGCTTCGTTGGACGCACAAAGTTTCCGCTGGGATTAAAAACTCACTTCATAGTAACATGCTAGCATTTGAGCTAGGTCAGCTAACAGTAGCGTAGACTATACACCATTCCCGTTCTTAAATTAAAATCGGTTTCTCCCCAACTCAAACCAATGTTGGGGTTTTTGACAGCAAGGCAGACTGGTCTGGACGACCCTCTGCGATTAAGGCGTGCTGAATCAACGAGAAGGTGAGAGAGAAAATAAGTATCTCAGCTACGGTGGACAAACCATTCATGGGGAGGAAGGTGACATATTATAGTTAGTTAACGTTACGTGCTGGAATCTTAATACAGAAGACCTTTGCAAGGAATCTAATCTTGAATTTTTGAAAGATTTCATATCGACTAAAATATGGATAAAATGTTTAATTAAGGCGTGGTTGCTCATTAAACACTACATGTGTAATACGAACGTTGTGAATGCTACATTAATACAAATATTGTGATATATCTGATAGCCATTTATATGTGATATACTGTATACACACACACAATCAGATACAAATAGTGTTGTATCCTAAAATTAAACTAAACATGTTTTCAAAAATAATGCTACGAATCATTTGTACCTGACTTAAAACAGCACCAATTTTTCAAAGCACAAGCGCATTTGGCAGATAGGTTGTTCTAAATAGGGCTATGCCAGGATACATCATTATAATTCCTCCCCATGATAAGAAATTCATCATATTGTCAATGTTGCGTTGGTATGTTTGGGGTTGTGTCATGCTGCAGAATGAATTTGATGAAATGAAACATCTATGTGAATCACTTAGATGTTCTGTGATGCCAATTTCTTCTTATTCTTCTTCTTTGTCTTCTTCTTTCTGCATGTTAAAAAGAGTCCTTGGTCTGAAGTTGAATCCTGACAGAGATGTGGAACGAATCCATGGAAACGGCATCAACACCATAGACATAGAAGCAATAGAGGGCAGATAGTAAGTCCGCTTTATCTTTGTCTTTACTACCAATTATTAATTACAATTCCCTACACTAAATTGGTTATTGCAAAATATGTCATGCAACAATTGTAGTAGGACATTTTTGTTGGGCATTTTTAACCTATACTTTGCTTGGATGATGACATTTGAATGACATTTAATTTTCAGGAACAAAGAGCTCTAGTCACCTGGGTTAATCCACAGACCCTAGATAAAAGTATAAAAAAGCTAATTTACAATTTCAAGTTAACAGTTTCTGTTCTTTAGCATGTTGTCTGGAGGTGCAGATGGAGTGATTGCTATCTATGACCTGGAGAACTTCAGTGGGAAATCACAATACACCTGCAAGGCAGTCTGCACAGTAGGCAGGTAAATGTTACACCATTTATTCATCGTGTCCACTAGAGGGTAGCATTCTGTTGTTAATCTCTGCTTTTATTGCAGGCATCTATTTTTATGCAGCGTACTGTACATACAAGTGAAGAGCTTAAAGCCACCAACTTCTTATTTATTTATAAATTGTTACTCTGGTATGTTTAACGACAATGTGAGCATAAAAATCTGTCCACTGTAATGAATTGGAATCTGATGCATGTCTAATTTGTGGCGATGTGACCTCAGTCTGAACAGTGATAGCAGATTTTATTTGTTCTGGCTCCATGTAACACTTGTGTAGAGAATGTGTATTACTCATACTCTTATGTTTTTATTTTCTGCAGGTCTAGCCGGTATGTCCACAAATTCAGTGTTGAGACAGTTCAGTGGTATCCTTATGACACAGGCATGTTTGTCTCTAGTTCCTTTGATAAAACGGTGAAAGTCTGGGACACTGAGACACTGAAGGTAAGTCATGTTTTCTGTAATCCTGCTGAAGTATATTCCAGTTGTGTGATAAACAGTGAGTTACTGTGAGGTACACCTGAACAACTAGTTCCTCTGTGGTGTAGGTCTGTAAAAACAGAAGTATTTTGAAATACAATGTAGTTCAGTGTACTACTTACCAGAGGGGTGAATAAACAGCTCTCTGATACTGTGTCAATGTATACTCAGTGTTATAAAGTTCACAAATATATATATTTTTTGCATTGCATTAAATTGTATAAATTACTCTAATAAGCAGATTGCTCAGTGCATATTAGAGATTTGTTCATTGGTGATTTTTATAGCTCCACCACCCTTCCTCTTGTTTTTGCTCTTTTCACTATCTCTCGCTCTTTCTTATTTTCTGCTTCATGCTTTCTACCTTTCTATGCCACATAGTCCCATATGGCAGGCCCCGAGCTGTGCTAGAGTTACACTGGCATCATGGTTACCTCAAAAGGTCAGGAAAGGGACAGAAAAGAACCCACCGACCTTTCATATGTTTTTGTTGTTTGTGTGTTTCATTGTCTCTGTCACACACACACACACACACACACACACACACACACACACACACACACACACACCTATTAAATTATTTATTGTGGTTGTGTATTTGCACATTAATGTGTACTGCGTATCGGCGTGCTCTAGCGTGTGTGTATGTGAGGCATTTTTATGCAAACAGGACCTCCTCTGTTTGTGTGTGCCCACTGGCTGAGTCCCTGCCGGTGCTGGCACACACTGACAGATGGGGCACAGAGAGCCTTTTTATATTTGCTGAAGAATTTGCATTGTAACCGCCACTGCTGCTTGGGTGAGCTGCCTTCTCAGCTCTGAGCTCTCTGCACCTTCCCTCAACTGCATTGAATTTATGCCACAGCTAAACTTTAAGGCTGTGGCTTTATTTAAGCACATAGTTGAATATTTTATCTTAAAATGAATATGTTAATTAAGATTGCAAACACAAATAAAAATACAGTACATACAGCTGAATTTCCACTCCCAGCTGACAATCTCTGTGTGTGCATCTCCTCTTCTTCCTCTTCTCTTTGTCATTCTTCAGCCTGCTGAGGTCTTTGAGTTTGAGGGTAATGTCTACAGCCACCACCTCTCCCCCATTGCCAGGAAACACAGTCTCATTGCAGGTGTGTTGCAGACAGTTTTTACTGATATCAGTCACAGAATAAACCAGTTGGAGTATCTGCAGGAATGTCTGTCGTTGCGTGGTACAACTACAGAACTTAAGACAAAAGTCTCATTTACCATGTCTGGCCTTCTCCAAGTGAAGTACTACATTCTTTCCCATAGCACACTGCAGATACTGGCCCCACCTTTAACCCCAGGTTATAAGATGACATGTACCTAGAAGGGGTTGGAGTGGGTCAGAAACTTGATAGACAGAAAGACAAAAACAGAGTTCTATGTATAAACACTGTAGGAATCTAGGTGCTGCCACACCAAATCACCGAGCAGGACCAACAGGTTTCTCATGTCTGCTGATCATGTCTTCATAAATGAGCACACAAGTGCACCCTCTCCCCTCCTGTGTATTTGACACGCCTGTTTCTAATCCAGGGGCACAGTGTCTGTTTTTTTTGTCTTTAATGTATCCTTTCAGAGGTGTTACAGATGCTTGTCAAACAGGTTGCAAACATTCATAAAGTTTTTTTTATCTAGGAAGAGGCTTTACACAATCTTTTCCTATAAAGCAACCGTAGCTCATTAATTCGGCATAATTTAATCCATTTATATTTTACCAATGATCTATTCACCTTTTTTATTCTGTTTCTGTTTCACCAAATACTCTTCCCTCCTCTCATTTATACATTTATACTGTGTGTTTGACATGTTTATCAAAAGTTACTATCACTGCTTTCATATTTACCACTCCTTATCTGTGAGAACATGGTACTGCAGTTTTACTCCCATCCCATATATACATTGTTCTCATATTTATCACCATCTGTAAAATTGGACAATGCTTTTTCATTGTTTTAGATGAAGAAATAATGGTGTCCTTTGTCTCTGTGTTATCAGTTGGCACCAAAAATCCTAAAATCCAGTTGTGTGACTTGAAGTCTGGCTCACAGATTCATGTTCTTCAGGGTTAGTTCACGACAACACACTTAATTGTCCTCCTGTTTTTATCCAGACACGCATGCACACATACACACACACACACACACACACACACACACACACACACACACACACGTATAATTGAACTCAAACATTGCTTAGTGAT
>JAUBNQ010000028.1:15385394-15399627 GCA_032353495.1 Ctenopoma kingsleyae | reverse complement strand
ACACACACACACACACACACACACACACACACACACACACACACACACACACACACACAAACACACACACACACACACACACACAGTAACTGGTTGTCTTGGAGATCAAAGCTTTTATATTCTCAAATCACAAAACCCCTGGGCGGTGGTTTAAACTTACATTAGCTTGTCGAGATCATGTTCTTTTACTTGAAAACCATCAACAACAAATTTCAAGAACTCCTCAGTCCTCACATTTTTTTTTTTTTTTCATTTGGTCTAGGTTTTGAAGCAACATAAGACTCTGTAGAACTTTTGATTTGCTTTTTAAAGTTAACATTACCAGTTTTGGAATTAGTTGGTAACAACTGTCTTTCTTGTAATTTTCTTTGCTTGCCCTGATTTTTAGAAATGTCTGATCTCTAAACCCTGCTTGTTTTCAGAGGTGGCACGCACCATGCAAAAGAATGACCGGTCCGAGGACGACAGCCAGCGGGACAGTGTAAGTAAAGTTGCTTTTTCTCATTCTTATGCCTTTTCTTTCCCTTTACAAATCTCCCTTTTCCTTCCTCTTATATGACAAAGCATATCTTCTGTTGTATAGTGTTATACCTTTATGAATGGTCAGGAAGATATTAAGATAAGATAAGAACTATGTAAGTCTTGTGCATGTCTGGATTCAGATAATGTTCCATGGAGTGAATTGTAACACAGCTGATCACAGAGCTATTTGATAGTTTCTGGGAATTCACAAGTTCACACTACTCAAGGCCATTAGTGGTGACGTGGGATGGAAACCCCCAAGCATGACATGTAAAAAAAAAAAAAAAAAGTGAGATTATTCTCATTTGGAACATACTTGTGACTGTGTGAGCTAGATGCCTGAACTCATTCTGCAGCTCATTAAAAAATATTTAACTGTGGTATTTTGTATGGACATGCCTGGCTTAATTAGATGAAAACTTTATTTTGCATTATTATATTTTTACGTTTCATTTTTCGAAATATAGTAGGCCTATAGTGCAGATTTATTTTCACCCCCAAGGAAAGATGGTCTGCTCTTCTTCCGTGAAAACGTAGAATATGAACATATACAACTTCTCTATGTGCATCTTTAATTTCACTACTACTTGCTATACCAACAGCCATGTTTAATTGCTTCCCACACAAGAAAGTGGTCTTCCATGTCAAGTGAGATTGAATAAATCCATAGTGTTTTATATAATATGATTTGAAATTCACAAATTTCTATCTTGTTTCCCATTGTTCTAGTTTGGGGAGTACATGTCTCTATGATCAACCAGATGACACATGAAACAAGTTGAAAACTGGACAACTTTAAAGGGCTTTGTCTATGCTTTACTGTGAAATACTTTTAATTTGTAATGAGTTCATCTGGTCTGGTGACTATAAAACAGTCTGAGTTCTATTTTAGGGAGGAAATGTTTTTGTGGCAGATTTTTGTTTGTAGAGCTTGATACAGGAGACGTTTGTTTGCAATGGACTGTTGTATTTAAAACGTTTGACGTCCCACCACTGCAGTGTTTTTGGTATTAAATAAGGCATGCAGCCTGTTATGTTGTTTAATATATGATCAACTTGGCCTTAGTCAAGAGAATTATGAAACAATCCTATTTTTTTGCCTACAGACATACCTTATGTCTTCAAAACACTTGTTTTGTCCAACCAACATCCAGAAAGCACAAAGGTATTATATTATAAAGTATGTAAAATAAAATGGCCCAGAGAATTTTTGCTTGAAAAATATTGACAAGCCTACATGACAACCAGTAATTTGAAGTAACCATTTTTTATTAGGTGGAGTGTCCAATACTGTCAGCTGTGGTATTTATAGCGCTATTTTATGCAAACAATTTTAATTTAATTGCATTCTGTGTCCTTCATTACTCATCCCACACAACAGCTACACTACCATCAACATCTAACCAAATGTATCTGTGTTCTCACATGATGTGGTCAGAGTTTTGTGCAAGCTGTCCATCACCTACTATCCATCTGGATTTAATAGGCCAATTCCTGGAAATCAAACAGCTAAAGAGGTCTGAGCTACTGTGTTCAACTAGAGATGGAGCTTGGACAGCCCAGCAGCAGATGCTATCAGGTTTATCATCCTGTGCTTGAATAAGATATTCAATCATACTCTTAGGTGGTTGACCTTGTGTTGCTCAGATGCACGGTCAGTGTGTGGGTTTTTCAAATAGTATCATAGTAGAAGAAATACATGCAGATTGGAAAGACTGTAGTGGGAATATCAGCCAAAATATAAATGACAGATTTAAACATAGAAAAATATAGATGTTCATTCCTGCTGTACGTGTGCTACATTATCCATATTTATATGTAAATCACGGTGAAGGATGAGGCAGAATGAAACAATATACTGGTGGAGATCACAATGAAAAAACTACACCATTACCTTAAGGTTTGCTTGACTACTGGTGCATAACAAAAGCATGTGGTGCCACTGGCACAATAGTAAAAAGACCTGCATAAATATGAATGGTTACTTTAAAAAGTTTTAAAATGACCCGTTCATTACTTAACACATGTACTGGGGAAAATGATTGAAATGAACAAGTGAGGCAATTGAATTTCCTATGAAAATGTACTTGTAAGATATAAGAATTCGAACTAATTGGCAATAATACATTACAGTTTATGTGAGATGTGTCTGTGATTAATCAATTAAGACAGAGCAAAGAGAGCAAGGCAAAGGAGCGAGAGAAATGGGTGGGACATCAAGAGAGACAGGTAATTAGAGGAAAGGAGAGATGGGGGAGGTGGAAGTGGAAGTGAATACAAAAAACAAACTCAGAGCAGCAGAGATGCTCCCTCATCATCCTGAGAGGCATATTGAGGTAGAGCAGGGACACAGGCTATGCTGATGAATACGTTTCACATGGCTCTCGGGGGCTGTCCAATCAGGCAGTGCCATTGATGAATAGTCATGAGTCACCTTATCAGCATCACCATGGTTACACAGATGTGACTGTGGCCCTGTGAATGTGATGAGGGAATAGAAATGGGCCAAACGACGTTCAGCCTCCTTCCCGCACACATCTTGATCACCAATTAGAGCCCAGCAGGGGAGCATCCAGGCCATGTGTTTGGGCCTCTTCAGCCTCGTGGATAAGAGAGAGGGTTTCGAGTGAGGAGAACAGAGAAGGGGATATGATAGAGAACACAGTTAGGCATTTAATGCATGGGAAGGGTGCAAACAGCAAACAAGGAGGAAGGGGCTTTGGGGGGTGGATTTGATTTGGCATGAATTATTCAATGACATACAATCATATTAATCACCAGTAAAGCTAGTTGACACACAGCATTCATACAGGTGAGGTCCAGCAGAATGGGCAGAGGGGAACTGGATAACAAGATATTAAATGAAAAGGGCTGGGAAATTAGATTGAATAGGATCAGAGCAGGGGAACATTATAGGAGAAGCTGAAAAGTGACTTAAGGACATACCAGCTGCAGAAGATGAAATGGGTCAGGGGTAATGGAATAAAGAGCTGGGACAGCCTGTAATGATTTATATAATTCCCTATCCTCTTTCATGTACAGTACATCATTCCAAAACCAAGTGTAGTTTTGTGAAACAATAAATTCCCCAAAAGCCACTGCTTGAGGCTCTTAGCACTTGTTGGAATCCCCTTAAGGATCTGAACCATTAAAGATAGAAACCGCTTATCTACAACAATAATGCCAAGCAATATGTTTTAAAATCTCAGCCTGGGGAGGAAGTGCTCTTTATCTCTCCTCTTTATCCACGTTCCACTAAATTTTCTCTCAAATGAACATTTTACTGCATTATACACAGCATAGGTCATTGTTAGGATAAACTGATAATAGCATTCTACTTATCAATGATTTTCCAGGCAGAGTGCAAACAATGTTAATTGTTTTTGAGCCACTGCTTATCTACCTGCTTATTTATTTATTAAAGAGTGGAGCCATCTACTGCATATTTGAATCATATAATTAAATTAGCAGTACTGTATCTCCATAAAAGGAAACATTGACACACAGTACTCAGATGCATAAAATAGTTTTTTACCCTTCAAGCCTGTGAAAACCCAAGTGGGGGAAATTTGTTTTATTCATCTGGTCCCCATGTACTTGTCATGATCTGCCAGTCTGCGCTGTGGGCTGTGTAGGACACGTACATGATCATCCATGCACACACATTGAGAGTTTGGCAGACTCAAATGTATTTATCCTTCTTCACCTTGTGTAAAGAACCATTAACAACCGCTTATTGTTTTCATTTCACAGCCTGTTGACTGTGTTTAAAGTGTGATTAATCTTGCATAAGGTGTTTGGCAGTGAGCTGTGTGTAGGTGATGCATGAAGAGTGGTGTGTGAACTCTGCCTGGGAAGGTTGACATGAAGGATTCATGGAGTGATGAATCTGCTATCCTGTTAGTGTCAAAGGTTATCCAGATTTAATTCATGGACGACACATGCAGTATGTTTCCATCTCACCTTCCTGTTGCAAAACAATCCAGACACTAATCCTTTATCTCCAGAGCAGCTTTATTGTGTGGATGAAAAACATTGCAAGTGAGCTCTGCTGTATCTCTCCATATTACAGTGCAGTGACCCTGACCCTTTGCACAGATGAAGAATACACAGAAAATGTGCTGTGATTTGTAAGTAACTGAAACCTATGGTATGAGCCACCTAACGGAGTAATCATCCAGCGTTTCTATCTGCATCTACTGCAAAAGTTTTTCCTGTCTCTGCTTGAGGCGCTTCTAGGGTATTTAATCTCAATTTGTTGTGCACACACCATTGCTCCCAGAGCAATGCCTGAAGCTGAGGTAGATTCTAGAGCTTGTCCCTGCAACACATTCATCTCCTGCCTCAAGGTACTAGAGAGGGGCTTTTTGAAACAAATTGATTCATCTCCCTTACCTCCCGTATAATACTTCAGGATACCACTGTTACTTCTTTGTTATCTGTCCTGCTAGTTTGCTTGCATTTAATCTTTTGTCATGTTTCATTTTTCACACTTTTGCTGAGATAAATAGGAAATAGGAAAATTTGAGTAAATAGGAAGCAAGAGGATATGGGTCCTCTGTGTTTGTGTTTCATTTACAGCCTCCTGTAACCTGCTGCCATGATGCAAAACTGGACAATTTATGAAACCCTGTTAGAAGCATAAAGTATATAATTTATCTAATGCATCCTATTGTCACTTGAGAATGAATAAAAAAAAATAAGTTTATTCAAATTGTGCACCCAAAGAGGTGAAGCAAAAATGAATGAAAATGACATTGTTACATAGGTTAGAAAAGGGTAGAAATCTCATGGCTTTGTTTAAGCTGTGAATATCTAAGAATAGAAAAACAATTTACACATAACAGTAGCACCAGAGGCATAATAATGAAATAATAAAATAATATCAAGATTACCATTGTTATTGCATGTTGAGACATTCCACACAGCAAATGTGTGATGAAACATGATGACTGGTGTAGAATTAAGACACTTAATGTTAAAGGGTCTTTGGAATTTTTCATAACATAGATCCAAGACAAAAAGAATAAACCAGCATTTTTTTCCCAACCAAACACCCCTATTTTTTTTTTTTTTACCTTTTTCTCTTCTCCTTCTCTTCTCCTTTTCTTCTTCTATCCTACAGGAAACTGTAATTTATAGCTGAATGAGCCATGAGCTCAAACAGCAAAAACACACACCCTAGCTGTAAATTCCAGCAACTCTCACTATGTAGTGACATATAGACTTGTGTTGATGCATCAAATCTTTTGCTAGGATAGCATGTGCCAAGCAAACCTGTGACTGTTGGAGACATTTAGACTGCAGAGTAACATGAGCCATGAATATCAAATTTGGATAAATAAATTAGGTTGCATGCAGTATGCATTCTCCTCAGAACCAGTGCTATTCAGGCAGTGGAAGGCATGGAGACAGAAAAGGAAGCTATCAATAAAGCGAGCCTGTAGATAAAACTTCCTCTACTCTGCTTTGTTTAGTGTTGAGTTTCAGAGGAGTCAGAGTCATCTATATACTGCCAGAAAAATAGAGGACTAAATTGTTTTTTTTTCAACCAGGTGATTCACTGTATCTCTTCCAATAGCATATTTTTCTTTGTCATCTCACTTTTTTTTCCAGCACTTCAGTCACTTCTCTCATTGCTCCCAGGCTTTACCCACAAACCATTGAAGATTCATTTGCTGATAAAAACCAATTGCTAAATTGAGAGCACAGAGATGAATCATGGCACTGACAGTGAGGTGCTGCACATACTTAGTATGAAGTAAATGTGCACTGTATTTTAATGTGCATTCCTGTATTTTAATCTGTCTGTTGATGTATTTCATGATCACAGCTGTTTTGTTAAGTAGCTTATAGCAAAACCAATCTGCTGAGTTTGCTGCTGCTGTTGTTTTGGTGTGGTCCTACGATCATGATATAGCAGTTTTTTGGAACATTTTAACATAGATCCTAATTCAACCTCTTTAATCTTGGCACATAAAACGGAAACTAATATATCAATAAAATGTCATCAGAAACTGAAATGGTGATGACATTTTTTTCTGAGGGAGACGAAGTAAGGGAATGCCTTTCAGCTTGCCTCAGGTAGTGCTCCAATACTCTCAGCAGATGGTTTGGGTAGGATAAGCTGCGGAAAGATAAAGAAAGATGCATCAAGGAAGAGAGCTCTTCCAGACGTTGACACATGTTCTGCATACTGATGATTTCATGCCGTTATTTTTTCTATGAAATTATTTCTATGTGAGCCCAATTATCAAAACAGAAAAATAAACCATCAGGGTTCTGATCTTGTCCAGATGCTGTTTCCACTGTGAACAAAAATAGAAAGGCCAAGTAACACCCAACTAATGTTTGGCATCATCTTCATCTCTCAAAAGGTCAACAGAAAAAGGTGCTAATGAAAAATTCAGTTCATGAAAAAGGAGTGGCTTCCTGTTTGCTAAAGAATGGTCTAATTGATGTGTCTTAATTCATAAATAATGCTCAAGTGAGGGGATAACTTTAAAACCTTTAATAGCAGGGGCCCATGAGATACTGTTTTATCTCCTGCAATGTTGAAAATAGAGATGGACGGTAAACAGAGATGCTTGACATGAAGCACGACGATTAGAAATGTGGAACAGTGAAAAGTCAGGATCATTTGGCTTAATCACAAGGAGGATAAGACAGGAAAGGGACTGAATTAGGATAGGGGGTAATATCATAAAATGAAACAAGATGTAGCAGCACATCAGTCCTTACATGAATAAATGAGATCTGCATGTAGGACAAAGAGCCAACATTTAACAACCTGCACATCTAAGAAGAAGAAACCTCACATAAAGAATCATCATCAAGTGCTACAGCTCCCAGCAGAAAAGGTGGTGAATTATTGTTTTGTCAAATAAACTCCAATTCACATACATTTTTAACCATTTCTATAATAAAAGCATAAATCAGAGCACAATGTGTGTTATGTTTCAAAGTCTTTTAGGAGTTGGTCCTTGAATTTGCCCACATTTTATAATGGGTGAGGAGATTTCGCTTAGTAATACATACTGATGTGCTGTCACGATCAAAGCATCCCGAGGCTGTTTAAAGAATCATTCTTCTACATGTTGTTCTACCTCTCTGTCCTCACAGTAACTCTTAGATTTTCTCTCAGGGCCGTGCAAACATATGTAGGCTGGGGCTCGAGTCAGAACAGGACCCATTTTGCATTGATTTTTTTACTCCCTTGACCATTAAAGCCACATTAAATGCTCACTGAAACCACATCTTTTTCAAGTGAATGAAGCACTTGTTCACCATGAAAAGAGGCTACGTCTCAAGGTTGATTCATAGACTTGAACTGTCGCTTTATCTACAACAAAAACAATCAGACTTGAACATCCGCTGCATTGGATGCACCAGACACTGACAGCAGTGGTTCTGTCCTCTTTGTTGGATTTTGGGAATGTTTACACTGCTGCTGGAATTAAACTGTCATGGTTGAGCTCTGAAGCCTGGTTTGATCACTTTGCCAGATTATTGCCTTCTGATGGTGGTAACTCTCCATTCAGCCTGTTTTTGCCTGTTGCTTGAAATCTTGTTTTCTATAAAAGCGAAACATACTGTATCAAACACTGAAGCACAAATGTAACTTCGGTGTTGCTTTTTCAACTAGTTCTCAGAACCAGTGTTAATTAGGTCGTAGCTGCAGCTAAGAAAATCTTCCAGAAGGGCTATTTCTGATATAAAAACTGTCACCATGAGCTAAAGAGTAGAAGCTTTTTCTCTTCAGTCTTCAAATCACATTGTTTCAACAATTACTGTGAACAACATATGAAAGAAATGTGCTACAGTCATTCCTGTAAACTGCAAAAATGCCATGAACCGAAAGGCATAGCAAGAGTAGCCCAGGTGGTGGGGTTTAACAAATGTTCAGTTTCAGTTTGTTTTGATAGCTATAACATAATCTCCTTTATGAAAATGTATGTTTTGCCACACAATAGAACAATATTTATGACATGGTAGTTGCTTGCTCAATGGCTCTTTGTTGATTTCATAAAATCTGACCCGTGGCTATGTCTGCCCAAACAATTCGACCTGACCAACAGTGGAGTGATACACAGGGAGCACAGAGGAGTCACAGCAGACCAATTAACCTTTCACTGATCCCACTTATCATAAAGAGCCACTTCAGGCATTAGCAGAGACCGCGAATGTGAGCGAAAATGAAGGACTGTGTGTATATTCTAAAGTGTGAAACACACACACACACGTGCTCAGATGCCCTAACCTTTGTACCCTCTGCAGTGTTGTGTAAATTAATTTTCACATTATTTTTATCTTCTTATATTTATGGAGTCTGTTTATTACTGAAATTTACTATTATCTTTTGACAAATTCTGTTTAGGATGTTATTCAATACTTTTAACTATTCTACTTGAAGCTGCACACTCTTCTTGCTCCTACATTGTGATTATACTTGTCGTTTCACTTTTACTGTCAAATGCATGGGCGTGCAATAAAGTAAAAGACAGTGAGCTAGAATGACTTAAAGTGCATAAATCATTCATAGTGTGATTTAATGAGGCTAAATAGTGTTACAGTATATACAGTGAGACTGCAAATAGTGTAAAAAGTACAGTAAGTAACAAAAAGCATTACAAAATGCAAAAGTATGTTCAAAAGTACTCTTTGAACATATGTTAAAGGAGTTCATGGTTACTACCAACTTAATTTCACTGATTCATTATATCCATTATCTGTGTGCTGTACATTCAGTCTGCTGAAAAGAGGGTTAATCGCGTCGGCCCCCCGGTTCCCCTCTGTAAACCACCATCTATGGTAATTAAGTACAGATAATTATGTTGGAATTAAAGCTTCGATGCCTTCTTAGATAAAGATTGGCATCTTGATGGATGCAGGGGTGGATGGGTGGTGGTGGGGGTGATGTGTTGGGGCTGTATGATGGAGGGTGAGGCAGAACAGTCACGACAAAGAAGGAGAGGGGAGACACAGTACACAAACAAGCCAGTGCTCTGAGAAGTCCTTCTGCTCTAATAGAGATGTATAATGCTGTAGCAGCGCATAGTGCTAACTGCCAAGATAATTCATTTGTTTGCACTTGGAGGTTGAATAGGTGATTTCATCCAGCAGGCTGCCCCTGGCCATGCATGGACCATTGAGCAACTCTGCTTGGCAAAACAAATCCATCTGCTGTATGAAAACCTGTAAGACACAAAAATAAGACAAACACACAAATTAGTTTCAGCTTGCTATTGTTACGAGATTATTATGGTAAGACAAAGTCACTGACTATGCACAGCAGGTAGCTGTGATGGGGCAATGCCAGGTACAAAGGTTGGGACACTGTATGTCAAATGGTTTTATTAATGTTACATGTTACAGTAAATGTGCCGTATTATGGATTTTGAGTTGTGATGTTGGATGCCCATGTTACATATAAAGGGCCAAGGATTGAGGTGAATGCGTGTTTGCATGTTGGCTGATAAAGGCCCAGTTTTCAGTCTGGCCAACTAGATTTGTTCTCAAGAGTTATTTCAAGATGATGAGTTGGTTGATGTCGCATCTGCATGTAGAATCCATAACTGGTTATCCGTTTTTAGCTCCTCCTCCTACACCATCCCTTTTTCAACTTGAAAATCATATAATTTTGTATTAGTGGAGCCCTAGAATAAAATATAAACCCCCAAATTAAACATAAAATAGCCATTTTAATGGTTGGCCCCTAAGAAACCCTTGTCATACATGCTGAACAAATGAAAACTCCTCATGGTTTTCAGCAAGATTAATGACACAGAATCTGCCTTAATTTATCATGCTGTCTCATCAGCTCCCTCCACACATGTGTGTGCTTGTGTATTCAAGTGTCTCCTGAATCAAAGATAGTGCTGTAACCACTCAATAAGCAAATAACTGATTACCTCTTTGCTGTCCCTAAGGACTCAGTGCTATCCACTTCACTTCAGCAGAGTCTTGTATTGTGTGCTGAATAAGAGGGGTAAAAATGTGCTGGTGGCAAATTCAAAGAAAGTTAAATATCAATTTGCATAGTGATTTGCACTGAATAATTTTTTTTGACCTTCCTCAAAATGATATTGATGTCTACTAATGGATTTCCAGGTGCAAAAATTCAGAAAAGTTTGTTTATGTAGGAGACCTTGCCTTGAAGCATTCCTGTTGTTAAGTCACAGGCTCTGCTCTGCCGTCACTGCTGCAGCACAGTCAGCTTTTGTGATAACTACTTAAGGGTACATTGACCACCTGATGTGTTTCTTCCAGGTTAACTTGCGAGTGTAGATTGAGTTTCTCTCCTATCACACTGGTCTCACCTCAGATATATACAGATTTCAGATGTCTCTTGCCTCCTGCTGAAATTCCTATCATTAGATTTTTCCCTCTCTCTTGACCTGGCGTGCTGTATCATTTTCACTTTCCTCTTTTTCCCGTTTTTCTCTTTAATTTTATCAAATCTTTCAACGCAGTTATGTTATGTTTTCATCTTTTCTTCTGTTTTGGGCATCTTGTTGACAACCTATTCTGGGTCATACTAATCTCACACTCTACGTCAATATGTCATATATTTTCAATTGTGTGAAGAAAAATCCTAATCTGCCATTGATGTTTTATATATGTGTATATAAAAATTAGAGGTGCATAAACCATTCACAGAGGGGCATGCTAGGTGTGAATTAATATTCGTGTTGCCTGAGTTCATATAAGAACAGGATCAGGTTGTGTCAGGTGTGTCTAAGAATGCTGAGTTAAAGTGCTCAGTGGCAGCGGTGAGAGGGGAGACAGAGAGAAGTAGTTCTATTCAGGACAAAAATACTATTTCTATGTTGATGTTTTGCAGTGTCTGAACCCAGACTGATGTTGAGCTGGATCTGTGGTGGGGAACAGTGTGAGAAGCTGCTGACAGTGGCTCAGATGAAATACCTCTGTGCACTGAAGGAACTGCATCAGCTGTTTAACCGCTCAGGTGCACTTTACAGTGTGCTGTGAAGAGCGAGTCCCTTTTGTAATGTAATATGACACATGGTGAAAAAAGCCAGCCAAACAGTGCTGGGAATGGCCACATTTCCCTTTGAATTTCTAACCCTATGTCTTGTAAAACATAAAACATTGTACATTTTCTTACATACGTTTCAGTATACATTTGGAAAAAATAAATAAATAAAATAACTTACAAAAAGTTTTAAAACAGTATTAGTCACATTGTCGACCACATGGGGGCAGAAATCCGTGAATCAAATACACACCTGAAATACGGCCTTCCACAAACCATGTTCTACACAGGTGTTCTTACTCCTTTGCTTGATTAGACCTGTCTTTTTGACCCTCTTATTAGATTTATTGCACCTGTTAGGATCGTTGGAGGTTATGCCTTTATCATTGTTACTCAGTTGCTTCTGTTTGGCTAACATGCTAACTGGCGGTTTACTATTAAGACATTTGACACAGCAACATTATTAAGATGGGGTCTGCTCACAATTACTATGTTTTGGTTCACCAGATGGTTGCTAACCTTGTACATGAGCAACCTCTTTCATATATTATCTACTTTTCATATATACAGTACATACTTCTACACTATAGAAAGCATTACACTACTGTAAGCTGGTGCAAGCTAGCTGGAAGTAGTATATTCACATCTGAAAAATGAAAACAAACAAACAAACAAAAAAATGAATTAATACAAAGTTAAATTCTCCCAATTTGGCATCGGCACTTTCGCATTTTCTCTCTGATGAACTGTATTGTCCTGTAATACTTCCATTATTTTGACTTTGATAAAATAAGAGCAAAATTGTACTAAAACAAGGGGGAACAACATTGGTTGTAATTGTCTATCATGGCCATTTTGAGTGTAGTTAATAACTGGTCCAAAACTGTTTCTGGTAATTGATTAAGGACACAGAGTCATCTGACATCATGTAATATTATTTAGTTTTTATATTATTTTATACTGATTGATTTGCTTTTATGCAGATGTGAAGCACCTTTAATTTTCATTGTGTATGACAAGTATACAAATAAAATACTTTCCTTGTCCTTCAGGTGTCAGATGATTCATCTGATTCCCCAGAGCCGGGGCCAGTCACCTGCTTGGAGCCCTTCCTCGTGCGTAGGCTGTCTTGCCGGACGGTCCAGTTACCCCCACTGGTGTTCAGACAGGCAGAGCAGTACTACTGTGATCGTAAGCCAGAGCCAGACACGGTCACTGCTCCACCACGTCCCACCACACTGCCACTACGCACCCCACCTCTCATCGCCATCACCTCTGCTGACACCAGCAGGTAGGATGATATTGACGTGTGTCTTTTTTCACTAACAAATGTTTTTCAGTGGAATTGGTAATTAGAGTAGAGGGCCAGTGGAGCAGTTTGGTAGATCAATACACTGGCTTTCTGAAGTGACTGAGAACATATGACCAGCTAATTATCTGGTTCTGTCCTTATAGCAGGAAATCAATACATTTTTAAAGATTTACCAGTTGTGCAATTTTCAACACATCAACTACTAGCTGAGTTTAAATGATTGGAATTTATTTCCATGCACACCACACAATTTGAGACTTTGTGCTTTTGTTTATATTCATATCAGCACAGTATAAAAATAATAAAATGGAGACTTTATGCAATATATGAAATATGTTATAGCATAGTAGTTTAATTAATCATTCAATGAGCTATTTGAAAACTCTGTGTCAGAGATCCAAGATTTTATGGTCAGTTGCTTCATGACATTGTGGAACTCATTGGCTGGTTTCACAACAATATTTTAGCAGTGATGTTAAAATAATCTTAATGTTGTTCTTAGATTAGTTGAATGCAAATTCAAGAAAATAAAGATAGACTTATTTTAATTCAATTTAGTTAGTTCAAGTTAGTGACCCTACCTGCACAATAAATCAGCTATAACAAACATGTTTCCATGGTTTAGTGACACCTGCTAAACAGCAGCAAAAAATGTCACAATGAGTCATTTTTGTTTATTTATTTATTTATGATTTGTAAAAATGTTCATGGAGAGAACAGTAAGAAAGGAAATTACTTTTAGGAGGACCGTTGGAAATAAACAGCAGTGAGGACATCATTAGTTTCTTCAGACTGACAAGTTACTGTAGCAGAAGCATCCAGTCAAGATCTAAACAATGAATCAATTTGCACAATAAATGAAAAAGTCTGACTATTAATTCGAGTATTAGTGTGGTCTGCCTCAGATGGTGCCAGAAGACAAACAATAAGGAAGCATGACTTGCATTGAAACATAGTTGTAGCTCAGTAACTGTAGCTCAGGTGGTAGATGGGGTTGTACATTAATCATAATATTGTTAGATTAGGACTGGATATTATGGGACAGACTGATAATCAACAGTCTCTCTGTACATAACACAACAAGAAAGTCTTCAACTTCCCTGTTTTCTGCTACATCGTGATCATAATTTCATTTAAAAAAAGAAAGGAAAAGCAAAAATACGCATACAGGCGTCAGAATGTTTATATGATAGATTACCTGACAGACAGACTGTGGTGAAATGAACAAAAAACAAAGACTCGAAGGTAGGAATTCAATCAGTATTTATATCTGATAGATGTCAGTATTTTTTGGAAAATTATAGCAGTAATGCTATATTCTAAGTAAAGTATCCTTGCTATGTGTGCTAATAACATGCAAACCACTGGTATTTAAATTATCCGTGACTGGCTTCTAAGAAGTG
>JAUBNQ010000028.1:15373659-15385294 GCA_032353495.1 Ctenopoma kingsleyae | reverse complement strand
AAGTATCCTTGCTATGTGTGCTAATAACATGCAAACCACTGGTATTTAAATTATCCGTGACTGGCTTCTAAGAAGTGTGAATCATCAAATATCTAGGCCTAATAGATTTATGTTTATCACCAGTTGTCACATACTAATTTTAAAAAGGGTATGTAATTCACCATTTGAGGCATATTTCAATAAAAAAGATAAAAATGATCTCAGAACCATATAAAATTACTACAGGTACATTTGAAAAAAGCAGTATTTGCACATTTGGCACAGTGTTTGGAATAATTTGTGGTGTTATACAACACACTATCTTTTACATATAATTTATTTCTTTTAACTGTAAATATCTGAGCATTTGTGTAACACATAAACTTACTGTACATGCTGTAAACATTTAAGCCTCAGTTTTAGAGGTTAAAGAAACAGTTTGGTTTTCTCTGTTTTATGAAAGAATACAAAGAAATACATGAGAAATGTTCAACGTTGCTTTTAGTATGCGCTCATAGTCTCTCCACACTTGGAAAACATGACCATACAACAACTGAGAAAACAATCACACCCTACCCAGAGAGTGCTGGAGAATGTATCAGAGTGGTTTTGATGAAATGAGGTTTTGGCAGAGACAGGCACCAAGTCTCCAACCAGCTTGATTCTCTGAGGAGACAGAAACAAACATACCAAACAGCATTCTGTATCAAAGACAGTGGTCCAATGGGAAGTCATAATTTAACTTAGAGAACAGACCAGAAATATATGCAGAGAGTTGGAAAGAGCATATACATTCAGTGGCCAAACCTATCTGTTATTTGCAAATCTCCATAGACCAGGGTTAGTATTACATGGAAACAGATGGGATTTCACTTGTCAGTCAAAGAGAAAGTGGTGCTACTCTAACTTGTCTTTGATCGTGATGGTACTCTTCAAAAGGCTCAGTATCTCACTCACTGTACTACCCACATAATATTCGGTGGCTCAGTGACTTGTTATGTGCCAGACGAGAAAGAAAATGGATGAGCTTACTCTTTTCCCCTACTTGTTCCTGTGTGTCTCGTTTTATGCCAAGGATGATAGGACCTGCAGTGTCTCACAAAGTGAGAACAATAAACAATAGAGACATGAGCAGTGAGGTACAGCTTATTAAGAAGGCCTAAGCTTGTTTTAATTAGATAATATGTTATAAGATGTCAAGGACAGACTTTATACAAGAATAACTTGTTATTGACTTGTAGACTTCTTTGTAGGGAAAGAGGAAAGGGTTGTGTCAGTCAGTTTTAAATTATACTTTCCAACAGAGAGAGCAATTCAGATGCACAATAGGACTGAAATACTTTCCCCTGCTTCAGAACTGTGGTTAAAACATGTATATTCCTGTAAATGAGTATATTTTTGTATGTTTCTGACATTTCTGTGAGGAACTACTGTACCAAGCACACCTCTACATCGTAGCTACAACACTGTCTACTGCATCACCAACAGAAATTACTACCCATAATGAAGAAACATAGTCAGTAGTAAATAATTTATTCAAAGTTATTATGGTAATGCAAAAATGTGTCAGGGTTTGAAGGTAGAAAAAGACCATCTTGTCTGAATAACTGTCAGCAAACTTCACGAATGGGCAAACTGTTCCAGAGTGTGTAAGACTGACCACTCTTGAGTTGAGTGATTATTTGATGGAAGACAAAGCCAGGACAGACCTGTTATGGTCTCATCTTCTCTTATCTTCTCTTTTTCATGGAGGAGAACTTCAAAAGCTAAAGTCATCTCACTTTCCTAAACTCACTCAAGTATTTATTATTTATAAACCTACCTATTAAACCATCAACTATGCTCAATCATGTTAATACAACATCAAGCAAATTTGACTGCTTTCATAACGGGACATTCTAAGTATGAGCAATTTGAGAAAAGAAAAGGACTGTAGGGGAGAAAATGGGTGATGGTGAGGATTTTAACAAAGGCCATACATCTTAACTTCGCTTCAAGCTTGATTCATTTATAATTCAGCATACCAGCAAGAAAAAATATGCAGTTGTAAAGCATTAAGGATGGAAGACAACTTTTGAGTTGAATTCAGCGACATTAACTTTGTATGCAGCTAAATGAGACTGTCTGCAGTATTAATGCATGAGTGACAAAGTAGCACGAATTAGCGCACTATGTTTCCATTAGTTGCCCTCATAATGTGAATCAAAATAATGATTCTGTCCATGAAACAGTATGCTACCAGTGTTACTGTAATAGGCTTTCCTCTGTGGCACTTAGTATGTACCTACAGTATGACAACTTTTCTTAATCTGTAGCAAGGGTAGTGATTTTGACATAATTTATACTCCACAATGCCTCAAAATAGATAAACATACTGTTAAAAGCAAGTCTCATGACCACCTGATTTGATAAACAAGCTCAACAACAAAGGCTACAACAGGATGTTTCTGTTTGGTAAATATTTAAGCTATCACTGCTTAGTTTGTGTTCAACATTTTGATATCACTAATTCTAGCTCCTAAATATATTTGCCATGGTCATCTGGTGTACATGTGGGAAATGTGCTACCATGCTGACCGATGTCTAAAACCTGTACAGAGAGGAAATTCTGCTGCTGCTCGTGTATATGCTGTAAATAAACATATATTGTGAATACCATTACATCAATTTTTGTAGCTTTAGTTTTGTAACACATGGGCCAATTGTCTGCATTATAATGTAATTCATAATAATGCAATAAAATAACTCATAGAAAGAAGTATCTTAGGTACATATTTAAACTTTCCAGGCCTGCTCCGAAGAACAGAAAGCACCATTCTTCTGCTACATACTTGGACAAGTTGTGAAAACAGACCTATAACTATATTCATTGTTTCTTTTATGGTTTTGTCTTTGGGAAAAGTTATTTTTCTTTCACAGCCAAAAAACACTTTCTGTGAGACATATCGACCTCTGCATGAACACTCTGACTAGCGCGAGTCGTGAGCATAGTGGTGGCAGATAACCTGAGAGGATGGGTAGGAGTCCAAAAAAGATCGCCAGTTATGGACTTTCACAACTCTTGATGTCAGACAGTTTATCATTTAGAAAAAACAAAGTGAATTAGCCAGACTGACACCTGGACATTACACCACCAGCCAGTGAAATTCAACATTAGCAGACACAAAACTATATTGAAGTGAAAATTAAAACAAGACAAGAGAAGATATAAAAACATATCAGTGATGGACAGCACTATGTTCATTGTGCCATCTGAGACTTACTCCTGCTTGTGTTATTTTAAATCATACATTTGATGTCCAGTGACCAACATTTATGCAAGATGTGCTAAATGTAAAAAGTTGCCCATCCATATACTGGATAATCCATAATGGGATATGGTTTTCACCATGACCTTGTTCAGAAACAAAGTAATGGAAAATGAATGAAATCAATATATAGATGAGGTCATATGTCAGTATTCAGTTCTGCTTTAGGTGCTGTACCAGTGTGTCCCTACAGAGAGTATTAACATCCGTATAGGTAAAGGTGGACCAGCACAAAGTCCACATACTGTATGAACTGTTCATGTGTGCATGCATGGTACGCACGTGCTCCTTTTCTCCTTCAGCGTAAGTGCTGTCCTGCCAGCTTTTCACTTACATGCCACCTCAGTTTTCAGTCACCTTGTTTCTGAGAAGATTACATTTCTGCCGTTAGAGCAGGAGAGATTGCATCCCCACACGGTTAGTTTCCAGAGTAATGAGCTTGAGCTGCAAGGGAAGTGTAGGAAGAGGAAGAGAAAAGTCCCCTTTCTCTGGAATTATTGACAGTCACAACAGAGAATTTATTAAGGTGGCTGGATGTTTGCACTCTTCTTTACCCAGTGGATATCACAGGAAGAAACACATGTCCTGTAATGACCCTGAGATTAATTGCTGAGAATCTTATTTTACCTGCAGTAAGTACAAGTACACTCCTAATTTGGTCAATTTTGTATATGGCGTATATGTAAATGTATGTTGACTTGCATAGCCCTACAAAAACTAATATTTCATAAACCTAAATCTCATTAGAAATATTGGATGATAAAACTGGCTCGGTGTTGTTATATGCTTAGGGCACCTGCCTCTCTGCCCACTCCCACTCCTGCTTTTTTACTCATGGAGGATTTCAGGGGAGGTGCTTTGGGTGGGTCCCTCATGTTTAATGCATTATCCTGTTCCCTATATCCCGACGCTGCCTGTTCCTGCAGGGGACTGGAGAAGGGAGGAACAGTGCTGACGGGATTGAATCGTTTTACTCATAACGTGTGTCAAGTTTACTACAGCCGCGGAGGTTTACAGAAGTTTGCATGATTATTGGGAGAAACGAACCCGCCCGTCTGGACTGTCCTGTACAGAATGTCTGGCGCTGCCGCATCGACACAAGCACCTTGCTGAAATGGGCGTGTATGGATAAAGCGGGGAGCACTTGGACATCAAACTAAACTGACAGAGATCCTCCTCGTAGCTTCTCTCAGGAACACTTGTCACTTCCAAACTGCAGAGTTCTACCTCCTGATGCATAAATGGATTCATTTTTGGCAGTGTCCAGTGTGTTTGTGCAGGACAGAGAGGATAAAGTTGATGGAGTTAAACTCATTACGTGAGCTCCAAAAAAGCAAACTGGATGTGAAGTACCCAGAGTGACCAGAAAAAGTTGTTTGCTACTTTTAGGGTAATAATTTTACCTCTGGGCTTTATTATAAACAGCTTAACGCGCAGTGTCGTTAACCCCCCCCAATCACACCCCCTGGTCAGTGCATTTAAATGAGTGTACATTTCTTTAAAATATTTTAAAACCAACTTGGCGAGGAGGATGGACCCTGCCTGCGGGCAAGTGGCAACGGCGTCTTTGGTTGCCGGCAGCGGAACCGGCGTGAGCACGAAGGCGCCCAAACATCTGTGGAGGCAGCAGAACCAGGCAGCGCACTCTCCGCTCCACCACGCGCTGGTAGTGCGCAAGAACGACCGAGTGAGACAAAGAGGCTTTTCGGACACCGAGAGATACCTCAACCCGAGGAACATGGACCGGACTTACGCAGTGGACACGGGGCACCGACCCGGCCTGAAGAAATCCAGGATGTCGTGGCCGTCGTCGTTTCAAGGTCTTCGACGGTAAGGGCAAATGGGGAAACTGCTTTTCTTCATCACATGCCTCTGTTTAATTTCCCTCGATGAAGATGGGCGTTGTGTTTAGGACTGACGCGCGGGAGCGGACAAGTCTTTTCGCTTTTATTTAACTTTGAGGAGGTTATGGTACATGTTTGACTTAGCCTGTGCTCGACCTCTGTGTTACATCACTTTTTGTATCGCACTATCGAAATCATTTCCAGTGTGCACTGCTGTGATGGTAAAAAAAAAGATGGGTAAACTAAAGCATAGACTCGTCAGTCGGTGGCTGTAAGGTTAAAAAAAAAAGAAGAGGAAATGGCCACAAAATAATTGTTGCAAGAATATTGCGTTTTATATCTCCACTCACACCTAAAATATCTTTTCTCATAACTTCAAACGCTTTAATATTTTTGTATCATGTGCAGCGTTTAGTTCCCTGTGTAATATGGGTCACAAAGACATGTCAGCCTGAAAATGATAAGCTCATTTCTCAAACAAGAAAAATACTGAGACAGGTGAGCAAATTAGATAAATAGACATCACGGGCTTTTACCTTTTACCTTATGCTCATTTCTGTTTATCTGCCCCAGTGGCGATGTACTTGGTGTAGACTGACCAAAGAAACTGGTGGAAATGAAAGTGCGTTGACCAAAGGCAGGTTACAGGAAAAATTCATATGTATGTATGCATATATATCTTGTCCTGTACACGTCCCATCGAGGCAGCCTGTTTTAAGATAGAGTTTAGCGATCTGCATGGATTAGGCTAATGAAACTTAGTTTTAGTGTCTCTAACCTAGTGTCCCCTGAGAGGGGAAGAGATACAGTGCATCATCACTAATGCATGTCGACCACATTCTCTGAAATGACACAATAATCTGACTCACTACGCATGACAATATGGATAATGTTAGTACACTTATGGCAAGTCCTGGGTCTTCAAATGTTGCTTGTATATGATCATTTAATCGGAGTAGTTACTATCGATATGATGTAATACTGTTTGCAGAAGCAGAGTTAGTGAACCCTGCCTGCATGCAGACAGTCACAAAAGCAGATCAGCACTCAGACGGCCATGGTGTGTGGGGAAATGTTTCTGCTCTAATTACTCACTTGTTCTGGGAAAGAGGGAGGGAAAAAGACCAACTAAAATGAAATCTGAGAAGGTCACCTCAGCTCCCTGGCTTAAGTGACTTTTGTGGCTGTATAGTAAGTTTCTGTCAAATGCCTCACTGTTTCTTTCTGTCTTACTTATTTTATGAATTTTGGTGTGGATATGAGTGATAATCGCCTGCAGGTCTAGTCACCAGTCTGCTATAGAAAGCGTTCTGGCTTGTCTGGCTGACAGACAGAATGGTCCCTGTCACAGTGGCAGAACAGTCACATGGAGGAGAAGCCAGAGAGGGAAAGAGAGAAGGAGGAAGGGAGGGAGGGAGTGCTGAGAGCACAGATGGAAGTGACATTGCAGAGTGGTGTGCTGTACTTAAAACACTTGTGTTATGTTAAAATACTGTGTTGAAATTACACTGTATACTAATAAAGTGAAATGTAACAGAAGATACTTATGGAGCACAGCTGTATTGCAGATCATTGAAGATCATTTAAGCACTTTTCACATTTGCTTCTGCAGGGTAATTACACAAAGATTATCCCAAACAAATCAAATTTCACACAGGAGGCTAATTACATAAGGGCCACATTGCACTTCAGCACATAAAGTATACAGGAACACTAGTGCCAGGCTAAATCAAATTCTGGCCCATTAATTGCAATTGTTCGAAAGGATCACTTGATTGATTTTGATTGATTGATATGTGCACCCATGGAGGTGCATGTTTCTGTAATACATATCTCAGTGTCTTTGCTCGCTGCAAGTCTCAATGTTGGCGTGGATGTCAGTCATGGAACATATCTTATATAATGGTTAGAAATCATAATATATAGTCCTATCATGACACATTGTCCACAGCAACAGTACATGCAATTATGCGATGCTCAACATATTGCAAGACAATCAGAACAGCAGCTGTTCTGCTTTCACACACAACAGCTGCTGCTCTGATTATCTGATTGTCAGTTAAAATGTAAAAGTCTTTTTCTTCTTGTTTAAATCACATTTAACTGAAATCCCAAAATAGCACAGTAGTAACAAAAGGACACATATTTAAAACCCATTGTTGCATTAAAAACAGCATTGCTTGGCACATTGCCATTTTGATTGTGTCATCCAAACACCAGTGGGTCTGCCCTCCTGGCATTTACTCACATTGATGTATTTAAAAGCCTTTCAGCAGTCTTTGTGAACATGCAGCTAAGCTATGGCTGCTTGACAGAGACGACAGCTAACTCCTCCCTAAGACTGCAATGCTTTATAGCACATACAGTAGTCAGGCTTTTCAGATACACAGAAAAGTTTTTTTTTTTTACATTTAAGTTTTGTTGTTTACATTGAAGCTATTTAAACCCTGAGCATTTCAGATAACAAAGTAGCAGCAGGTCACATATCTTTACATTTAAAAACTCAGCATTCATTATAACAAACAGATATAAACAGATATCTCTGAGGTTCTGTCCCTGTAGTAAACTAATAGGAAGAGCCAGTTACATGGGCTTATACAGTTGATATCAGGGTTGTGTATAGACACAGACAGCAAATCTTTTCCTTAAAGGTCTGTGGATGTTGCTGTGTGTGTGTGCGTGTGTGTGTGTGTACGAGCTGCATTTTTGGCAGAAGGTCCAGCAGCTCCAAGGTAAAACACATCACCCAAATGTGTCACAGTCTAGGCTGTCTCTGGACTCCTGCTCAAGGCTTCTCTGAGACCTTAGCAAGAATATGGGGCATCCTTTGATAAGGAGATGGCATTTCTCCCATACCTCTCCTGCTGTTTGCCTGTTCCTGCTTTGGGGGCTTTTTTAATCAGTGGAGATGTCAGTAAAGAGGAGGATCATGCTTTCTCTTCTCTGAGTCCAACTGCTATCAAGATATTTGCAGTTCATTGGGTTGAAAAGTAAATGTCAAAACAAAAACATCTAAGGAGAGGAGGGAGAAGGGAAGGAAGGTGCTCCATATGGACATTTTGTCCCCTCAGCAACAGCAGATTGGAAAACATACTCCTGCCCTCTCACTCGTACAGTATTTAACTGTTGTTGATTTTTCTCCTGCCAGTTGTCCTCCTCCTACAATGACTGCAGTTGCCAAAGTCAGGTTTTTAACCAGCATGGAGTGTAACACCCTGGCTATGTCATTAGATCCCAAGGGTGTTAGTGAATGAGACAGGAGCTGCTCTTGGGTACATGGCTATATATAACCCCCATCATGGCTATAATCACAGTCATACTGTACTGGCTGCTACACCACCAGCACTATAAACGTCTGGTGTATGGCTGCACCATGCCTATAAAAGATTCTTGGCATGTCCTGAACATGCTAATATATACATTGTGGACATGGTACTAAATTTTCCATTAGCAGAGACCATCATCAGACATACTGTAGGTGATGTACGGTGGGTAATGAAATCAGTGATAATTTCTGACTTCTGATTTTCTATTGTGTTGAGTGTTGCAGAATAAAGATAGACAGATCTGCTAATTATGTGAAAGTCAGCCCCTTGTCTGGGTCTTATTGACCTGTTCATTAAGACAGAAATGGAAGGTGTATTGAGTATGCTCTTTATAAGGGCTCTCTGACTTATTCTGGCTTTGAAAGGTGAGCAAGTGCATTAGGAGGTTACTGATGCAGTGATATTAAAATGGGCAGTCAATTTAAGCCTTTCAAACAAGGAGTAAAGCCACAACTAAAAAGCCAAAAGATATAGCATGTGTTAGTTTTCCAGGCAATAGTTCAAATGTTGTGATAGTAGTTGTGCAGTAAATGATAATACCAAGAGGATAATTGATTTCAGTTAGATAACTGATTTCTAATTTATCCAGAAACCTTGATTTATAATAATCTGTATTATAAGATTTCTATTTAAAAGAGACAGTTTATCATGCTTCAGATATATACACAGTGATGTAAAGAGTACTTAATACACATAGTTACCACTCTGCGTACCTAATGATTTTACAACCTGTGCATACAAGTGGATTGAATATGCTTACATTCCTTTAATTGATTAGATAGAACATGGCCTGAAGAGTCAATATCTGTGAAGATTCTCAGTCACCCAGGTCATGGTTATACCAAAAAAGGTTTTTCAGTGGCAACTGGACTTGGACCAGAGTTTGCTTTTGATTCAGATCGAGACCACCTGTTTCTGGGGGTCTCGGTGCGGCTGTTTTGGTGCGCACCCGAGTGCGATTACTGTGTTCACAACGAACCAAACAAACCGCACCAAGAGGGAAAACTCGAGTTCGATTCAAATGGACTAAAGCCTGTAGGTGTGAAAGCGACCTAAAACACCAAGGTGCAATCATGCACACTGACCTTGACACATTTTTTTTGTTGAATTTACTGTGAAATCAGTAATGGCTTTGTTTGGTGGCATTGGGTAAAGTTAATGTTTCATAAAAGGTTTCTGGAATGCATTTTCCTGGTTCTGAGGGACACGATGCAGAGCTGTAAAAGACATTGAATGTTCCACGTCAGATTTTTCAATCTTTCCTAACTGCACAGACTTATACCGTAAATCACTTGTTTCAGATGGGCCAAAATGTTTTTTCAATACAAAAAAATAGAGCTGTTGAAATAACATGTTAATTTTGATTATTTTGTGGTGCCTTTTGGACTGGCACGCTGAATAAGAAAATACATGAAAAGTGCTGTGCAAATTTCTTTATCGAGTCATGTCCTTTACCCAGTAGATACTATTTAAATTAGGGGTTAACAACTTGGAGGTATGAATGTAATTTCCACACATGTGCCTGTGGTTTCTACTGGACATTGTTCAGTTTTCACATTATGCAGCACTGTTGTTAGACAGGCAATGTGGGATAAACCTATGAACAATGTCCAGTAGAAACCATAGACCAGTGTGTGTGACTGGGTCTAGGAAAACATTATTACTTCATAGAGAATAAACGTTGGGCTGAAATGGTGCTTTCTCAAATAGAAACAGAGAAGAGCACCAACAGAGTATGCAAAGGAGACAGGACTGGTCATCTGATTTTTACCAGCAGGAACAGGCATTTGTTTTTCATAGCCCTCCCCTGGCTTTTGCTCATTGGTCATCTGCTAGGCTATTAAAATGCATGAAAAACACTTTGAAGGGCAGTCTTGTAAAGGGCTACAAGCCAAAACCTCTCTAGGCTGTCTCTTTAGTGCTGGGTGATTCCCTGAGCTCTTGGTTGTCTGTGCAGCACTGATCATATTACACTCAACTGGGTGATAAAGACTCTAGCTGAGTTAGCAACTGGCCGATGTAGGACTGGCTGATAGATTTGAGAGGGACCGTACAGACTTATGAATGATTGATTATTTCTGTTAGGATATCTTTATCAAAGCTGTGGAAACCTAGAAAACAGAAATTATTTGTCAGTATTTATTCCATTTTAAAAGGCTCATTGTTTGCACTTTATGACATAGCTCCACTGCATGTCTTGTATAATAACCATCAAATTTGCATTATTGTGGTGTTATACTGTCATAAACATAAAATTACCTTATGCAGATCAGATTCATAATGTGAAACACTGAAATCTAATTTTAATTGATACACATCCAAAAAGGCCTAAATTCTGAATCTTGGCCCTGTATTCTTACTCTCTTGGCACCATGTCTTTTTGAATGTAGAAAACAACAGCAGGTGTGATGTCTTTCTTGTAGTGCTAGAGGGTTAGTGTTATTTTCTTATATACCAGACCTTTTAAAAGTTTCAGGATTAATTTTTTTTTCAGTATTGTACTCCACGCACCTTTAAGACTACACATCCTTTCCACAATGATAGTATAGTCTAGTGTCAAGGCCTGATCTCACCCAGCAGCTTAAATGTGTACCACCTGCTGAAAAAAACTGACTACGACTAAACAACCAGACAGCAAGTTGCAAGGTTCCATGAACATGATCAAGGTTTCATGTACTGCACTGTAATGACGGGAGTTGTTGCAACTGTCAGTCTTGCTAGGCTTTGGTACCTCGTGCATGGTGCTTGGCTTCTCAGATTATTCCCCTCAGCTTTTGATTATTTCCCTTTGTCATTTTTCTTTTTCTTTTTCAATCAGTGTGTTCTCGTGAGAGATATATTTACTCCATCTCCTAATTTCACTCATGCAATTACAGGGAGTCTCGCAAATAACACTGCTTTGTGCACATAGGTTCAACTGACATACTGTACAGCTACTCCCTTGTTTTGTTCTATTTTTCCCATTGTCTTTTGCTCTCTCTCTCTTGTTCTCACACATGCTGTTTATAGCTATTGATTCCCCTTCCTCTTTCAGCATCTTGGTGCTGAATGATTTGCCTCTTAGGCCCACATGTTCCATGCTGCATAGGTCAGTTCTCATCTGAAGACACACACACACACACACACACACACACACACACACACACACACACACACACACACACACACACACACACAC
>JAUBNQ010000028.1:15332006-15373559 GCA_032353495.1 Ctenopoma kingsleyae | reverse complement strand
ACACACACACACACACACACACACACACACACACACACACACACACACACACACACACACACACACACACACATCTGAATCAGCTTTGCTCATAAAACAAGGAAGAAACCCTGCAGTGGAATAACAGATTTCTTCCTGCTCTACACAAATTTTAAATAAGTCTAAATGTTATTGAATATCTAGAGTATTTAGAGTAGAGTAGTTCTCAAATTTATCAAGTATATAATTTCCTTTAACACTGACACATACAAAATGTTGGACCACATTGGCAGCTACTTTTAAGCATTTAACACAGACAAACCAAAGATATATTTACTTCACTGCATGAACTATAATGATACATGAGACATAAACTCATAAAAAAGCACAACAATTCGGATAGATAAAGAGACGCAAATATTTTTCTTTGGTCAAAAGCCAAAATAAGTATTCATGCATTTGTGGCTCCAATAGACATTTTGATATTTAGAACTGAGGAAACAAGAGGTCAGAGGGAGAGAGACATGGTAAATGAAATGCAACAAAAAAGTAGTACTAGTTGGATTTTGAAAAAGTGTGTTTGATGTTTTTTGCCTTAGCTCATCCACACACAACATGAACAGACCATGTGGTACGAAATAGTAAGTAGGATGTGGATGGTCCATACAGACATAAAAAATCACATTACATCATGTGGACCATTATAGCCACATGCCCCTGGAAATATAAATTTGACTGTATTGTGACACACTGCTTTGGTTTGTGTTACTGTGCATGTGTGATGTGAAATAGCAACTCACTGTTGTCATAGTGGGGAAGTAAATGAAATCCAATTTGTAATCAAGGGAAACACAGTGTTAGTAGTAGGTGATTGTGGTGACAGAGCACTAACGAAAAACTGAATGCCAAGGCTTGCCAGCAGCTATGGCATGGCTTTCATGGAGTACATTATAACTTCCCTACAGACACACAAGGTCGTCTGTAATTTGCATTTCGTTTCCTTGAGACAGATTAAAAAAAAACAATTTGCAGACATGCATGCATAATTCAAGGTTCATCAGTAATGTTGTGTTGTGGAGTTAATTTGCAACGTAATATGGTGAAATCAGCCAAATTGCAGCCCTTACAGTGTAATGTTCTGTAGTTACACAACACCACAGAAAATCCGATGTGGACCCGATTTCTAAAATGTGTATATTTTGTTCTGTTACACCATAAAATATATGTCTCCAGTTTTTGGATTTTCCCTTTACTGTACGCTTAAACGGCTGAAACATGGAACAGTCTGTTATTCAGAATGAACAGTCAGTATAACAATTGTAAATATACTGCCATCACTTGTTGCTTCCGTGGGGAACATAGTTGTGAACAACTGTAAATAACCTACTGTGCTAGCTACAAAGGAAGAAGTGTATTTAGGCATTTAGCCTATTATGGCAAATCTGAGTGTAAAGAATACTCACACAGTGATGGACAGCAGAAAATTCAGTTGTACTGTAGGAGTGATTGAAGAGGTTTCCACTGTGATGCCTTTATCAGCTGTCAGATCACAACAAACTCTCTGTGAATATCACAACTAGTTTTTACCTGTCACATAATGCACAATACAGTATATGCATATTTTATATTGAAAAGGAGGAGTAGCAGTTGAGTTGATTTTATGTCACTACGGGGATTTGGCTGGTTAATAAATCGGCCCAGGACCATTTGCTTATTAACAGGAGATGGATTTCATAGCAGACCCATAAGGAAGAATAGAGAGGATGGTCTTGATGGCTCTTATTACAGAGCCATTAGTAGATATGTTCAGATTGTGTGGCAATCTTTGTAGCTACATCATCATCATTAGAAGCTGTTCTGCTGTACACAAGTTACATCTGATGAACAGTCACCTGAAAGTATTTCTACAAAATGATTTCCACTGTATAAAGTTAAGTTTGTGTCATTTCTAGCTAATCATGTTTTTTTTGTAAGTCTCATTAAGTATGAGTAAGTCTTAAGAGTCACTGGTGTATTTTTTTGAAGCAAAACCCAATCACATGCATACATTAGCAGCTGAGGAAAAAAAACTATTACATTTAAAAACTTGCGTTCATGTACGCCAACAGTACTCAGTGACATCTGCTAATTTATTACCATACTAATGATTGTGTATCATCTATCTAATAAAGCCTACTCTTACGTGTAGCTCACAGCAACTGAATAATGGCTGTAATGTATGTCAATATGTGAAAAGGTAACATGAAACAACGATATTAGTACTGCTAAATAATTACTTGTGTGTAAGCTATAGTACTGTAGCGTCATTAAAGATGCTCCCACCCACTATGTGCATATGAAACTGTATAGAGCACAGTGGCTCCATTCTGCTAGAACTGTTCACTCCTATTCACTAAGTCTTAACCTTCTCTTCTCATCAGTTTTATTGCTGTATAGCTCCATCGTTAAGTTTTGTGTCTAACTGTGCTGCTTTACCAAAAGAGTACTTCATCTGGCCCTGGGTGCCTGTCTGTGTTTCGTCCACTGTCACAGCATCTCCCTGCAATTTTTACACTTTCTGTTTAGTGTAACATTGGCCATCCATATATACACTCACTTTTGATATGGCATGTGGCTTTGACATCTCTTATATGGCATCCGTGTTTTGTTGCGTCTGACCTTAAAGATATATATTTAGCCATAAAAATTCCAAAATGTCACTCCCACAGAGAGTAGTGGTTAAAACCACAAAGTAAGGACTGTAACTTTCACATTTCACAGACTGTGACACCTAAGAGCACACCTTCAGCAGCTTTTCAGATGTACAGAAGACTAGCCAGTAGATGTCTTGAAGAATGCAAGTAAAAAAAACAACTAGTGCAACCTGAGTCCTCATTAGACAGTGTATGGGTTTCTCTTTAACAATTCTGTCCATGCCTTGACTTGCACTGTTCATTTGCGTGACACAACTTGAATTCCAGTTGTACATTAAATTTGATTTATTGAGAATGAAACAGAACCATCCTGTCTGAGGTGAATCATAATCTGCTTGCATTTTCCCTGAATGCATTCGCAGAAGGTCACCTTGCTCATTTGGGAAATAGTCACTATGGCTACATTAGTTAGAGGGGTGCACTGATTTCATTAGTGATGAGATCTCACGAGGATGCATTGAGGACAGTGAGCAGAATGCAGGAAAGATAAGTACAGGGAGATTATTTGTGGAGGGAAGGAGAATATGGAGAGCTTCCTATCCAGTTGTTCCCCTACCATTATACAAGGGGGGCGCCCTGCCCCCCCCAACGGCACCACCTATATACCACCATCAATAGAACAGGTCTGTATGTTGTTCTTTTATTAAACTAACTAAACAGCCTCATGTTATTTACAGTGGCGGCTGGTGAAATTATATTATTTATGTGAGTCCTATCTTCTTCTTCTTCATGTGAGACAGGTGAAGCGGTGCCCTAGCGCCCTCTATTGATTGGCCACCACTGGTTGTTTATCTTATTTACATGACGGCGTCATTTCTGTCTCTCTGTATGACACACAGGTGAAAACACCAGCGGACAGAGAGTGTGCATCTGGAAATATGATTGAATATTTGAATATTCAAAGCATATAGGCACAGAGCGATGTGCATAACTCACACCGAGAGTGGCGCAATGTTTTTCCAATCATAATTAAATTGTACAGGTGATATTTAGCAAACAAAACATCTATTTATCTGACTTCAGTGCATTTTCATTGTTATGTTGTTATGTTTCTAGGATTAAACAACATATTTCTTAAATCTGAAACCTTCCAGCTGTATGTAAAATTTTTTGTTGTGCGTTTGGAGACATCGTGTAAAAGGTTCCATATGAACATTTCCACAGTGAGAACGTCTGTGCGCATTAATGCAGGTGAGCGCTAACTTTATAAATTATTCATGATTATTAATTGTCCCTGACACAGATTCGGGATTGGTGATAGTAAATTATTTTTTTTTATCTCTTCCACACGCTGTCCTCAGGTGCTGCATCAGGAATGTCTGCATATTTAAATACATAATAACTGCTGCAAAACTACATAAACAGAATCATCACTGAGATCAATTGTGAAAAAAAGTGAAAGTATGATGGACGCCCATCCCCCCCACCCCCGCATGAGCGTCAACCCCCCCCATCCCCCCCCAACACTGTGTGTTTTTGTGCTTTGTTTCCAAAGCTGACCATTTTATCCATCACATTACCTCCACAAGGTGGATTTTGATGTTAGACGTATATGCACACGGTGAGGCATTACTAGGGAAAATGTGGTGCTCTGGTGCAGCAGTAAAACATCTGATGTGTCTGTGGGGTATCTTGGAGCACTGACTGACTTTGCCCTACTTCCATCATTTCCCTCAGGAATGACCTACCTGCTCGTGTGCATCTACATTATTTAGCACAAGATGACTCAAGACACAACTGTAACATAAAATCCAAGTTGTAAAATTCTCAACATGGTTTAATTCCCCATTGCTCATCAGGTCATTATAAGGTCATTATTGGTCATAAGGAATCACAATACTGCTATCTTCATATGGGTAAGGCATGCTTCATGTTTCCCTGTATGCAAACGTCCGTAATGAAGTTGCTGAAGTTGGTAAGCAGGTCTGGCACTA
Source organism: Ctenopoma kingsleyae (assembly GCA_032353495.1). Taxonomy (NCBI): domain Eukaryota; kingdom Metazoa; phylum Chordata; class Actinopteri; order Anabantiformes; family Anabantidae; genus Ctenopoma; species Ctenopoma kingsleyae. The sequence continues at coordinate 15,368,953 of JAUBNQ010000028.1, read as the reverse complement.
CCAATAAGCTACTTGTTGGTTGGTGGGAGCCATGACAAAAGGCAAAAGGCAGATAAAAAGATTACAAATGCATTTATGAAGACTAAAAACAGTGTAAACCAGTAGCATGTGTCTGCCCTTTGCTAAACTTAAGCAACATGCTTTGGCTTGAGGTCTTGAGGAGTTATAGCATTTTCATTCTTTCATTCTTCACTGTCAAACAGACGTCGCAGCTAACACTGGTTTCTGCGGTTTCAGCCTCACCTGATACACTGAGACCATGAAATACTGATACAATGGGTGCAACATAAGGAACTTTAATCTCACTGGACTCTTTACCCATTTGTCTTGTTGTGTATTGCTCTATTCATCATACACACCCACAGTCAGGAGTTGCTCTAGCTATAAATGGGTAGTGTCAGTTAAAGAGGACGCAGTGAGGGAGAGAGAAAGAGAACAGAGGAAAAGGGAAAATCATTTTGATTTCTGTTATTGTAAAAGAGTAGTACATTTAAATTGAGAGTACCATAATTTATTTAATGCATTAATATATTTTATAAGCACTGGAGAGCTCTGCTATATTTGATATATAATACTGTAAATGTGCTATCCACAAATGCTTCAATTCTGCACTTACCCACTGTGCACTGTTGTCTGAAACCGTGGCTTTAAAGTTGTGAGCTGCACATGACATAGAGTGTGTGCCATAAAGTGAAGTATGCCCTCTAGCTTATTTCCCTTGAGTATTTAATAAGACTGTATTGAATTGTATTGAATCATTGTTTGTCTTCTGATAAGCCAGTCCCATCTCCATGCAGTATATAGTGCAAACTGGGTCATACTCCTGGACCAAATGGCTTTCTTACCGTGTCTACAAACAATATAAAAACCATTTGTGAAATTTACAGTGTTGCAATTTGTTAATATTGTATGTACCATATGAACGAACAGAAAACTACAACTACTTCCTTTACCAAAGATGAGAGTTTTTACTGGAGTTTGTTGTTGCCTGCTTAAAGTAGGTGCCATCATCACAAGGGCAAGCAAGATACAGTTCCCTTTTTCTATAAAGCACTTGAGCAAGGTGTTACATGAGCAAAGATTATCATCATTTTCAAGAGTGTGTACTCTGAGAATGTCTGTGGGTATACACAGACCTTTTATGAATCAGGAGCCCTGATAATACTGTATCATAGAAGACATTTTATTTCATTACGTGATGCTGACAGAGTGACTTTTGACTCTTGTCTCTACTATCTCCAGCTGCTTTATAATAGGATTTAGGGATATGTAAGCAGTGTCACAATGATTCATATATAAATCACAATTAAAACACAAACTCTTCACAACCACCTTTGCCACAATGAATAGGTATGTCCATGAAGACAGTGACTGTTATTTGTGGCCTTTCATTCGGGGTTAGACATTAGGCTGTATGCGTACATAGTTTGCTGACTCAGATTTGCTGAGTTCAACAATGTGCAAGTATCACATAAACAAGCTTTCATAAATACATCCTTGTACTCTTTTTCTTTATGTTTTAATCTTGACTTTGTTTTAAGATAATATGCACATTTTGTCATGCTATTTTTCTTCATTGTCTGTCTGTGTTTGACAGCTCAGAAAATGTGGTTTGCTCAGTTCCTGGGTTTTTGCAATAGGGAGTGGCACACCAATGCAAAAACAACTCTTTCTTTCTTTCTTACTTAGTAATTTAAGTAATTATGGTTTCTTTGCACACCTGTTTTGGTAGGAGACCACACTCATTGATATTTACTGAGTCTCTAATGTTGCTTTCTCTCTAAAAGAGTGACTTGCCTTCTTTCTCTGTCTCTTCCTCTTGCTCTCTTCTGTCCCCATGGAGCAGTTGTGTGTGTATATAACATTGCCCCAGTATCCTTGTGCTTGTTCCCAGGTGTCTCTGAGAATTCTCTGGTGATGAATTGAGCTCCACAGATCTGAGAGAAGACAGGATTTAAACTGCAGCAAACACACAGTGGCTATAAACCACTGTCTCTTTGCTGCCACATAACCAAGATCCATTGAAGCCAAACTGAAGGTTAAGAATTTGTCTTCTGTTTCATTGAATAGCAAAGTGAAGAGATTACTAAGTTTGGTGCTACATACAGCATGAATATGACTGATATATTTAAAGCAGTATTTTGAAAAATACATTATACATTTATAGTGTTATTTTCATGTATTTGCCGTCAGTGCAAATCAGTTGATGTATGTATATTTATTTATTAAATATCAGTCAACCAAATAATGTAAACAACATGGAAGTACTAAAGAAACTTAGTAAAGTAAACTAGTTTATGTACCTGCTAATATGTGATGATATCATAATATGACAAGACAGAGTTATAACAGGAAAGATTAAGTTGAATTAAAACTTTGATTTCCATAATTTATACTCCTACATAGCTCAACCTCTATCAGGTTTGAGATATACAAATAAACGTAGGACGAGCAAAAACGATGATGTCTCTGATATGTAGCCCAATTTAACTAAGCAAATTTAGTGAGCTAACATTTTCTAGTTTACCAGGTTTAGACGGACCATTACCAGTTTACCCTGCAACATCAGCAAAGCTACTGGTTATTACCACAAATAAATTGAAAATTCAGTGGTTACATTTCCCTGCACAGACTTTGACAGGTAGGATGATCTGTGTTACAGAGACAGTTTCGGGTCATAAAGAAACTCAGAACAGTGCCTAAAGAAATGCAGTCTTCATTTGCCCAAGTTAAGGTCAGTGTTCATGATTCAGCAATAAGAAAGAGAGCAAAAATGGCATCCATGGAAGATTTCCAAGGCAAAAGCCACAGTTGACTAAAAAGACCATGAAGGCTCAATTCACATTTTCTAAAAACATCAAGACTTTCTGCAAATATTCTGTGGATTGATGTGACAAAAGTTGCACTTTATGGAAGTATGTCTGTGAAGATTCTCAGTCATCCAGGTGAAGTTGTCTGGAAGTTGAGTGATGGCAACTCGCAAATCGCAAAACATTTCAACCTTACAAGAAAGAAGTCCAGTTGCCATGAATCAACTTCGAGGCACTTTTTGGAAGGTGTGCATCCTGTTAGATATGGCATAAAACTAATACAGCAGGACCTTACATCGTGCTGTGTTAGTTTGATGCCAGCTTCAGGATCTGGATGTCTTAACTGATAGTAATTCAGTAATCCAGTAATTCTGCACTCTGCCATAAAATCCTGAAGGAGAATGTTTGGCCATCATTTTGTGACCTCAAGCTCATCCACGCTTGGGTTATGCAGTAGGACAATGATCTGAACCAGCCCAGCAAGTCCACCTCTGAATGGATCACATAAAGACAAAATAAAGGTTTTGGAGTGGCCTAGTCAAAGTCCAGACTTAAACCCAATTGAGATGCTGTGGCAAAGAAGAGTGGGACAACCCGTTATAAGGTTTGGGGCAATTACTGTTTCACTTGGGGCCAGGCAGGTTTGGACAGCTTTATTCCCATAATCAATGAAATCAAAATTTATAAACTGCATTTTTTTAAAACTTGGGTTATCATTGTGTAATATTAAAATTTGTTTTAATCTGAATCAGAATCACTTAAGTGTGACATATGCAATAAAATAAAAAATCAGGAAGGAGGCAAATACGTTTTCACAGCATTGTATGTCGTTACTTCCATCCCTGCAAACACCCAATTAAAATAATGAAATGATCAATTCAACATTGAAAGTCCTTTTAGTGCAAAATAGAGGGAATAATTTCAAAACAGTAAGACAATGAGTTGAATAGCCGCATGTCTAGACAAAAGCTACAAACCTCAGAGAACTGAACTATTCCAGAAATTAAGAAAAAGTGGTTGGATATCAAAGCTGACACCAGTAAATGTGTTGCTGCATGCTGGCAAAGTGAAGGTGCCACTGGAGGGGTTCAAGGAACAGTGAAACTTACTCCTCTTGATGAGTGTCTGGCTTCTATAATTGGAAACTGCCTTGTCAGTAGAGTTGTTCCACATAGGGAGTAGACACAGACCTGGTAATGGATAAAGCTGGTGTTGGAATAGTTGTTTTCTTGTGCACAAAGAAAGCTTTGAAGCAGAACATCCAGTATGCCACTTGGTAAATTCAACATGGCTTCTGAGACAAAGAGAAGAACATGGGTGCTTCTTATGACAAGGTATGCATATTATATGCAATATTAGACAATGTAAATAATAATACTAATAATAATAATAATGACATACTTTATTGATCCCCTTGGGGAAATTTTTGAAATGCATAAATAAACAATGCAAGCAGGTGAATTAGAACATGTACCCACAATCATTAAATATATGACCTAGCATTTCTGTGCATGTGTACATGTTGTTTTATTCTAAAGTGGTGCTTTCTAGAACTTGAAACTTTTCCAGAATGTTTGGCTACTGGCTCTCACACATTTATATCCCTTTTATATACATTAGTTTTTTGTCTCCATCAGAGGTCACACATGTTGAAAATTTCACTTGTGGCTTTAATTTAAAGCTTTGTCTGCCGAGCATTAAGTTTTCTTCAGTCTCACTTGTCAGTGTTTTGCACCACTACTGGTTATTTTGACATCAATGCCGTTACTACCATAGCCTCACTTCAGGGTTTGAGTTACACTTTTTTGATGCCCACCCATAGCTGTGGATCTACATCTAAAATTAGTGAGACTGACAAAACATTTGATTTTAATTAGAGCTGGCCTTTATGAATTTCTTTTAAAATTTATTGTTGTATTAGAAATATTAGTGATTATTTGGTGGGGTTTTTAAAAACTAACAAACTTGAGAATTGGTTCCTTCGGTGTCTTTGATGTTGGTGGTATCAGAACAAGCTGATTGATTATTGATAGTTCACCTCACACAAGTTGCCAGTGTCTCTTTCTGTTTTTGGCATTCAAGAGGTAGTAGTGGCTGTATTTCTCTCTGAACTCCCACAGTGAACAAAGGGATGTCAAAAGAGCTACTGTTAACATACATTGAACACATTCACACTGTTGTGATATTTTTATTAAATACAGGCTTAATTTTAGTTTCGCTTCTGAGACTAAAAGTCTGGGATCTTAGAGTTTGATCTTTGGGATTCAAGCTTCATTGTCATTTTTAGGAGATGCAGGGACAAACTGCCTCATGAGGTTTAAAATGTCACAGAAACCTCCTGGCACGTCCAAAATGTCCTAGTGTCTTTGAAATAAACTGTAGACTACATGGCAGAAAGCAGCATGGGATTATTATGCTTATTTTTTTATGTAATTTAATGCTAATGTATTTTGTCAAACACCTTATTAAATACATTTGGTATTATAATGTAATTTACAGTCTAATGTTTTTATATTCCACTGCACTTTCAGCTTTCAGTTGTACTGTTGTTATTAAAACATGTATCTGCTCACAGTTTGGAAATTGCACTGCTACATTTTTATCACTGTGGGACAAGTAAAACCTTCCAAATGTGTCTCTCAATGAGTGATAAATTTTGTTGTTTCTAAGTAGTCTCTGTGGGGTTCATCCTGTCTTTGCCATCTGGCTTGTTTAGTTGAAGTGTTACAAGGTTCAGTCTTCTGCAGATGTCTGTCACCTGGTTTGTTCTGCACTAATGAGGGGTACCTGAATTAGCAGCCTTGCTAGATCCTTCCAAAGCTGGATAATGAAAGCACCAAGGACCTGCTTTGTCCTGGAACTAGTATGGATTGAGCAGAAATTAGATACTGCACTGAATCTGTGTTGTGCTTCTGCATGGCTTTGAATCTCAGGCATAACAACAGACATTTGTGCTAATGAGTTCAAGTTTTAAAACTCTTAGTACTGAACATTGCTGCACAATTATTGAGCACTTTGACATCACATACAGTATGTCCATTTTTTCATTGGTGGAAAATTTGATTGTGGACAATTCAGCATTACACAACACTTGTGTAATGTTGGATGAATTTGTTTACAGTACCAGCACAGATGCTTACCTAGTTCCTGATTAAATTGTAGGCCCACATAAGTGGACAGCCAATCACACATTGGCTTTCCCCTCCACTGGTGACCTCAGCTGTCTGTCATTGCTGTGTTACATGCTATTGATTGTGTTATAAGCCTGATGGATACCTTGGGGAATGTTGTTATAGGTGATAACCTTTGAGATTTCGTTGGTGAATGTTGTCATCAAAAGCAGCTGTAATATGGATGGAATATGGAGCTTGTTTTTTGTTTTTGTTTTTTTGAAGCCAGTACTTTACTGAGAAGCTCATCGGTGTAATTAGTCTTCTCTGTTTTCTTCAGCTATTATTGAAGGAAGAAATGCATTAAAATCCTTAATATAATTTTGTGTCCCAGTGAAAATGCAACTGCATCAAACTCTCCTCTAAAAAGTTGATAATTTATTTGAATGACAAGAAATTTAAAGGATGCAAATCTCTGCAGACAATTACCAACTTGCTGAATCGAATCTCATTTTCTTTTAGAAAAGTCGGCAAACAGATTTTCTTTAATAGGAGAAAGCTCATTGCCACACTGTGATCAGCTCTTTCTTTATGTCATTCTTTATTTCATGTTAAATACTTAATATGCTTTAGAGATGTGCTGCTTGCAGTTAGATCTGCTGGGTAGTCCCTCACTAACAGGCATGAAAATGCAATTTTCCTGGCTGACCGCATGACTTTACTTTGTATTTGCTCTTATTGTACAGAGTAGGTGACCGTCTCAAATGTTAAATGGTGAAAACTGAATGGAGGACAATGGCGATACACATGGGGAATGAATGTTTTGCAGAGGTTGTCTGAGATGACGGTTGACTAAGAGGTGAAAATGTGCATGTCATCTCTTTTGTTTATAGATGTCATGCATTATTGAGGTCAGCTGAGGTCATAGAGGTCACGCTGCTCTTTCCTTACAAGTGATGTATGTGAGAGCTGTGTGAGATGAAATAGTTTTCATACAAACACAGATCAATGGTGCCCATTGATTGTGTTAGACATCTGTGTAATGTGGTGTTTTGCAACTAAATAGATGCCGTGTTGCTCTCTATTTTGCTGAATGTGGCAAAGCAGATTTTACAGTGCAGACTAACAGTGATAAAAATTGATTTCTCATGTAGCATAGATTTATTTTTCTTCATTAAATATATGTTGTTATAGCAAACACTGCAGCATTGGCATTGATATACAGGTGTGGATGGTAAAAAAGTGTGATTGTATGTTCTGTAGCATCTCTGTTTGGTGTTCACAAATAACAACACTCTAGGGAATTGATCTATATGAACAGTGTAGTAAAAGAGAAGATTAAATGTGTACATGAGCGTGTCTTTGTGTGTGTTCTGTGGCTCTGTACTCTTGGAAACAGAAGGTGGGTTAGACAACCAGTCGGCCAAGCAGCCATATAACCAATTCCCTAGCTGAGGAGACTGCAGAAACAAAAGCCAGTCACAAAGTGTATTCAGTAAGCAAGCTGCCAATCAGGTGATTCACCTCTGCCAAGCACCTAGCCATTCAGTCATTCACTCAGCCAAGTGGTATTCTTCCTCACTCTCAGTGGAAAATTAAATAAACATTTCTTTCTGTCAGTCAGAAACAGAAATCTCACATTTACAAAGGTATTCAGTCCTTTAATTCAGTGCTTTGTTTAAGGCCCTCTGGCTTAAATGACAGCTGTCAGTCTTCTTGTGTACATCACTACAAGTTTTGCACACCTGTATTCAAGTAGTTTATCCAATTCTTCCTAGAAGATCATCTCACACTGGGATGGGAAGCAATGGTGAACTGTCATTTTAAGGTCTCCTCGCTGATACTTTTTAGGGTTTAAGTCTGGGCTTTGGGTGGGGCACACTAGGACGGTCAGAGACTTGTCCTGAAGCCACTCCAGAGTTGTCTTGTATGTATGCTTCAGGTCATTGTCATGAAAGATGAGCTGTCACTACTCCACTCATTCAGGTCACATTCACTCTGGAGCACTCATCCTTACCTCAGTTATGAACAATTTCCTTGTTCCTGCTACTTAGAAGAACCGCTGTAGTGTGATGGTACCAACACCAGGTTTCACATGGTGAAGCCTGCAGTGGACCTCTGAAGCTCTGTTAAAGTTCCTTGGTCCCTCAGGTTTCACCTGATCACTATAGAAAGAGTCCTGGTGGCTCCAAATGTCCACATTTGGACTAGAGACATGTTAAGGATAATTAAAGCAACAGTGTACAACTGAACCATAATTTGGAGTACTACAGCAAAGGATCTGAATACATTTGTAATTGTGAAATGTCAGTTTTTAATAAATTTGCTGGAATGTCAATTTTTACTTTATTTTCACTTTGTCAAAAATGACAGTTTTCTTAATTTTCAAAATAAATTTACAAAAAAAGGTGTGCAAATATGAAAGGGTCATTGCTATATTTATGCTTCAGTTTTTGTTCTTCTTTTTTATCACTGTTGAATCGTGAATATGACTGAGGGCATGGCCCAGGTACTAGCCAAGAGATTAAACAAATATATTTGTGAGTGGTTTTAATTCAGCAGTCTAAATGGTGTAAAAGCCCTCTCTTTTCTCAAGCCATATTGCTGATGTGCTTTTGAACAAATCACTTGATCTCCAGATCTATCCAGGGAAACTGCTCAGTGGCTAAAAGAAGAAGGCTTAGACTGTTTATCCAGTGTGAAACACATTAGACAAATAATTGTTTAAGATACAGTCAAATATGAAAATTGTCTAACTCTGGATTTTCTGTGATCTGAAACTCTAGCATTTTGTACTTTTTACTTGATTTGTGTAAATCTCATTTGCTTAATATAATCACCCAAGGCTAAAAGGAATGAAATTATGAAAGAATCAGTCAGACAACAACATTAGTATATGTGTAGGAGATATCTGGTAGCAAAGAATATTCACAAAAAGGGCTAAGAGCAAATCAAATGAATTATTTATCACACTGCTAAACCTCATGTGCTGTACATGAATGCGCTAATAGGCTATACATCAGAGAGGCAGAGAGAGGTCCACTGAGAAATGCTGTTGTTATTATTATGTTATAGCTTTACACCAGATGAGATGAAAGTGCGGCAGAGCTCAGATCCCTGAGTGACTCTTCAGTAACAAGCATAGAAGAAGAGCAGGGTGAATTTGAGCAGTCAGAATTGCACTGTAATGTTTCTCTATGCAACAAGAGTACAAGCCCACAGTTTTACACTGTGTGTGAGGTTACAGTATCTGGCTTTCTTCCTTCTCTACTTTTGTCTTTTGTACTTTTATTTCATGTCATATTTTCTTACCCATCTAGCCATATCTTACTCCCCTTACTGACACTTCTTCTTGTTGGTAAATTTCAGAAGAGTTGTTGAAGTACTGTTTGAATCTCAAATCAAATATTAAGTTGGAGCACAGCTCTTAATATCGTTCTGTTAAGTTTTTATATCTCTATGTGACCACTCAAAATTCTCTAGAGATGGAATAGAGAGCTTTTCACAGTGAGTGGTACAATATGACTGCTCAGGGGTCAAGTGAGACATCTCTTTCTGGTGTGTTTGGGAGCAGACCTTGAGAGGCCCTTGGTTTGACCGGGAAGACTCAGAGCAACAGGAGGCGTATGTATAGCAAAGCCCCTGCATGCTACAGCTTGTGTCTTTACAATAACGTAACTCTGCCAAACACAGCACAGTAAAGCCTGACCAATACCAGATAACACATATTCTTTCTTCGTGAGGGTTTTATGAGAAGACTGATACCAAGCTTAGGTCTGTCTCTTAAATATGCAGCAGTTATATATATAGTAATTACTCTGAAGTTGCAGATGGCTCATGCACATCCAAGAGAAGACATGGCACGTGCACAGAGGCACTGAGCATGTTTCCGCCTAAAGCAAGCTCAGAGGAGTGAAAAGGGACAGCAGAACAGTGGAAAGGACAAAGAGCCCAACCCCCCACTCCTCCTCAGTGTCCACCATTATTAGGCTGAGACAGGGCCACGCCAACTGCTGGGGCTACAGCAATGACAGAGTGCATGTTGGGAAGAAAACTAGGATGGAGGAAAGGGGAGATGAACAGCGGGAGGCAGAGTGGATGATGCTGTGCTCTGAGGCTGTTAGGAGTCGGGGGCTAGTGCTCTGTGGAAAAACAAAGAGATGACAGCAGCGTATAGAAAAGTAAAATGATGACATGAGGATAACTAATACAAAGCTGTTACTGCAATGAGCATGTGTGTGGTTAGAATTAGATTAAAACCTCTGACTTTAAGATGTTGTCATATGTGGGAACCAGTGTAGCATATCCTGGAAGAGTTGATCTTCCATTTGATAAACATTACTTTCTCATATGTCTGCCTCATGAGAATGGGTGGAAGTGGATGTAACTTAACCTGCTTTCTTTTCTAAACATCCCGGCCAGCCCTTCCATTTAATGAATTATCTTTTCATGACATCTTGAGAATCTTCACAGATATGACAGCTTAACATATACTCTCAGCTATCATACTCTCTCCAAACACTAATACATGCTCACTGGAGCATGCAGGTGAATGAAGCGATAATGAAGTGATAATACTGAGCACAGGTAGAGTGTAAACTTTGTTAAATTACAGATTCTAAACGTGAACACATTTCTGTGTAAGTAAGCATATAAAAAAAACTCACTGTCAGTAATTGTAATAGGGGGTAAATTGAAGCTGTGATGAGATATGTGATCTTTCAAACAGAACAAATTGCTCTGCATTAAATATATTGCCCCTTGCCATCTTGTTTATGCTAACTTCTGTTTCAAAGTTTGTTCAACAGAGATTTACACAATTGTAAGACTTGATAATTGAAACACTAATACATGGCTGTTGGTTTTTGGTAAACCAGAGCCCTACCACAGGTACATAGAGCTCTTTTCTCAGAACGCTAATATTTATATTATGTGGAACAATAATTAACAATTTGCCTAATTTGTATGATCACATGCCAACCGCATTAATTTGCTCATTGCTCTTAATAGTACAGTACACAACCACATATTCTCCTGTCTCTTCCAGACAACAAATGTCAATATTTAAATAGTTATGATAAGCAATATGTTGCAACTACTAAATTAAATTAAAATTATTGCACAGTTAAGTGTCACCTGTTTAAAAGTACTTTTGTTGATCCATCTTGCATGGCATGCAAAATGAATCATTAATCATGTTTGTTATTCATAATATTGGCCAGGGCCATATGCACAGTTCAGTTTGTTGCCTTTGGGTTTAATATAATGCCAAATATGAAATGTGCAGACTTAAGTGTTGCCAGGATGATACATCTGTCACTAGGGACACCTATCCACACTTACATATTGTGCAAATGTCCGTGTTTGTTTTTACTGATTTTCATAGCACAGAGACAGCTCATCTCGAGGTGATTAGTTTATTTTTGTGAAGTGTAATGCAGTCCCATGTGAAACGTCTTGATCTCAGTACAGTTTATTTGGAAATTCTGAACTTTTCAAAATATTTCAAGCAATCAACAAGCGTTTGTGTGGCTGGTCTGCTTTTGTACTCGGTGTTCAGTGAGTCTTCTTTCTTCCCAAGGTCCCACAGGCCTGTCCACTCTCTGCTTCTGTACAACTCTCAGCCATGTATTATTACATCAGAAACTCAAAATGCCATTTTATTATTACTTAAGTGACCTATTATACTTACATATAGACCTTTAGTGTCCCAGCTGTCTTTGTGGTCTGAGTGGGTGCTTTTCATATGTAAAGATTTAGATTCCTGTCACAAAAAAAGTTATCATACAGACAGTTGAATTTTGCTGTTTGGCTCATATGGCAACTGAAGAAAGATGAAAATGTCAGCTGGTAAAATCAACATTTTTTTCTGTTTTTCGTGCAACCTGGCAGGCAAGAAATATGTTTAGTTGCTGAGATAAAATGACATTTTCTTATTGTAATAAAAGTTAATGAACAAAAGGAAAAAACAAGATTGTACTAGAAATATTTATTTTTGTATTTAGCTTCCTCCATGGTTCTCGCATCATTACTTTGTAGAATTTCACTCAGTATAATTACAGTACCATAGGATTTAACACACTCACACACAATCTTAATGAACATGGTTTAAAATTAAAATGGCCCAGGCCTCAAACCTTTCAGTGATTACATTTACATGCACACAAAATGCTATTCTTCACCAGCTCCAAAAAAGTACCATGACTGTGCATATACACTATGGAAGCTTTATAGCCTATACATAAAAACACAATTAAGTATGTACTTTGATTTAACAGAATTCATATTTGAGTGCCAGAATTATTCAGATACTAAAATTTGCTGTACATCTGACTAAAAAACACCAGTTTTATTTCACTCACTCTGCTCCGTCAGCTCTGACATGTTTCAGGTTTCAAGTCCATTATCTTTTGCAGGAAATGAATACCATTAGTAACAATTTACATGTAATAAAACAGAAATATGAGTGGTGAACAAACCACAGCAGTCTTTTCTAGACCCAGTAATGACCTTAGCCAACAAGGCCATGTTTTCATCCATGTTATATTATAGGTTTGATTCTAAGTCATAAGGCTGTATTTTCAGTTTTAAATAGCCAAACTAAATGTAAAATCTAAGCAACAAAGTAGTGGATTTACATAATAAAATTGAGTAATAAAAAGTGTGTGGGAATAAAAGTAAATTGGCTCTTCTTGACTGTCCTCATTTGGTCCACAGTGATGAGATCAGCTGAAATAAAATATCTTTGAACTTTAATTTTCCTGTTTGCCTGTCTTTTATTCCCATCACTTAGGAGTTCCTGTGGCCTTCCACTGTGCTCTTTGTTATGTCGGTGTGGCTGGGAAACTGTTAATGGAAGTGCTTTGCCTTGGCTGGTGTCAAAACATGTGCCACGCAATTGTGTGGGTGTGTGAAAGATTAATATGTTTGCTTGAAATTCAAGATTTTTTTTTCTCTGTGTCACTGTCAGTATTAAGATAAGAAGCTGGTGGTTGGACCGGACAGTACAATTGTGTCACTCTGTACCAAACCAGCCTGAAGTATCAGCAGGTCAGCCCAAACATGAATAATATAAAAGTAATAGTCTAGTTGCTCAGAGTCAGTTACTTTATTTCCAGGCCTGTAGTCAATGGAAGAAAAAAATCAGTGGAGTACTCATTTATTTTAGTTTTGACCACCTTTGCTTCAACTTATTTATGGATTTTCAAGACCAGGTCATCCTTGTCCTGATGTTGCTGCAGTAGAGTGTTCAAAGACTGTGATCTGCAGTGGTCAACACATGCACCAGACATCACTGTGTTTGTTTGACTTAAAATGTTCCACTTTTGCATTGTAGTGAACATCCTTGAATAACACCCAGGTGTTATTTTGAAAGTGGAGATGAGCATTGATTTTCTCATTAATTATTCAGTGTCAATTTTTAGGAGTAATTCCCCCCTCGCCATGCATCAGTGGTCACTCAACACCCATGTCTCCAAATCCCAGCATCCTCCCTCTATTATTCACTTCCTAAATGAGGAAGGAAATTATAATATACTATTATCTCATTTAACAAATTATTTAAAACATCATTTCTGTATTTGTGTCAATCTGAAATCCTTTCAGGGGCAGAGATTGGATGTGTGCAGTGTAGCCTGTGAGTCATGAGCAATGACTGTATAAAATATGGACGATGCGACTCCACTTCCTCCCACAAGGAAAATGCAAAAATGAAGCCAAAATATCCCGGTTCTGGGAGACGCCATCTTGCAAATTTGGAGCCAGAGTTTGCGCAGTAGTAACCAGGGGTGGAGCCGTGGTATGGAACTCCCGCCCACAGACATATGTCAGTACTAAAACCGCAATGATCCATCAGAGCCCTGAGGTCGGTTAGTACAATTTACTGCTGAACAACTCATCTTGACAGTTTCAAACCCAGTCGATATTTTGATGTTAGCTTCTTCTCTTGACTTCTCTCCTGAATACGCCTGATACGCAAGTTTCTCCGTAACTGCAGCTGTCAATCAAAGCTGTCATCATGACGTTTCACCCCAATTTTAAAGCATCTAGTTAATAATTATCATAAATTTATGAGAAACGTGACCCCTTGAACCCAAATCAATGTGATAAGAACTACTTAAATGGCAGAATGCATCCCTTGAAAAATTTTTCTAAGGAGAACTTTTTAATTTTAGTCTGACCCCAGTCCCATCCGCTAACATGGAGGAGGCGGGGTTTATGACCTATACTACAGCCAGACACCAGGGGGCGATAGAGACGTTTCGGCTTCATTTTTGGGGAGCTGTCAGGTCGTCCATATTTTATACAGTCATTGGTCATGAGCAGTCATTAATCCTTTTATTAATTTAGGCTTATTCTTTATTGAAATCCCCTTTAGGAGACCTAGATAAGAAGGAAAAGTCACTAGCATTATTACACTATACTCTTCAGTGTATAACACCATTGAACTTAATGCATAGTACATAATCATAACCTCTGGGGTACATTGACCTGCGCCCACCCCCAGCTATTCTACCTTTTTTCATTCCTCTGCTCTTTCATCTCTCTCTCACACACACACACACACTATTCTGTATTCCCTCATCCATCACATAAATAAAGCCATGGTATTTTCTGCTGACCTGCACATTACGCATATATAATATGTACCCAGAGGAAACACATACAAGTTGAACCTGGGACCCCCATGTTTATAACCAGGGGCTATTTCTGGAGTTATCCTGATCTTTCTGTCCTCCTCAACCCCCCTCGCCTGTCTCATTTCTTCTTTCTTATCCCTGTAGTCATTTGTATTCTTGCACTTGCATTTACTGTCACCCTGCGTCAGTTACGGCCTGCACTGAGCTCCTGCCCTCCTTGGCAGGCTGCTCTGCTGGTTTTCCTCTCTCACTCTCCTCTGTCCTTCGCTCTGTCCCTCCCACTGTCCATTTCCTCTTATCGTGGCAGAGTCTGCATACCAGAGTGCAGCTCAATATATCGCCATGCTTTAATATAAAGGCAACTGGCTATAAGACACAAACACAAATGACTGCCATTCAGCAACATACAGACTGAATCAAACTTATTCGAATGGATCCTGGCCAGGGTCGATATTACTTCTTTCCTTGGCAGGAAAATCTCCCTGAGATTTTAGCTTTCTGGGTCATTATTCAGTCTTGACGCATACTTGTTTTGAATCATTATGCTTTGGAAGTTGCTGTACTGATCAGAACAACTGCAAATTAATTGTAATAACAAATAGATGCTCTTTCTACGTTTGTTTTTGCTCTTATTTTCCCTTTGCTAGGTTTTATTATAACTTGGTGTTGACCTTATGTAAAATGAGATTTTGGGCACTAATGGCAATCAAGGCTCTACATTTTATAGTAATTCATGTAAAGACACACCCAATAGCTTATTCTGTGCCTCTAGTCAGAAGAAACTTAATTACAAATTGATGATGAGATCTACAGTATGTGTGTGTGTGCCTGCACGTGTGTGTACTTCCAAGCCGGGGGGGCAAGAGGGTGTGACCTGTGGCCATCAGTGGGAGGGAGGGAATTAGACAGCAGTCCTTGTCAGGGTCACTGTGACAGCTGTGCTAGTCAACTAACTGTCAATGATATAACCTCTGTGTAAATGAGAGACCAGCTGCACAGGACAACAGGAACATTTACCTGCATAATAGGGAGAGGAGGCACAACAGATAGAGATATGAAGATGGAAAAGAAAAGGAAAAGTAGGTTAAAGAATCTGTGTTTCACTCTGGTAGAGGCAGAATTACACAGGAAGAGGGGCATTGATAATGCACTTGTAGTCCAGAGTTAAAAAAAACAACAACAGATTCCTCAAGTTTGTGAGTAAAAAGAAGGCAGAATAGAGGCTTCAAATTCACTATGTAAGTGTGTGTGTGTTTCTTTGTGAGACAGAGCTGAATACTGAAGGGAGCAAAACAAAACCTGCTTCTGCAGAGCCATGGTTTGGTTGATCACTGCTGTCATATCTTACTTCATTTTGTCCTTCATGAAACCTGTGAAAGGAACTGATACTTCACACTCAATCTATAGTTTGTTTCCCACTTTCTTTCAGAAGAGTGGACTGGCTCCATTTTGCATTCACAGGGCCGACTGCTTTCATATCAGGCTGTGAGTCATTCGAAGCAAGAGTCCTTGAATGTTAAAACTAAAAACAAAACTGTCACTGCTCAGCAGCAGCAAAACACAGGGCTGCTTAAAAGCACTGACTGGCAACATTAAAATGACATTTGCTATACTTTGATGGAATTATAATGTTTTAGCTGTAGTGACCCAAGTGCCGTGAGGCAATGAGCCCTGAACAAAGTGAATATCATATCAGCAACTAGCAGAAGTGTAACTGCATAAACAGTCACACAGAAATGTGTGGGGACACACTAACTTGCCTTTGTTTATATCACTAGTACGTAGTCGTGGTCTTTCTGATAACTTTGTCTACTGCACTACACTAATACATTTCTAAATAAATGCTGCCATCTATTGGTCAAATCTATAATAGTAGCTCTGTTTCCTGTTGGAGATTCCTCCAGAACCTGTTTAAGTAATACTGATAATATTTAGTGCATCTAAGAGTATGTTGACCTTTGTTATTACATTTGACTCTGCATTTAAGTGTATACAAGTACAAGTTAATAGCGACATCTTATTTGACAAAGATGAACTGTGAGCATGTGTCAGTGTGATTAATGAGTGTATGAGAAATGGAACTGATATGTACATTTATTTGTAATACAAACAGTTCTCTGCTGTTTAGTTTAGATTTAGTTTAGTTTAAATTCCAAATAGTTTTCCATAAAGATGAAAAGCAGTGACAGTCTAGATACTGAAATCAGAGATTTCAGAGACAAGAAGTACTATGTTCTGAAGTAGGGCTTCATAAGTTGCTTTTGCAGTATAATGCTGATGTTTATGTGAAACTGGTGTTTGTACCAAAATACTGCAGAACAGTTATTTATTAACCTTTATTTAGCAGTAAAACCTCATTGAGGCTAAGAATCTCTTTAGTAAGAGTGTCAAGATTCAAACTTAATGTTAACAATAAAATGGTTATCAGATATAGAAATAAAGGAAAATCTTATCTCCTAAACCTTGTAGCCAAACCCTGACACACGGGCAGATAGAGGCTTTAAATTGGCTCACGGAAACCAGTGAAACCATTGAAACCAGTTTGCATTCTTACCATAACGTATTTGCTTAACACAACAAGCATTGTAGAAGACGTTATTACAAAGAGTTATTACAAACAATAATAAATAAATAACTTTGTCATTTGGAAATTGTTTAGCAACAAATCAGATGTTGATCAAACATCTGTGCTTTGCGCGTTGTGTCAGAAACCTGAATCAACAAAGGGTGGAAATGTGAATCCGATTTGTTGATGGTCTGGCTCATTGTAATCATATGTGTTGTTAGTATTTTTGGAATGTACGGTCAGCTAATTACTGGGATTATTTGCTTGAATTGTGGCTGAAAATGCACAAAATTCACAATGCAAGAAGAAAAAAAAATGAAAGAGAGTCCATCAATATTCACCACACTCTGCCTTTTGCCTGGACATGTCACTGAATCTCACAGTGGTAGAAGATGTCCACTTGGGGGAGGCAAAGCTGCATTAAGGTTGTGTCTGTTTAGAATACTAGAGCTTGAAAATTAGGGTCTAAAATTAATAGCAGATATCACCCCTTTGGTGATCCGAATCCTCTTTTGCATTTTAACTGCTAGACACTCCCCACCTGCTTGAATAGTATTTCACCGTTGTCACTTGACTGTTCATATATCTGTAACCCCTATACCATTAAATGTATATTAAAGTGTTGGCTATGCCAACAGATACGTCTTAGACATTCTTAGACATGATGTGAAAAAAGTGCACTCATTTGATAGTCAATGGTCACGCAGAGAAGAGTTTGCCAATAACAACCCAGACTGTGCTCTGTGAGGTGACTGCATGCTGTGTTCTGCCAAAAGAAAGGCATCCAATCTGTCAAGATAAAACAATATTTTGCAAGGAGCTTATGGGCAAAGAGCTCAGATTCACACAGAGATTTGATGCATTATTTGAGCAGACAGTATCCTCCCCTTGTCATTTTTCACTCAGGGTTTTGTTAAACAAAGAAGAGAAATTGGAAATTAAAGCATTTAGACAAAACATTTGTCAAAACGGAGTTTGAGCTGAATTATGTATGAAGGTATACAAACCAAATGAAGTCCTCTGATGTTTAGTTTCCTTTGGTGTATGGTGAAGTTAGAAAATAGCATCTGGACTATTATCTTATCAGGTATGAATCATACATCTGTTATCCTGTAGGCTAGTACATAATGTACAAGGCTTGCGACTATATCAACACCTACACAAAATGCTGCCTTTGTCTAAGTCTATAATGTTGCAGTTTTTGGTGAGACTCTCACAGAGATGCTTGTGATACTGTATATGTTCGCACTTTTGTGTCTACTTCCTTCCTGTCTCTTCTGTTTTGTCATTGTCATACAGGGTTTATGAAGGAAAGTGGTCAGGTGTGTGCAAATCTTATTTTTATGTCTATTCTCAGTGCATTTCAGTGTTGGAGTGTTGAGGTGTTTGTGTAGTGGGACGTGTTTGAGCGTCTTCTTAAGCTACAGTCTTGTCCTGCAGATTGACTTCTCATTTCTTGCCTTTGTTTCTCTAGCCTTTAGTTCCAAATCCACTTGTCCCTCTCCATCCATGTTGCCCCTGGTAACTGGGGGAAATGCACATAGATGTCATGCGCAGCAACAGGGAGGGGTTATTAAAATGTTTTACAAAGAAAAGGCAGGCAGTAAGACAGGCAGCAGAAGAGAGGAAGTGAAAGAAGAATCCGAGAAGCCATAGTGTGAGAGAGGAAGAAAGACAGTAATGATGTGTTTTCATTATGTGAGAGTGAAACTAATATTTTCCTGAAAGAATGGCATTCGACTCCTTTCACTGTTGTAAGGTGATGTTAAAGTGCAAGCTGTCTAATGTAGGCCAACACCTCTTTATTATTGCCATGGCAGGAAGTGTTACATTTGTCAGTGTGGGACTTTGAGCTGTGAGATGACAAAGCCAAATACTACAACTATCACAGGTTCAGAAGTGTCATATTTCCAGCAAGTAAGACTTTTGCTAATTCATATTAAAATGATTTATACATTTTAAAGGAACAGTAACGGCTGCTTCGGTTGAAATAAAGGTTTGAAATCACAAAAAAATGGGGAGTGAATGTAGGAAGTAGACAGAAATTTGCGTCTGTAGTATAGTTTAGTGTCCAGCTGGACAAGATGAACAGAACAGGTTAGAGTTAAGTGAAGAAAGGTTCAGCTTTTGGTGGGCTTTATTTTACCAGAGGAAGAATCTTAGTAACTTGAGAGCATTTGCTTTTCATCTTGCGCCATCAACAGTTCCAAATTTCTTAATGATCTCATTTAATTTCTCCACATCCGTGAGCTGAACACACATTCATGGTTCCCAGATGATTTATCATGAAAATGATTGTGATCCCCTGATTTGTCATGTAGAGCCACCAACAGGTCAGCATTTTTGGTTAAGGATGAAACTGATTCATCCAAAAGTAATGATTAAAATGATCATCATAAATTATATAGAGATATAGAATATAGAGTTGTATTATTGCTTATCTGAAATGCTGTGACAAGGAGGAGCTTACTGTACATTAAGCTAGATCTTAGTAACTGCAGCATACTAGCATACTAGAGAACAGGCAAGGGCAAGCAGATCATTATTTTAACTGTACATTTAAGGTATCTTTTGCTTTTTGTAGAGATGTCCTCTCAGGCTGAGTCTAAACTGAGGGTTACTCAATAACTAATGCATGCTTTTAGTGCAGTGTTCTGCATCAAGAAATGCAGCCTAACAGATGCATGTGCCTTGATGCTCAGGTGCATGCATGCATACAATATTTTTTTTACAGTGTTACTCAAGCTCACCATATCTCTTTCTTCATTCCTCCCTGTTTTTTTCCTCTCTCTATTGTGTACACACACGTTCACTCTCAAACACTCTCTCACACGCTCTGCTCAGCTCCAAAGAATCAGTGGCTTATAAACTGGCTGCAGTCAGCAGTCACTCTCTCTATGTAGGGAGAGGGAGGCAGGATAAATTGCTTCGACACGATGAAACAGAACTCAACCAAGCCTTGCTGGATTGAGTCATACTGGGCTGGGGCTTTTTACTGGTGAACAACACGGTTTTCCTGTTGGCTTTCCTGTTGGCTTTTATCAGACAGAGCTGGGCTGTTCTAGTGTTGAATAGACTGAATTAGTTCTGAACTCTTGCTGGGCTTGATTTCACCAGACTGTGTTGAGTTTGCCTGCAGGCCTGGGAGAAGGGCTGTATTAGACGGAATTCCCTTTTTTTTTTTTTTTTTTTCTTGCATCCTGCCCTCCCTCTCTCCTTCTTCCATCCTCCTCTCATCTTCTCGCTTACACTTTCACAGCAGACATCCAGTGTTGCAGAGCAGACAAAGGCAGCAGCCCTCAGTGCTTCTGTTCATCCGCTGGCTTCTTAAGACGGAAAGAGACGACCTGGGATTTTTCTTCTTTTGTATCTTCTGTATTTGCACAGAAGGGCTGCTGGTGTGAGGAATTACCAGTTGTTATTTTTTTTTTCCAATTTATCAACCAGAGGATTTTTGCTTTTTTTTTTTTTAACTGATTGCAAAATTTCGAGGAAATCCTTGGAGTCTCGCAGAGAAGAGGCATATATTTAGAGTGTATATTTCTTTAACTCTGATATAGCTTGGCTGCCTTTACTGTTCATTAATTTACTTGGGGCTGGTGGAGGTGGTGACGCCGGGCATGGCCCAGCAGGCAGGCATGGGGGTGACCCACCAGGACACCCTGGCAGTGCCTCCCATGCCCAAACACTCTGGCCTGAATGAAGACCTGGTGAAGATCCTGCGGGAGAACTTGCTGCAGCCAGAGAGACCACGAGGACACCGACGGTCGCCCTCGTCCATCTCCCCCCGCCTTTCTCCCCGCAACTCGCCACGACTGCTTCGCCGCATGCTGCTCAACAACAACATCCATAAACAGAGGCGCTTCACTGTTGCACACACATGGT
Source organism: Ctenopoma kingsleyae (assembly GCA_032353495.1). NCBI lineage: Eukaryota > Metazoa > Chordata > Actinopteri > Anabantiformes > Anabantidae > Ctenopoma > Ctenopoma kingsleyae. Next base: position 15,347,943 of record JAUBNQ010000028.1, on the reverse strand, counting down.
GAGACATAGATGAACAGATAGCATCTAGAATATTGATAGCTCATGTCGCTGTTGTGTGTTTGTGGATTGTAAGCTGCCTCCCTGGTGCTTATGCGTGTCTTTTGTCAGACTTGTAGTCTAAACCGCACCTGCACCTAAACTGGAAACTTTCAAGGTCAGGTCTGTGTTTGTTAAACATTGCAAGGGCAGGTGCAGTGTGATAAGTTTGTGGTTGAACTTGAATACATTCGGAATCTTGTAGCGAACTGTCTTCACACCTCAGACGACGACTTTCTCTTTGTCTCTGTCCAGCTTCATCTCTATTTCTGTCTTTCTTCTCCTCCCCCCATGTGTGTCTGTTACCATTTTACTCCTCTCATGCCCCCTATCTTACTCTTCCCGCCCCCTTCTGGTGCTGCCTCTGCTATTACCTCTGTGTGATATACAGACATATAATAGTGCAGTATCTGAAGAGATATTCCCCAAAACTGCCCGTCTTTTTAGGTAGGTGGAGTAAGAAGCCATTTGCCACAACGTTTCTTCCCTCCTGCTGTGGTTTTCTCTCCACACCTGCCTGCCTGCAATTTTTGACTATTAATTAGTCTTCTATTCCTGGCTGTCTATCAGTCTCTGTTGCACTCGCCCACGCCTCATCCCCTCCCTTCGTCTCATGTCTATTCCCCATTCTCTATCTCTGCTGTATATCTCAACCTCCTTCATACTCTCATTTTTTTCTCCCCTTTAACCAATTTAGAATCCCCCCTGCACCCCCTTTGCTTCCCCCCTCACCGCCCAGCGTTCCCATCTCCTCCATTTTTTACGACTCATCTCTCATTCTCTTCTTTCTACATTTTTCTCTGCCCCCTCTCTCTCTGCCTCACTTTGTGTCTTGTGTCCCACTTCCTCTACTACTAATTTCTGCCATTACACATCTCCCTTCTGGCATCTGGATCAGTCTCATGATGTAATTCAACAATACACATTCTCACATGAATAAAAGAAAATCTTAACTCTACTGCTTCCCAGTTTTCTATTTTATTTATCCCTTTTTCTTTTACCTTGAGATGTGTTATATTTCAGTTTTTGATCGCAGACAGTTGTTTCCAGTTTCCTTTAATATTCTTCTTTTATTCATCTGTCTTACTTTCTCTATTTTTAATGGCCCCATTCTCCTTTTTTCTTTCATTCATCATTCATCCACTCTTTTGTGTTTATCAATTCTCTTCTTCTTTTTATTTCCCTTTGCTTTTTTTATGATTTGTGGTGCTAGTAAGTCATAGAAATATACAGTATTTCATGGCACCTATAGCAATTTTAGAGACACAGTGCTGTAAAATTAAAATTAATCATCTGTGTACAGAATTATACTGTGTGTGTGTGTGTGTAGATGTGTATGTGCAAATGTGATGGTGTGTACATGGTTGTTAATTCAGATTATGTAATTTTACCTACCACCATCATTCTCCCATGTGTCGCTTTAAGAAGAGAGCTATTTCTCACAGTTCCATATTAAGAAGCAAAAACACTTTATTGCTTACAGTGGATTTTCCCTCTTCTGTTATGACGTTCAGACTTGTTATCAGCAGTGCTGGAAAGTAACCGCACCAGAGTTTACCACACTGCGCAAAAGTACAGTTTTTAGGTACTTCTTTACTTCGATACTCCACTACATTTATTTGATAATTTCCATTTTCTGATAATCCATACGTTGGCTTCACTACATTTCAGAGGTGAATATTGTACTTTTACTCCACTACATTTATTTGATAATTATAGTTACTTTAGTTACTAAATAGGATTAATAATACAAGATATATAAATGCATATAGTAAATATAATCTAATAGTATTAATTGATGCAGAGTACTTTTACATTAGGTACTTCAGGTATTTTTTTTGAGCTAATAGTGGTTTTGAATGCAGGGTATTTACTGTAATGTAATGTAGAGTATTTCTACACTGTTGTATGTAGTTCACCTACTGTGACAGTGGGGCAAGTGAGTCAAATTTTTAAAGAACTCAAACTAGATAAATGTCTGCAACTGATATATGATTTTTAAAGACACAGTATTAGCTTAAATGTTTTGATTAAATGCTGCACAGTGAACTCTGTTGTTACATCGAGGCAAATCTGTGAAAAGGCATGGAGAGGACCTTCTGGTTGTTTTTTTATTGGGGAGTTGATTAGGAATAGAATCTCAAAGAATTGCTCTCACATACCTGTGATGTCTTTTCTGGAGAACTATTGTCAAGTGCTACCAGCCAAACCCTGATAGGGATTAAACCCCTGGGCAATATAATGCTGCTGGCATCCAGTATATATTAAAAAGTACACAGAATAACCATACTGAAATTGCACTGTGAAATCCCCAGAAGTTAAGTGACATCCTGACAATGCAGAAAGACAACAGAATTGTTTCAGAATAAACTCCATCAGTTATTCTGACTTTTTAAAAATTTAGTTCATTGCACAGGTTGTGGATCCACAGACAGTAATGTCACTGTAGGTTGTGGCTTCATCAAGGGATTTTTAGATGAAAATTCACAGTAACAGTCTTGGTTTTTTGAAATCTCACAGCTACCACTGATTCTGGTGCTTATCCTTGGCAACAAAATTGGATTAAAATTGGTTTCCGCTCACACATCCTTCACAGTCAGTGTTTTGTGCTTTGATGCTTGGCCTTCACTTGAGCATGCTACAGGAAACATCTCTGAGAGATAAGGAGAAGAAATGTGTTTGTGTGTGACTTTGGATAGAAAATTCTTGGACTTTTTGCATCACAACTGTTAGTGACAGGTGAGCAGCAGCATGAAGAGATAATAATAAGAAACAATGACGTCTTAATCTTTGTGCAACTTGTTGGTTGTGAACCTGTGGTGTGTTTTGACATTTGGGGGGAAAAACAAGCAGCAGACAGATTATCAGACAGAGATAAAAGGAGTGTGGGAGGTGAATTGCTGTATTTGGGAACACATGTGAGTAAGGGAACTGGAGACAGAGAATTTGTTTGTAAGAGAGACACCATCAAATGGCTGTGAGCAGTTGGGAGGTTGACAACTGCAGTGTAATTTACTCCAATCACCTCTTGATTGTTTTACAGCTGCAGGGAATCACAGGGCCTCTGTGCTGTAAATCTGGTGACATACACAGCCCTCAGTGGCTCCACTCCACACTTCATTAACAAGACAATGCTTCTCCATGGAACGATTGGTCTGATGTACTGCTTCGCTGTTCTTATGGGTGCAACACCATGAAAACCACACACAAATTGTTTTACAATTACTTTGAAAGGACTTTGGGGAATGCTGATTGACTTTTCTGCTCTGAAGGAATCTGATTCCCTGCAATGTATTAAATATGTTGGGGAATTTAATAATATGATTACTGAGTACACTGAATACAGTGCACATTGTTTGGCATTTTTGCCTGATAATGTAATGTTGGTAAAGAGGCAGACAGGAATGACATGACATGCAGTAAATGTCCCCAGGTGGGCTCACACCAGGGAAGCTGCAGTTATGTGGCATGCACTGTGACCATTCTGCTACCAAGGTGCTGTCTTTAGCAAAATTTTAAGTCCATAAAGTCCTGTTGACAAGACAGTAGAATTGCATTTTGAAAGCTCTACTGTAAATATTTGAGTGGGACTTAATTTTGCTAAGAGGATTTTAAGTTGTTTTTTTTTTCAGTTGTTGCCAGTATTATTACAACCTAAGCTCTAGCACTACCTCCAGCATCAACAGGCTCTCTTTATGGAATTAAAGGGGCGTTTCTGCTAAACTGGGTGTGTTGACAACAGACTTAAGACTTGGTATTACATTGTGTTGTGCTGTGAAGGGATATATTTAGGATTTCCATTGTTTTAAACAAAGGTTAAGGCACAATAGCTCTGCCCTTACTTGGAAGATGCAGTTGATGGTAGTGATATGTAGAAATTGTTTTTTGCAGACACAGACAGACAAAAAAAGGCGAAAAATTCTTTGATGTTATAGTAAATGTGTGTGAGATTTTATTTGTATGTACAGGATGATTAACCCTTTTCAAATATTCTGACTCATTCATTACCAACATACAACATCTTTTTACATGTACGGTTTTGTGATGCAGTATGACAGGAGGTTAATTGCTTTTAGAGTTCATGTCTGTTTTATAATGGCAGTGTTTTGATCGACTGTGTAAGTTGCCTGTCTGATTGCTTAAGGTGCATGTGAGAAGACGTGTTTCTCTGATCTCAGCTCTACAAAGACACATGGTAAATATATAGTGTTCAATGGTGTATTGATTGAGCGACAATCTTGTTTTTTTGCATTCTCTCTTATAGTATAACTCCGTTGGTATCCTGTTTTCAACTTTCCTCTTTTCTGACCCTGAAGTATTTTTAATGCTGTTGCACAACAGCATCTGATGCTGCATTGCAACAGTGCAAGTGTGCCTTTATGTAACACGAGAGGGAGATGCGAGGGGAGAATAGGTGGCTCTATCTGGTGGTGCAGATGCCAGTACCTCTTCTCTGGCTGAGTGGCCTAAAAGGGGATTTTTGGTGGGGACGGCTGGTGGGCTGGGGGACATGATGAAAAATTGATTGATGGATACCTGGATGAATGACTGATGATTGATTGATGGGTAGATGAATGCAGGAAGGGTGGGATGAAAGGAAGGAGTCAGGGCAGAAGAGAGAGAGCGAGTGGGAGTAGAGGAACTCAAGCTAAACACAGTGGTGCTAATCTAGGCAGAGCATGACTCTATCTACTTCTCACTTGGTTATATCATCTCGCTATATATCTTTCCAGTTTTCGCTCTCATTTCTCTTCTATCTGTCATTGATTGTTCTTTAAGGCAGCTGACAGTCTTTCTCCAGTAATTGTTGGTCAAAGTCTTTCAATTGTTCACAAGTTTTTGTACATCTTAAAAGTAAGTTAGCTCATAGTTGAAGTTTCTAACAAAGAAGGCTTTTTAAAAAAATAATTATGTTGACAGTGACTCATAAATCCATGACTTGATTGTGATTTTTTTTTTTGGATGGATTAAACAAACAAGAAACTGTATAATGTGATAACATGGTTCAGAAAAATGTTTCTGACATTGATGCACAGGTGATTTGTCCTCTTATGACAACTGAAGCTCCCTCAGTGACAGTGTCCACAGTGGGATTTTTTGGCGTTTGATTTGAGAGTTTTCGAGGTGAAATGGGACTCTACAGCACCTCTGCTTGTGGCTTTTGATGGCATTTCTATTAATAGGCAGTGCCAGTTTGCCTGTTGTTCTTTTGTATTCCCAGCCTCCCAGTCCATCCCTTCCTAACATTTTTTTTTTTCTTTTCAGGATGTAGCTTTGTTTAAGTAATTAACTTCTATTCCTCTGAGGTGCCTTTGGATTGCAGCTGTCGTCATGCTGTGCAGGAAGGATGATTCTCCAGGTTTTATCATCCCTGCCTTCCCTCTACTCGGGAGAATAGAGCGACTGTGATTTGCATACATATGAGCATTTGAGCAGTGCTATTGTGTTAACTGTGCTGGTTGTATGACACGTCATCACTGGACAGGTTTTTCATTTGCACACTGGCAAATTTGTCAAATTAATATGATTGCATACACATAGTTTTGCACATGCACACTGACATATACACATACATACATACATACATACATACATACATACATACATACATACATACACACACATACACATACACATACACATACACATATACACACACATACACACACACACACATATACACACACACACACACACACACACACCTGCTCTGTGTGATTGTCTCACTATTAGAGATTAGGCAGGACTAGTTATATGACTCAGCTTTTACTTTGTATTCTGTGCTAGTGGCCGAGACAGTGTTGGCTGAGATGAATAAGAAAACTAAGATTATATAACTGTTTGACTGAGAGACTGTGAAAGAGAAAAGAAGGATGGCTGAGGTAGTGAGGACTAAACAAAGTACTACTTTATGTTTTATATGCTGAAAACGTATTTCATACCAACTATAAAACCTCACCTATAAAAAGGAAGCAACCCTTGATATTGCTGCTGTAATCCAATCATCACATTTAGTATGGAGTTATAGAACAGAAGTGGATTCATTTGAAAAATAATAATACATCAGTGCCACACAGCCCAATTATAAATAGAACTCCTGATGCTCTACTCTGTGTTGTGCCTTGTATCTGAGTGTAGTGGGCCTTGTCTGACCTCAAATGTGTAACAGACATACATTATGACAAAGAAAGAGCTTCAAATGAAAGGTAGATTGAGTTCTACCTAGGACAAACATATGGCAGAATGTACAGAATGTTTTGTACACTGCCATTTTCTAACAATAAATAGCCTAGCAGTGGAGTTTACTGCATTTTTGCCGACAATAGTGTAAGTATCATAGACTGAACTGAACTTGCTGATGTGCACAAATTATTATCCACATTCACACACTCTTAATTTTCACTCATATAGCTCTATAGAACAAAGCTATGGGCTACTGCGAAACTACCACACTGTGTTGGACGCAACAGTTTAGTTCAGTTCACTAAAGGAAAAAAACTGGCATTTGATCAACTTCATTTTAGCCAATATCAGTCGTTTGATATATGGCTGAATTGGCATCAATATAGGACCTCTGGGGCAAGCAACTTTTTTATTGTCAAATACATTTCAGAGAGGATGTAATGAAACAGTAAACCATATACTGAACTAGATGTAAGTTTAATGTACATTAACGTAGAAAAGTCAATTCTAATTCTGTGTAGGAAATTGTTTGCATATGGTTGTATAAATACTATAATACAATCAACTAAAAGGTTAAAAATGTGCATGTACTGACTTAATCGAGGAACAAACTGAAATAATGTTTATATCTGCTGACACATGAGCTTTTTAAATGACCAGGTTTTACCTCATGTACAAGCACATGACACATTGTCTGTCAGTGTTGAATGTGCTGTCAGACAGAAAGAGAGATCACCACAAACCAACTTGGACTCTGTGATTGGGGGGGAGTTGAAGTGGATTCTTCCACAATTGTGCATCTGACTCTGTCCAAGCTCCGGTGAATCTCTGTGGCCTTTCAGCCCAGCCTCCTTCCTCCGCTTTTCATTTTTTTCCACATCGTGATCATCAGGCTCAGTGCAATGCCAGAACTAGTCAGACTCACATCCATTTCATGTCAAATTTTGTAACCCTTTTGAAAACCAGTGGGGAAACTAACACCGCCTCCAGTTCTACTTGTTTTGTTTTTTTTACCTATTAAATGCTTTGATATCACCCAGTCAAAACAGGCTTCTATTTTTCCAGAAAAACGTTGATCCAAGTTTGGTTCAGCAGGTCTTCAATGAACTGAAATAAAGGGTTTTGTGCATATTGATAATCATTTGCATCTGACAGGTCCAGACACATGAAGGTGTGTTAGCAGTGTTTACTGCACTAGCAGATTTAATTAAATGATGACCAGAATGAATCTTAACTGAAGAGGCCACAGCTGCAGGGCTTCATCAAAGCCCTTTTGATATGTTGATATCTTTTTGATTCATTAAAAATTCTGCTAGTGCTTGCTCCAACATGTCAGCTGTTCATGTACTGTGGTTTGTGTAATTCACTGCTCTTGATTTTATTTATTTATTTGCTTTAATTTAACGAATTCTTATTGTAAACCCTATTCCCAAAGTACACATTCAGACACACAGATAATGGTTATCCATCCATCTATCCATCCATCCATCCATCCATCCATTAGCTATACCCACTTATCCTTGAGGGTCACAGGACAGCTGCAGCTGATCCCAGCTAACACTGGTTATGCCCTAGACAGGTCAACGCAGCGGGTTGATGGATATAAAAAGAATAAAACATATATGTGAAGTTTGGCATTTTGGAAAATTTAATTTTTACTTTCTTACTGAAAGACAGGTGAAATTGTGGCGCATTTGTCTTTTTTTTTTTTTACATCTGATTTTCAGTATCTGAAAATGTATGTGTTCAGTGAGAAAAAAGGATGGCTAGGGTTAGGTTTCACATGGTTTCACTCTCTATTCCTCCTCCCTCCTTCCTTTCAATTTATTCCACCTTTACATTAGTTTCTTGAATTCTTTTGCTAACACCTTCATTATCATCAGCTTCAGTGTTGTGTTAATGCTAATTTTGCCTTCAGGACTTTGACTTGGTTGCTAAGGAAGACTTCAGTGACTGATTAATAATAATAATTGATAGTTTTAATTATCCCATTGGGGAAATTTGTGTGGACAGGCAGCTGCTTTTTTAGGCGCCAAGGGTTTGGGGTTCAGTGTATTGTCCAGGGACATTTCGACACATGACCAGGAATCAGGGAATCGGAAATCGAACCACCTGCCCTGGGGTTCGTAGACAACTGCCCTGCCAACTTCGACACAGTTGCCCCTAATTAGGGGGCTGCTCTGATAAATGCAGCTGCACCACAGCCACCACACCAGAATCGCCTGAGGATAGAGAGAGTTGAGAAGACAAGCGCAATGGGAAGTTTTTAATAGCCGAGTATCTTTGTAATGGACTGCAGATGGTCATGTATTCTTTTGTGCATATCTGATAACTGCCACTTTGGAGGTTGAGAGGTACTGGCTGCACCCGTCCCTTTTCTCACCTCCTAATAACAGAAAGAAAAAAATGTTCATGACTCGAAATGACTGTTGGATGTGGCTTAAAGCTTTCATCATCATCTTTGCTAAGGCAGCCTTATTAGCCTGAGGTGAGATCCATTAATGATTCATGGCTGTGGTAAATCCGTTGGTTATGTCTGTTATTGGTGGCAGGTTCAGCTCATTCAAGAATAATTCAAACTATAACTATCTCAAGTTATAATCCCTGTTTTCCTACAAATTCAGTTTGTGTTTCAAAGAGAAGATACAGGCTTCTCTTTATCACAGAGATGGAAAAAAAAAGTGTTTTACAAGATCTGTTAAATGATGTGCAATCGATGTCTGCATAGGAAGTAATGCCCTGAAGAAGCTTGTAGTCTTTCTCTGTAAAATAAAAGCTAAGGAAATAAAAACTCTGTCCTTGCCTAGAAAGTCTTGAGAATGTATTACCCTTTCTTCTTAACTTTTCCTTCCCTACACTGCTCTTTCACTCTTTGTTTTCTTCTGGCTACTACTCACACAATAAGTATTCTCTTTGCATCTTACATCAGCTTTTCAAGATTTAGTCTGATATTGAAGAGCAGCATAATAAAGCATTTACAGTGTATGGCTCATATGAGTTTGGGTCAGCTTCCATCATCTAACAAGATCCCCAGCCCTGTTTCATCCATTTGAATTCAGTCCAGTTCGCTTCACTCTAGTTTTGAGGTCTTAAGCTAGATGTAATGACATTGCAGGTTGCTTCGTGTCATCCATGCAGCAAATGCAAAGATGATGTAGGACAGGAAGAGGTAGGACAAAGGAATTGCAGAGTCCTGAATAGCATTCAGGTGGGATTGTGACCTTGCTAAAGTTTAAGAAAATCTAGAAAAACAGTTCAGCTTTTGAGATGTAGGACAAATCAAACCAATCTGCTTGTCCACCTATATTCTTAGGGTGGTCAGTTTCATTTCATCTGTTTCTCATCTGCTTTTGTGATTCATCCAGCATCTTGAATCCACCTTCTGTTGTCTGTTTGAATGGGGCCTTAACTACAGAGAGACGGTGTCCACCTTTAGCAGTTCTAATGAGTTGCATGTCCAATTAAGATGCAGCTGCCTCCCGTGTTGTGAGAGCCATCCTGCTATTGATGTCATCCCTTGATGATTTTACACAGCTGCTTCCAATATCCTGCTCTTTATGAGAATGTGTTTTCATCTTTTATGTGCTCACATTTATGTGTGTATGTGTGTGCAAATATAGACTGTGCAAATACATCTGGTGGATTCATGGGCGGCTTTGTGTATGTGCATTATGTACGTATATACACACATGTGCTTCTTTACAAGTGCTCATGTTTGTGTCAGTACCTATCCTGATTACCATTCTTCTGCTGTCTGTCTGACCACAGAGGCTGTCTCCTTTCATTGCCACGATTCAGTGTTGCTGCATACAGCAATGAAAGACAAAAAAATGAGCAGTGTGCTCTGAGTTTGAGGTAATTGGTCTGCGCCTAGACTGTTATGGTTCTCAGGAAAATGTGTGCATGTGCACTACGTTATGGTTGTGTAAGTGCATGTGCATTTTTTATGATAGACAACTCATTCCTACTTCTTTATTTACTTATGTATGTTGTGTTGTGGTGTTCTCTCAGTCAATTAAATCTACAAGTTTGTTCTGTAACAATTTATGCTCATGTTTTGTGTTGTAATGTTGCTCATGGATCTCCCATTTAGAGGAATACCGTATGTTCAGGCTGCTGTACATACACTCAGTTTCAGGTTTGTTATGTACTTCTAGCTAAAACAGTAAAATCTAACAGTGCTGCAATAAATCCCACCTTCACGAGGATTATAATCTTAAGTTTTGTTGATACTGTTGTTATTTTTATCACCTCATTTATATCAAATCAAGATTGGCTAATTGTAACCTTGAATATTTATAATTTTACTGTATTAAATTTCACATGTCACATGTCAAGATAAATTTATGTTGAAAGTCACCAAATGTGTGCTATAGGTTGTCAATTTTTGTACAATTTAAGTATAACTATTAAAAATATTAAAATTAATTTAATAATCTAATATGTGACTTTTTGTCACCACATATACATCATAAAGAAGCTGATGTTCAGCTTTGCAGAGCTATCTGTGAGCAAGCAGGTGGTTTGGAGAAATTACTGTAAAGTCTGTAGATGGTCATAGAGGTGGAGCAGCTCAGAGGATAAGGAGAGCAGGGAGGGATGGTGTAACTTTCTGTCAAGCTGCCTATGGGAGTGTTTCTGTGTCAGAGGAAACCACAATAACTGATGACCACAGAACTAAGGTGTGATTATTGCACTGTGCAATGATTTCATTATCAGTTAATGTTTAAAATATTTGTAGATCTGTTGATTAGTTTGGCCCATAAAATGTCTGAAAGCTGTCTGAGCCCAAGATGAGATCTTCATATACTTTATTTATTTACATTTACAATGATAAAACAGAGAACACTATAAGCTGGAACCTGAAAACTTCTTAAATGATTAAAAATGTTTTTAACAAAATCTTTTTAAAACTACAATTATTTAGCACTAGTTTTACTTTTAAATGTACTTTTAAATACAAACTGAAATCTGGCAAATTTAGTATACACTACAATGTCTCACTGGAACAGTTAAGTACAAAACAAGTATAATAAAATGTCTTGTGTTAGTATAAAACAGCAAGGTTGATTTCTTGCCCAGTGAAGATAGGTATAGTACATCCTGAGTATTCAGTGAAGAAGACTTTGGTTTAATGAACTGATGTGCTCTACTGTACATGTGTCTCCTTTTTGAGGAGCTCTCTTTATAGAAATAAATGTGTGAGTGTGTGTGCAGTATGAGCTGTGTCTGCTAGCACCTAAAAGGTCTTTTTGCTAGCTTTCAGGGAATGTCTAGATGTTGGCCTGAAGTGGAAGGATTAGTGCTGGTGCTTAAAAGAGATCACGCCCTCAGACCACCTCATGGCTTTAAATGGATGCTCCTGGCCAGAGCAACTATCAAACCCAAGGAGAGTGACAAGATAGGGGTATTGGTTCATGAGATGAGTATGAAAGCCATGGTTTGCTGAGTTTTGACCACACAAATTATAGACATTTTTTCTTTCATATTTTCCCAGATATTTGTCTTCTTCTCCACTTTTACTCTTAATTATAGTTGTGTCCCCTCCTTAAAACACCCATTAGAATTCATTTCATAGCTGTAAGTTGACTCACATAATGCAGTAATTTCTCATTTGAGCAAGTTTGCATAGTGTTAATCCATCATCTAGTTTTTTAACATCTCCTATTACATCGTGAGCTTTTGGAGCAAATGGAACAATGTCTGCTTTTCACTACCAACGGCCGTGCACACTTCCCACACGTAGTGTGCACAGGGAAACAGAAACACACAGTAAAACAGTTGGATGACACTTTCCCCACCACAGGCACAGACACTATAATAACATAAAGGCTCTTGTAAGTCAATATATGTAAATTGTCTTATGCTAATAACTGATATATATTTGTGATAAACGCCTTTGTTGCTGGCAAAAACTAAGAAATACGTATTGCTTGCAGCAGTGGGATTTGAAAGGGTTTCATTGTTGCAGTGGTGTTTGTCTGTGGAAAATGGTGGGGCAACAACCACTTTGGATAGATGACTGACAAGAGAATTACAGATTGCAGTTGTTGAAATAACTGGTGTAATTACAATGGCCAGTGCACTGGGTTGCTGCTATCCCATAATGGGTTTTTTCTCAGACTCACAAGCTTTAAATATCAGTACAGTGTGGTCAACACAATCTTCACTCTGAGTCAGGAAAGAATAAAATGATTTCTGGACAAAAAGTGTTATATCCGTATCTGTCAGTTATATCTGTGTACTGTAGATTAGCTGGACTCAGCAGTACAAGCTGTAGCTAGTGGAACAGGTACTGCCAGCATGAGCATAGGATGCTATCATACTTACTTTTTTGTTTAAGCTTATATACATATCTAATGGTGGTGTCATCCAGTTTTTTTGAATTCATATATCGCCCATATATTGAAGCGCTCCACGTCTCCCAGACTGTTTTGTCAGTTTTGTCTCAGGTTTTAAACTCACATCACATTTATGTCGCCTCTGTGAAGGCTGCAATAAAGCAATTAGCTTTGTTAAAAACACCCTCCAGATGTTCACCTTCACAAAGCTCAGTTGCTGTAAAGTGAGATTCAGATGGTTTGTGTAGAGTGGCAAACTAGGCTTTAGGATTTGTATCCTTGAATTTTTGTGTTTCAAAGAATCATATTTGTATGTGTAGACCTGCAAAATCAATGTATTGTGTTAATACTACCTGTCAAATGATCATTGTCATATCAGTACTGCTGTGATGAATTAATGTGACAATAATGCTTTGGATAGAAAATGCTGCACATCCTTTCAACCCTGAACACAGACTGTATAACATTTTAACACTGCCACAGGTTGAGAGTAGTGAGGAATAGAGATTCACACATCGTGAACTCTGAATGACCTGGTCTGGAAGAAAATCTCCTGAATTGTCTGCTACCAGCCTGCATTCAATTTTTATGAGATTTTATATCCACTATAGGTGGATTGCACGGTTCTGATTTAGTGTTTCCTCCTGAGGTTCATGGTATTACACAGATCTCTAACACATGCACAAGCGCACACACACAAACACACACGTGTGTACTGTATGTATACATTTGAATGCAGTAAGCCTCTTGGTGACAAGAACTGTTCATAACCTGGAAATGAAGTCTTTGTGCCAACAGCATTAAGGGAGTGCTGCGTGTCCAAGCTTGTTGGAAGGCTTTGTGTTCAAACCCTGTCTGCCTTCGTCTCTCCTGTGGAGAGATGACCTTTGTGTATCACAGTGTCCCTTCACTCTTCTTGGCATGAGGTTCGATTGCATGACTTGTCAACAGTATGTAATCTGGGGTGCTTACATTTCAGCTTCACTCTTTATGCATTGCTTAGTTTGTTTTCTGACCTGCTGGTATGATTTCCTAAACATTTGGTTTAGTTTGGCGTGATTATATTTCCAACATTGCATATGTTATAACACTAGGAACAGTCTAGCTATTAAGCTAGAATTAAGTGGTGTTATAATATCGATAACAAGCTAGAAATAAGGAGCTAATTTTAGAATCTAATGTACCCTGATATTTGTCTAAGGAAATAATGGTTATCGTGCAACAGCTTTTCTTAATTACTTCTGGTGTGTGTTTGATTAAAGCGGAGCAATGACATGTCGGAGATGTGTAGTGTGTATGTGTACGTGCTTATCCTGATGTTGCGGTGAGGGGTAAAATTGATTTGAGAACCAGAACTGCTTAATCTTCCCTTAAAATTGGTATTCGACAGAAAGCTTATCTCAAAAGCCAGAGAGGGGGAGTTTGAGGGAAGAGAAAAAAGGAGTGGAGGAAAGACATGAAAGTGGGATTGTTGTCTTGTGCGTCATTGGCCTGATTCTGCATTGACTTCTTTGTTTAGACTTAACTTGTTTCCACTGGACAAAGCATGGGAACTGCATCAAGGGAATGGTAATCTGTATTTTTGGAGAACAGCCAATAAAGTAGCCACACTGTACTCACTGTAATACAGCTGATGTTCTTTTCCTTCCACTCTTCAGAGAGGTATGCAGTTTATAATAAAGCAATAGCTGTTAAATAGAAGTTACCTGCAGTTTGAAAATATATGTACGGTATATATCTGAGAGGCCATGAAAGAGGTACATTCCTGACTTGTAAAATGAAACTATCAATAAACTGACAGTTTCATCAAAGACAAACTAGTTCTCATCTCTGGGCTTGATGACTGATCGTATTAATTTTCAGGGAATGTCTAGATATTGACCTACTCTTATCTTTGCCCTTAATGAGTAATGAAACACCATTCAAATGTGGCTTTAAATCAAAATATAGTACTTGGGTATTATCATGCGCAATAGAGTCTGGACCTTCAAGTCTGAGGCCTTGGTATGCCACTGGGATATAGTAGTGTGAAGAGATTGCAACATGGGCCTGGAGCAACATAAAATGATACACTGAACAAAACACTCAATCTTCTAACCTTGCATATTGCAACAAAACAAATTATTAATAAAATATGTGCAACTGTGTTTTCTCCTTTAAAAAAACTACTATGAATTATTTTTTTCTTCCCTCAACAATTGCAGCTGACATATTTCTAAACTGAATTGGAATTTCTGTCTTTCTTAGTGTTTTCTTTTCTACTGCTATGACAGAATACAACGACATGTAATTTTCCCTTACATTTCCGTTTCCCCAGTTTCTTTGCAATTAGGATAGACCAGACAGTTCCTGCATAGTGTTTCAGATCTTTCTTTGAAGGACTTTTGAGCTGCAAGCAGTGATAAAAGACCTATTAGAGGAATGGAGTAGTAATAGCAGAGGCATGCATCAGCAGGTTACAGTGCATAGACCATTTTCTTAAGTTGCAGTTCAGCATGCAGCTGAAAGCATTTTAACGTGAGTCCTGTAAAGCAATGTAAGATTTGCAAAGGTCCTAACATATCCCAGTTTTTGTCATCCTATTTAAAAAAAAAAATTTTTTTGATTATGACAATCTGAAGTATAATTAGCTCACAGAACTTGTTTAAAATTTAAATATCATTTTAAATTTATATTTTCTTCCTAATTTGTAATATAAGCATTCATAGATGGACACTACACGAAGAGAGGACACCTCCGTTATTCATGGAGATCTCTAACAAGCTGTGAGATTAATTTGATGATGATGAGCGTGGGATAGATTAAATCAGTGTTATAATTGTCAGTTGACAATCTATATAACATTACAAATACAGTATACATAAACAACAGTATAACAACGCATGCACCTACAGTGAAACATAGAAGTATTATGTAAACATATCTGAGTTCTGTGTACTGACAGGCACAGAATGCCCACAGCATGCTATTTCTAAGGCTGAGGCACCCTTTACAGCCTACAGCAGTTTATATTTTTTGTTGTGATGGGTCATTCATTGTAATGAATCCCTTCTTAACTGCATAACTCTTATGACACTTTCCTGACCATAATTCAAACAATTTACAATTTTATTTCATTTTTGTTGCTTATTGTTTGGGAGTGATGTTGTGCAGCAAGGCAGGATGTTATACAAATGAGCATGATCATTATATCTCTCACAGCACTAAATTCTTGTATATTCCTGTCTTCCCATATGATCTGTGTGGTTAGTTTACTGCTACAAAGGTCCACTCGTAGTCCTGTTGAATACTTGAATAAAACTGGGGAGTTAGAAAGTGACAAAGATGAATATTATGCATCCAGTTTACAGTGTAATAGTGTTGCAGTACAGTTTTAT
>JAUBNQ010000028.1:15238036-15282184 GCA_032353495.1 Ctenopoma kingsleyae | reverse complement strand
GCAGTGCACATTGGACAGTTTGTGTATTTGTATTATCTTTGTGTGTTTGTGATAGCATCGTCATGCAGGCAGAGGGTTGTGCTTTGAGCATGCTCATTCACCTCCAGTGTGTGTGTGTGTGCGTGTGTGTGAGTGTGTGGAGGGAGGCTGTTGTGCTGCTTTGAATGCTGATCAGCTCTAGGCTCTGGTGATGTCACACACTGTGATGTCACACAAGAAGGGATGGACCTAGACAGGGGGCAGGGAGGACAGACAAAGGAATTACACACATACACAAGCTCACCTCTAATGGCACCACAATGCATGTATGACCAGGACATGTACCTCATTTAAAAGTGAAACGATAAAAGAAATATCTGTAAAATGCCTTGTCTCACCATTACTCACCAGCACAGCTATCTTTGGTTGTCATGGCAACAGCCACAGGCTCAACCAGCCTGCTATCTCACTCCAGCAACACACACACATCAAAAGTAATTCAGTCACTACATCTCCCACACATAGCCATTACTTTGCGTCTGTATCCTGCAGACTTTCATTTATCAGCACTCAACATAAGCCTTAACTAATCAGTGAGGGGAAGTCTGAGATTAAAAAGAAACAACAAAATGGAATTCCCTTGAAACAAATGTAATTAAATTAAAGCTAAATCTGCTCTTCAATTCCTCTGAATGTTATGTCCGGTGACATTTCCTTGAACATCCTTGAGTAGTTAGACTTTGACATACTGCAAAAATCCAGGTTACTACAGAATAAATCATAGAAGGGCCTGCAGTAACAAAAGGTTAAACAGGGTTGCTTTACACAACAGTTGAAATACATACTGTACAAACCATTTCTTATTTTCAATTCACTATGCTACACTATGTGACTTATCTCATGGTTCTAGTTTAAGATGCTCTTGTGGTTAAATTTCCATCCTTTGTGTGGGTGTAGGTGTTTCTGGAATCAGCAGCTGGCTTTCCTCTCACTCTACTTTAGAACAGTGTGTGCTGGTAAAGTTTGATCAGCCTTTTTATGGTCACGCTCTGACTATTTTCTGAGGTAAAATTGGAGGATAAATGATTTGAGATACTCTGACGTCTTCCTTGGAGCTATTTTAGTATTGAAAGAGGACATTTTAATGAAGGCAAGATCTCCTGAAGCAGCACCTTTCTGTGTTTTGGTCGTGTCATGATTGAGTTTGTAAAGCTACCTTTATTGGACCTTAGCTTTGGCATCAGATTATAACAGGTCAAAAGTTGATCTCAGTTTCGTTGCACGATCATTTCAGCCGGACAGATCTTGTTTCATGAGGAGAGATGCAGTAGCTGAACAGGAAATCTGGATCTTTTGTGGACTAAAGGGAGTCAAATGTGGCCCATGTGCACACAGCAAATATCATACATTTTTATAAATCTCTGATGTTTAATGCTTGTGAAATGTGGTCTGTTTATCCAACAGAAGCATTTTTGACAGCAAAGACATTTTGAAATAGTTTCTCAGTTGTGGCACCTCGTATTGCAACCGTGATAAGGTAAATGTCTACCCACTTAGAGTAACATCTGCAATTATAGAAACATGACAAGGATTGGTTCAGTCAACACTGACATTGACCTTGACCTCAGGCCATCAGGATTGAAGAAGTGTGTACTGTAGGCGGATACTTACTACATATTTGGATCCTTTCATACACTGTCCAACCTGACTCAAAACCTTAATTCTAGAGATCAGTGTGAGTGAGTGTGTCTGTGGCAACATTTTAAATTTATATGTAATCATTTGACAGACAGACACCTTTATCCCAAGCAAATTACAAGTAAAGGACACACACACAGGAGCTACTTAGGGTTTTATTGTCTTGTTGAAGGACACTTGAAACATGTGAACTGGAGGTGCAGGGTACTGAACAACTGACCCTGAGGTTGGTGGACAGACTGTGCTACCTCCTGGGCCACAGCCATCTTTTGATTTTCCCTTTTTTTTTTTTTTTTTCCTGTTTATAATATTACCTTCCTGCAGGCAGATTTCCCTGTCCATATTTTGTTTACATCATGAATGGACAGCAGACCTACTTGTCACAGTCAATGACACAGTACAGTCATTGAAAACAGTCAGTGTGTTCCTGCTCACTCTGTATTCTATAGAGAGGGGGCGTCTGCCGCTAGAATAAATGTGCAGTGTGAGAAAAGAAACAAATGCAACAGATCTGGAGGTGTCATGGGCTATATACAGCAGGGAACAGATATTTTTGGTCACTTGACTGAAGAACAAATTACACACAAGTCACAGCTAAGCTTAGTGTGACACTTTCCAATTTTTACCCAATTGTTTGTGTTCACACCTCTTGACTAAACTATCAATAGGTGTGTGTATTTGTTTGACAGAGAGAGGGCATTTGTGTGGATAGGAGGGTTTCTGTGAGTGTTATATTTGTGTATATGCTAGGAAGTACACTTCATGTGTTTGTGAGTGTGTGTGATGGGCCTGTGCTGGCCTGCTTGGTTCTGAGTCAATCAAAGCTGCTGAATCTCAGTTAGCCAGTGGTCTCATCTGCTCCAGCATAGCTGCAAATTACTCACAGTGCCAGGCTGTCTGTAGAGGTGGGGTGTAAAGTAAGCAGAGACATGTTTGGTCCCTTTTCAATCCATGTAGCCCATGGACACACAACACATGTACTGTATGTGCACATGTGTGTTCACCCACACACACAAAGAGAGAATGAGGAGACGTCCTCTTCAAAGAAAAGTATTTTTTTTCTATAACAATTAAAAGATGTTTAACATTTATACCTTTACCTGGATATTATATATCCTGCACTGTGCCCTGTCGTCATTAAGCTGTTACCTGTGTATCACATTCATATTTTTTTTTAGAAATTACTTCATAATTGATTTCAGTGTTTATCTTAGTTAAAGATTATAAGTTAGATGGACATTCTTACTCACAGGAAGTAAAAATCATCAGCTGTTCTAAGTTTCCACAACCAAAACTTCTTCAGGGTTGGGTATAGTCACAGAAAACTTTCAATACTAGTGCTGAAGTAAAACCACAGCAAAAATACAGATTTGTCATATACTTTCCTTTGAAAATATAAACTACTTTGTCTACTAAAGAGTCCCTCTCTCTCTCTCTTGTCTTTTGGAGGGTGGGTGTTTTTTCTTGTGTTTTTTATAATCTCATTACACAATGTTGTACCATTATGCAAGCTGTTAGTGTGCAACACTTTGCAATACTTCAATACACATTTCTGTCAGTATTAAATAGGTATTATGGTTCAGCTTCTATCCCTACTTGTAACTACAAGAAACAAAGTGAAAGTTATTACTTAGACATCACATATGACTATTTTTTAAAACTATTTTTTTTAAGTACTCCTTAGGTTAGATTCTCTCAATTTCCTTGGAGATTTTTACATTTTGTTACCAGATATTTTAATGATCCTTGTAAGGAATTATTTAAAATATTTTTGAATGTAGCAATGATTGTGATGGTTATTGTTTGTTTTATAGGTTGTTTATACCCTTTTTTGAAAAAATAAAATAGTATTAAAAAGGCAGATAATTATTAGAAAATGTCACTTCCCATGTGTCATAGAGATAAATTCATAGAATTCATTCAGGTGTTTTTAGTATTTACACATTTTATCACATAATCAAGCCATTTGTATTATTACTGATGAGAAAACTTCCTTCAGTGCTACTTGTTTTCAACTAAAATAATAATCTATTGAGCCCCTTGACACACTCTACAGCCTATGTGGACACGGTGCTTTATGTTCCTGTTCCCGTGAGCCCACTTCAGATAACTGTGACGCTCATTCCTTTTACAAGATTTGTGGGTTTTCATTTATTGACATCATTTCATCAGTGATGATATTGTGACTCACCTCCCATGAATACTGTGTTTTTCAACATTGGATCACGCTTGATGAGGTAACCTGTGTTTGCACATCATACTGTACAGAAGGTTAGATCAGCAGACACGTATGCATGCACACAAACTGTTGCATGAAACGTGGATACGTCTCGCATACAAACAAGCGTAATAATGTATGTAATGCATGCACACACAGACACACAAAGTCACATCCCGCTGCACTGCAGGAGTTGGAGAAAAAGGAAGGTGGAGATTTTCCACTGACTATAGTCCCATCCAATCGCACAGCAGGTGACTTCAAGTCTGTTCCAATCCAAGCCAATCAGGGGTGATGATGAGCTCACATTTTGTCCATATCTCCGCTCTGATTTGCTGCTGGTGTCTGACACTGTAAGAGAAGCAGCCTGTGCTCTTCACATGGGAGCTTGTGTCATACACACAGAAGCAGGCAGCCTGGGAGCTGTTGATAGAAATATTTTGCTGTCCTGGTGCTTTGGCATCTACTAAGCATCCGCACCACCATCAATTATTCACATCCTCAGCAGTGTGTCCCTGTATCCAAGTGTGTGTGTGTGTGTGTGTGTGTATGTAAAACTGTGTGCGCATGTCAGTGCGTATCACAGTATGTGCGTGTGGTCATGGTATGCTCTCATCGGATTTTTGGAGAGCCACATTACCACCACTTCTCTGTCAGAATCTGCTTTTCCTGGAACATGGACACGTTTCTGTGGATTTTCGCAGGGCAGGAACGTGAAGCTTTATTTAAGGACTGGATGCCAATGTTACAGCTGATTTACACTGAACCAAGCTCTGAAGGCTCTTTGGGTTGAGGTCTTTTACTGGCAAGACCTGAGGACTGCTTGTGTTTTGCTCGCTGTCTGGCACGTTGACCATTAAAACTGTATTTTTGGCTATAAACCCTTACCTTTCTGTTTTTGGATCCTTTTTGTTCATTTGTCAAAATGCCTGAAGCTAATTATCTGCTCTCTGTGTCCTGGGGATATATAAAGGTAAGATGCGGTCTTACATTAGTGTACGTTAAGCAGGTATTCAGTATATATATTCGTTTATTTTAGTGTGATTGTTGCAGTTTTTTTTATTTTTGTTACTGAGGTTTGTTCTAAGCACATACTGTACATTATGTAGCTTCACTAACATATAACCCGTAGAACAGTAATTAACAGGTGTAATATTGAATGACACACAGAAAGACATTTTTGTGAGTTTGTAAGTGAGTTTGGATATAAAAGCATATTTTTATCACACCTGTAAATATGATTGATGGTCATTTGAGATTTTTTTTTACACCAGAAGACACTAGATGGAATAAGAGAACCTCTCAGAGCTCTGTGAAGACTGTTATAGGACAACAGTGCTTTACGTAGTTTTTGTTTGTTTGTTATTTTACAGTAATCTTAACTCAGCTATCAGTGCTACATATTTGTTTTAATAATTATTTTTAATGTAAACTGTCAATATTCTAGTCTACTCACTGTTATTACCTGATAATAACATAGATTGTTCTTTGCTTCTTGTTTCATGGGCGTTATTCAATAGGGTGTAAATACAGTTACACAGCCAGCACTCTGCACTCTGGTCTATTTTAAGCAATCAGTATTGATTTATATAATTAATCAATGTATGTACTATGCAATACAGAGGCTTTGTTCATGAGTTTTTTTTTTTCATTCACTACCTGTTACTCCATTGTTTTACATCCACTTTGGAAAATCCCCAATTTTAAGCATTCTGCTCCACATCAGTCAGTTTGGTCTTCAATTCAAAAAGCTGGAGCTAAATTTAGATCTGCCGCTCCAATTAGGTACAGGAGAGAGAAGTGAGAATGAGTGAGTGAGAAAGAGAGAAAGGCAGTGTGACAGAGAAAGAACTGCAATTGAAAAGAACAAACTGGGAAAATGGGCTACTGATTATGTACAACCCAGGCAGTAGCCTTCTGATGTGTGTATGTGTATGTGTGTTGCACAAAAAATGGTGACCTGGGTACCGCTTCTGTGATGTGACTGGAATCTGTTAGTAAAAAGCCACAGCCAACAAGACAGTCTGTACTGATACAACTATTTGATTTCTTCTGACATAATGAAAATGTATTTTTAAAACACATGCCTCACAATTTTTGCCTAAAACATAATTACATATTTATAGTGAAATGAGCATTAGTTCTTCAACTGTGTTTGGAGTTTCTGTGCTTTATTTGCATATGATTTATTTAAATATGTATACAGTGCTTCTGAGTACCGTCTATAAAAACATGTCATTGTGATATTTCTGTTGTATATTACACGTTCAGTGTATGTATGGTGTCCCTTTTTCAGTTCAAGAGGATGTTGAATAGGGAGCTGACTCACCTATCAGAGATGAGCCGCTCTGGGAACCAGGTGTCTGAGTTCATCTCCAGCACCTTCCTGGGTGAGTAATGACGAAGTAAGATAGACTCACTGGTTTGGAATAAAAGCAATCAATCACCCTCTTCTCTAAACAGTGAGCATTAATTTGGTCTGAAGCTCGAGAGTGAGGCTGTGGTTTCCTGATTTTTATGTTGCCAAACACATGCAATATGCAAAATTGTCCAGAAATTGTCCCAGGTCAAGTACCTCATAAACAAAACATAGTGTTATTTTGAAGCCAATATATATAATAGTACAATCATATCAAACACCGCAAATATTTACATGAATAAAACTAGATTTTTCTGGCTAAACCACCATAGCGTAAACCCAAAATGAAGTGTGCAAAAAGACTTCTTCATATCCATACTCACTTTGCACTTGTGTATCACCGCCTCTTTCCAGACAAGCAGCATGAAGTGGAGATGCCGTCCCCTCAGACACAGAAGGAGAAGGAAAAGAAGAACAA
Source organism: Ctenopoma kingsleyae (assembly GCA_032353495.1). Lineage (NCBI taxonomy): Eukaryota > Metazoa > Chordata > Actinopteri > Anabantiformes > Anabantidae > Ctenopoma > Ctenopoma kingsleyae. Next base: position 15,275,452 of record JAUBNQ010000028.1, on the reverse strand, counting down.
ACCCATGTCACAGATCAGCGGGGTGAAAAAGCTGCAGCACTCCTCCAGCCTCACCAACTCCAATATCCCTCGCTTTGGAGTCAAGACAGAGACAGAGGATGAACTCGCTAAGGTATGTTTGTGTAGCCTGACAAATGGTTTTCAGACCACACAGACTGTGCAGCACTCTTAATAAATTACACATTTACTCAAATGCAATGCACACTATCTGAAATGCACATCACTTCTGGGGAAAGGCTAATAATGGATTTTTAAAAAAAGGATAAGTGGGAAAAAAAGATGTTTTCTCGTTTCTTTTCCAGGAGCTGGAGCATGTGAATAAATGGGGCCTTAATGTTTTTAAAATCTCAGAGTTCTCTGGGAATCGGCCACTGACAGTCATGATGTACACAATTTTCCAGGTAATAATGTCACTTTTTCTAATTGTCTTTATCTTGCACTAGAAAATAAATGCTTCTTGAGTCCTGAAATTACCTGACCATAAACCTGTGTTGTATTCTTCTGCTTTGTAGGAGAGAGACTTGTTAAAAACTTTTAAAATTCCACTTGACACCTTTATAACATACCTGATGACCTTAGAAGACCATTATCATGGCGATGTGGCCTACCATAACAACATTCATGCTGCTGATGTCACCCAGTCAACTCACGTGCTGCTATCCACCCCTGCCCTTGAGGTAAGGTGCATGTGTGCACACATACGCAAAGCAATTGATGTATGCACGTGAGCTTTAACACGCTTCCACAATCGGCTTCAATCAAACTCCTGCTCCAATCAATGGCTCCTACTTGCAAGGATATTTTTGTCCAACAGTTTGATTCTCTCACCAGAACCCTCCCTCTCCCCCTCTGTGCTTTCTTCCAGGCTGTGTTTACAGACCTTGAGATCCTAGCTGCCATCTTTGCCAGTGCAATTCACGATGTGGACCATCCTGGAGTCTCCAACCAGTTCCTCATCAACACCAGTGAGTCTAAATACAGCACTGTCTTAACAGCTACGTCAGTGGCTCAGCAGTATTGTTAGTACATGTTCACAAACATGAACACACATTTAGAGTTTGATACACAGGTGGGAACATGCACGCTGTAGCCTCTGCCTCACTTGCGCGCACACACATTAGCATTTTGCAGATTTTTTTTACACATACATCAAGTTTCACATATAAACAATGCCCACAGTGGATGACAAATATATTCAAAACAGATAACACATGCAGATCTTCACTAGCATGTGTTTTTGTTAGTCACATGTGATGGCTTTGACATGTGATTCAAAGGCACGAGAGTTCAAAGAAGAGATCAATGTTGTTCTCTATAGTACCATTTGTGTGTGGCACATCATCCTTCAGGCTAATGTGATCTCTGGAACAAAAAGGAAAACATTCTCCCAAAATCAACTGAACCAATTCACTGTGCATAGGGGAAACATTTTTGCTTTAAAATTACAAATAAATAAATCATTTTGTATCTGAACATGCTGTTTGTTTCTGTCCTGATGTATCCACTGTGGCAGTTTCTGCCAACCAATTACAATTACCTTGCTAATCAGACTTCACTACTTCACTTGCTAATGACTTCACTATTTTTCTCAGTTTTCCCTTTTCCCAGTAGAGGTTGCTAGGGACTACTGCTAGGGTTAATTAGTTATATAATTAGATGAGTTTTTATTTCTGTAGTCAGTAAACAGTGCAATGAGTACAATGAAATAATAAATTAATATAATAAGAATGAATAATCCCACATCCACGGAATATACACTACATCGCCAAAAGTATTGGAACACCCCTCCAAATCAATTAATCCAGTGTCCAAAGCAAGGTCCATAAGGACATTGATGAGAGACTTTGGTGCAGAGAAACTTGACTGGCCTGCACAGATCCAGAACCCAACAGAACACTTTGTAAGCCAGGCCTTCTCATCCAACATCAGTGTCTGACCTCATGAATGCTCTCCTATAACAATGGTCAAATATTTCCATAAACACACTTGTAAACCTTGTGGACAACCGTCCCAGAAGAACTGAAACCATTAAAGTTCATGTGTGTGTAAAGGCAAGTGTCCCAATACTATTTGGCCATATAATAGTATTGTGTTATAATATAGTGTATTTACTTTCCCCTCTCTTTCAGCCTTTCTCCAGAATCAGCCTTTTACTTATCAGTGACTCACTCACTCAATAAGTAACTTAAACTACTATTCACCCAATCATAGTCAGTGACCATGCCCCATCTCTCTTATACTAAACACTCAAGCCCACATTAAACCCCTTACAAGACGGCACTTTAATACTCACTCCTTCAAGATGCTGAATTCGATCGCCTCATTAAAAAAGAGTGGACATTCAATCCATATTGAACTCAAAATGGCTCAGAATCCATAGGATATTAAAATGTTTTTCAATCTTTCACAACAGAAAATAAAAACAATAATTCACTAGATGCAGAAAAAAATATTTCTGCATTTCTTTTCAGGACCCTAAACAAGTTTGGTTTAGGAAAGTCATTAAAAACACACTTTTCCCAGGGTCACAATAGTCACCCCACAAAGTTTCAGACTTCACCAGGAAACAAGACAAAGATGCCCTCACTGTCTTTATAAAACAACTTCAGGCAGCAATATGACCAAACATAACATTAAAGGAATTCAGGACACAAATTTACAAAACATTAAATAAGTCTTTATTCAAGAAACATTTAATATTATTATTACATTATCCAGAATCTTGAAATTCCACAGTAAACTGGAATAAATCAACCATTCTCTCTGAAGACGCCTGGGATTCTGCAGCACACAACCTCCCCTCTCACATCATATTGGCAACATTAAATATTAAGGCATTAATATTTTCTCCACACTGTCAGAGCTTCACTCTACACTTCTCTGGTAAAATAAAAAGACAGAAGTTGATTTCAGACATTGGACTAACTTTCTACTTTCACTTACTGGATTAGTTAAAATGAAGATTTTACCACAAATAAAATGTTTTCAATACGCCCAAGCCACAGTCTTTAGTAAATATTGTGTGCTTATTTTTCTCCTTCTTCCAGCAATATACAAAAATAATCAAGATTGTCTTCCTAACCCTAATACTGATTACCTTTTTTCATTCACTTTATTTTTGTACTTTTTACTCCATCCCTCTCTAATGTAACTTGTAATGAATGGGAAGCAGCTGGCAGCGATGTCCTGCCCTGCCCTGGCTACTGAGATCTACGGATCTCCTGGCAGTGTGGGGTATTATTCTGGTCTGGGCAAGAACCAGTCTTGGTGTTACTCTGCATACAGCACAGACTTCCCTGTGAGCACGTGTTTTATAGGGACTAAAAAAATATTGATTTTACCAATACAGTATAGGGATTTTTCTATAGACCACTGGTTCTGGAAAGAGATGTTAACTAAAATAAAAGCATAAATATCTGCATGACTGCTGTATGGTAGTGGTGGAAATGGGCAAACTGAGCCTTTATCTGGACTAACAGGGTTTGTGGAGTTGTGTTGGTAACTGTGTGTCCTTAAGCAAGAGACTGAACTCCTGCTATCTCTACTTTAACTGACTCACTCGCTCATGGCTGGAGGCACAAAAACCACTTCAATGTGGAAATGTAGAGGAAAACACAAACAAATAGAATTCAGATGCAACAGGTATTGCCCTAAAAAGCCATTATGGAAGCTATTATGAATGTGACTGTTGCATAAGAGTATTAGTAATACTTTATCAGAATAGAAAAGGAACTGCACAGTCTCACACACTTAACACACAAAATGGGTTGTGCTTCCCATAAGCCCAAATGGGGAATCCCTGCAGTAAAGGCATGGTGAGTCATCCTAGTTAGGAGCCACCAGACTGATCTTCTGTCAGCCACGGAGCAACAGAGCAGGATCCCCTTTCTTCTTTCTGTCACTCTGTTCCACTGTGGCCAAGACTAATGCATCTTAATGGAAAATCTAAATACAGCCAGAGGACCTTCAAATGACCCAGAGTGGGGAAACCTTTCCAGAGAAAATATGTCGGTGCTTTCTTTTGCTGCGCAGTACAGTGTGTAACTGCTGCAGATATGTACAGGCCTATTAGCAGAGAAACTTGTAGCTCTAATTAGGACCTGATTCTGCTTAAAAGATGTATCATGTTTTGCCTTTCAAAATAAACAGGTCAAACCAATGCATGCAATGCATGGATGTTGTTAATATCATTTTTCTTAATCAATTTCCAGCTTGGTTTTCTTAGCATTTGTCATTATATACTTTTTTTTTTAAAACTTGAAAGACCACATTTCCACAAAATACAATCTGTTGTCTCTTCTCTGCAGATTCAGAGCTGGCACTGATGTACAATGATTCGTCGGTGTTGGAGAACCACCATCTAGCAGTTGGTTTTAAGCTCTTACAAGAGGAGAACTGTGACATCTTTCAAAACTTGACCAAAAAACAAAGACAATCACTACGAAAGATGGTCATTGACATAGTAAGTGAAAAGATTTACGTTTTCTGTAAGGTTTATACTAACTAGCTTGTTCAGTGATGATGGTAACTGTGAATATTATACAGAGAATCATACACCCTACATTAATGCCTTTTTTATTATATTGTATTTCTCTTGCTAATAATTACTTTCTGTATTTATTAGAATGAATACTGATGGTTTGTTCTCTGTGTCCTAAGGTGTTAGCAACAGACATGTCAAAGCACATGAATCTACTGGCTGACCTGAAAACTATGGTGGAAACTAAGAAGGTGACCAGCTCTGGTGTCTTGCTGCTGGACAACTACTCTGACAGGATACAGGTCAGCACAAAGCTTCTGACCAGTAACAACACAATCTGTATCACTGCATTATTTTAATGCTGTTTTTAAAGATGTTTCCCCAGAATATTCTTCAACACTTGAATGTGAATTATTTTCACATCTATAGTGAAGTAAAGCATAAGGACATGGTCACTGCAGAAACTAAAACAGCAAAAATACTGTAATTTAGGTGTCTCTATATATTATTCTCATTATTCTGATCAGAATAATCAAATTCTAATTATTATTTGACGATTTCAACTTCAAAGTTTTACCAATGTAAATGATATTAAGGCCAAGATGTTATGATTCAGTCAACCTCAAATTATGGAACATATGACTAGGATGAGCACTGTGTTTGAGACTGTGTTTGTCTCGTTTAGGTTCTCCAAAACATGGTACACTGTGCAGACCTGAGCAACCCCACCAAGCCTCTCCAGCTTTACCGACAGTGGACGGATCGCATCATGGAGGAGTTCTTCAGTCAGGGTGACCGAGAGAGGGAGAGGGGCATGGAGATCAGCCCTATGTGTGACAAACACAATGCCTCAGTAGAAAAGAGCCAGGTAACACATGCAGGCACACATGTACTGTATATTCACATGCATATTGTGCACACACTGAATAAGCTACTTTTCTACTATGTACCCTGTAGGTTGGCTTCATCGACTATATTGTTCACCCTTTATGGGAGACGTGGGCTGACCTGGTCCATCCGGATGCCCAAGACATCCTGGACACGTTAGAAGACAACAGGGAGTGGTACCAGAGCACCATCCCCCAAAGTCCTTCTCCTGCCCTGGATGAGCCTGAGGATGGCACTCGACCCCCAGGAGGGGACAAGTTCCAATTTGAGCTCACCCTGGAGGAGGATGGGGAGTCGGACACTGAGAAAGACAGTGGCAGCCAGCCAGAGGAGGAGGAAGAAGAAGAAGAGGAGGAGGAGGAAGAGGAGGAAAACAGCTGTACTGACTCTAAAACACTTTGTACACAGGACTCTGAATCAACAGAGATTCCTTTGGATGAACAAGTGGGGGAGGTTGAGGAGGAGGAGGAGGTAGCAGAAGAGGGAGAGATGCCTTGTTCACAACCGTGTGTGGTGGAGGAAGAGGCAGCAGAAGAGGAGGAGGAGGAAGAGGAGAAGGAGAAATCCCCTGACACATAGCAGTTTATGGACAGCTATAATTAACTTTTGCTCTTAGTAATGACAGATTATTTATAGAATATTTTTTGGGTTTTGTGGAGTCCGTCTGTGTTTTTATACATCTATGTTTATGATTCCAAAGCGTGTGCTGCTCTTCACATTGGCCAATCCTCCTGTCAGCTTTGTTCAGACACACCAACCGGTACTTTTTCAAGTTTTTTTGCACTCAGGAAAAGTCCTTTCCATTCCCATTTGTACTGAAATGCTGTGTCCCCTTTACAACTTTAAGTTTAGGACATGGGCGAGCAGTCCAGTCTGCTTAGTTCAACCAATACATAATATCACATTTTCTTTCCCTCCACTTTAACGTCTCAGCCTTGCCTGACAGTTTAGCAGTGTTTCTGTGATTTATCAAGTGCCCATACTGTACAGAGACAGTTATCGGTGTGTTCAAGAAGAATCTCCCTCTCTGTTAGGTCATTTCTGCCCCACTACAAATTAGGAGGCGCGGTATGCTGCCGTTCTGCTGAAAACCTTATGGGACACCGCAGAGATGAAAGTCGCAGCACACTGGGGAGCTTTTCGAGACACATTTCTGATGTGGAAGTCTTCCTTGAAAACCTGACTGACACAAAGCTCAAATCTAAACAGCCACGGTGCTGTCCTAGACCTCTTTAATTTTTGTATTGTACTGTATGTAAGATTCAGATATTTTCTAGAATTTACTTTTGCAGACCTAGGCTTTCTTTTGTTAGCAAAGATGATAAGAGAACTCAGTGTTTTGAAAGGGTATCCGTACAGCTGGATTACATTAAGATTGTTCTGAGGTGTTTGCACTTTCTCCAATAGCATTTATGCTACTATTCCCATGCCACTATACCCATATTTGGCTTTGTCATGTGAGTTGAAATTTGGAATTTATTCGTATTAATTATTTTTTGTGATATTTCACTCAGAAAGAAGCAGAAACATTAATTCTTTACACTCATTGAAATAGTTTGATGTGAATGAAGCCTTTCAATTTTATTATTGTTGCCTGCAGTTCTTCTGAACACATCCTGAGACAATGCAATGCTTTGTAGTTGAGACAAAAAGCACCTTTTTTTGTTTAGATGCTTGATTAGTGCAGTATGCAGAAATAGCAATGGTGTTTAAAAATTACTGGGGTGATTTTATACCAATGTTATAAAAGCCTTTGTCCTTTTTTATTTTTCATACTCATTTTGTTTGAGATACACTTCACCAACCTGCTTGTCTTCAGCCACTGTCTTCTGTTAGTTCTTGTGTTTAATACTTAATTTAGCCATTACAGCGTTAAACCCAGTTCCTGTCTTTGTTTACGACAAGACAATCAGCTCCATTGCGTAGTCATCAGATAACACTATCCTCTACGTAGATACTCTAATGCACTGATATATTCATAAATTACCACCTAAATATTTTTAATATGTTTAAACTTGCCAAAACACTCACTCTGCATACTTCGCTTGAACAGTGCTATATCACAGCTCAGAGTCTCTTTCCTTTTTCCATGTCTCTGTCATTTTTCGTTTACACTTGATGCTATTATTTATTAGTATTTTTTTCTATTTGTTGAATCAGTTTTGCAGTATAGTGGTACAGTAAATAGTTCACTGTAGCATAGACCACAGTACAGGCTTGTTACAATACCCAAGTAACCTTTTTTTTCCCTCTGTGTACATAAAATAACGAGAATCTGTTTAAAAAAATAACAGACAACACAAAAAAACACCTTGAATACTGCACACTGCTTTTATAAAGAGTGCTTGTTTTAACTATGTCACTTCAAGACTTTTTATTTAATCTTTTATTTTGTGCCAAGATTTTTTTTTTTGGTCTTGTTTTTTCATCCTCACCCAATGCCCTTATCTGTAATAAGATTTTCTGGTTTTATCGCTGTTTACAAACATATATTTATTGTGCTGTATATAATATATAATTATTAATGTTATTACTATCATAATGCAGTTTGTTGTAAATGGTTGATTCTTAATCATCCCTTTTGGTGATGGCGTGGCTGTATTATGTACCTCTTGTTGAGAGAATGTTTATTACACGAGCTTATGTGTAAAAATGATCCATCGACATGTTGCTTAGCTGAGGACTATCTCTTTCAAGAGAGGGGCAAAGCCAAATTGTTTTTTAAAAAGAAACTGTTCCTTGGCCCATGGGCTGTGCCTTAAATTCAACTCATGTCATTTACTTTAGCCTTCTATTTCTTTCATTTTCTAGTTCTCTTTTGCTGCATTAGTGAATCTTTTGGCTTGGGTTGGCCTGATCTGTTGTGAAGTTGAAAAATTTGCCGTTTTACTGTCACAGCTGAACCCAGTTTGCATCAAGTGTGTAGAAAATAGGTTGACAGCGTAGAGGTTTATAGAGATTCAGGTCGACCACAAGTCATAGATTTACTACCTGAGTAATGTGTGGCCTATAGCCAGATGTCCAAGAGTCACATTTGCTGAAGACCTGGTCTGAACAACTAGCGCTTTCTTTACGTCCTGTAGTTACACTCAAAGATGTGACCCAACCTATAAACGATACGGGAGTAACTTTGCCTCTATATGTCCGTGCGAAGTTACTGCAGTGTCGTCTGTTTAGTTGTATCGCAGCAATCACTGAATGGGGCGCAACAGACGTGTGTAGTTGGTGTTCGACCATGGCCTGCAAAGCACAGAGGCTTTGAGACACATCTGCATGTTCAGCCACTGCTGCATTAATTATGGCTGAAACACTGACAGAGTGTTACTTATCTATGCTCGGCCCACACTTCCACTCACTTTACTTGCAATATCCAAAACCACTGACATCTTTCTGCCTGGACAGGAGAAGGGTTTAGTAAATTTCTGTAGTGAATGGGGGGTTGGGAGGATGGGATTGGGGTGAGTGCATCACTATCCCGAAACAGAGGCTCTTATTTTGACACACATACTGTAGATTCTAAACAGCCCTGGACCAATGGAAACAGTGGGTTCTTTTCTCATTATGTGTTCTATTTTTTTATTGTATGAAAGGAAAACACAAACTGTAACTTAAAAAAAGGTCTTCAGGACAATTATTTTTTTGGGTTATGTCTTTAGAATGCCAACTTGTCTGGAAGTTTCACAGGACAATTAAAATATTATTTTAATGGATTCCTTGTTAATTGCAGTCTATTGGATAGCACTGTAGATCATTCAACTTTATGTAAAAAACAAATAAAAAAGAATGGAAAAAAAAGTTTTTATATGCAATGAATTAAATAAAAGCATGGGTTGATTCTGCCTACTCACTTGTTTCTTGTTTTCCCTTTTTCAGAGTCATATACACTCAAGTGTTTGATGGATGTGCTGGATGGAATTTCCCCATCGTGAGATGAAAAAAAGCTTATCTTATCTGTACTGTACCACAATGTAAAGATGCTTAATTTTGAAAAATAGGTTCTGCTTTGATATTATTTCAGAAAAAGTAGAGGTACAGTATGTGTGTATGAATGTAATGTATGTAGGCAAGAAAATATTTGGAAACACCAAGACATTATTGTATGTTTACACTGATGTTCCTCATTCATCTGTAAGAATATAATCAGAGGTCTGAAACTGATCATGCCCTTCCAGGAGTTAAAATATCCTAAAATAAGATCTTGTCCAGTAAACCAATCATTTTAGTTCATATTTGGCTCCTCCTTTGGGAGGATGTCCTGTCATTTCTAGTGTAAATTATAATAAAAGAGGGTCAAGCATTCCATTCCAGTTTTCCATAGAAACACAACAGTGTTTGTTTGAAGAAAGGAAGGTTATTCTCTACAAAATATAGCCAAGAAATTAAAGATGCCTTTAGATTTTGTACACTATAGTCTTCAGGGGCATGCTGCAACCAGATCTAATCAGGACAGAAGATGCAGTGGCAAGCCCAATCTGTCTGAGAAGACAAGTACTTACGAGTGTCCTCTTTGACAAACAGAAGCCTCACTGCCTCTTAATTGGCTCCCTTATTGGATAAAGTTAGATGGAAATCAGTGTGCAAAGACACTGTGCGTGGGAGATTCAGGTCACCCAGCCTCACTGGCAGAGTTGCTGAGAAATAAACTCTACTAATGTTGTAGTGGGCCAAGCTTCACAAACAGTGGACCTAAGGTGAAGTTTGTGGACTGATGAGTCCAAATTTGAAGTGTTTGGATCCAAGCGAAGAACATACAGTACAGAGCTCTGATGCTGAGCTCATCAAAAACTCTCCTAACAGCATCAGTGATGCATGGAGGTAGTAAACTGATGATCTGGAGATGTTTTGACAATGAGACATTGTGTGCAAAGCATCCTCAATCAGCACTAATACCACGCCATGCTGAAGAAGTACCTTTTCTCGCCAGTGTAGAATTCATGTTGTAGCTGTTATGGACTATTTTAACATAATTGAACAATACATCATATTTTATAAATTGATCATGCTTTGTAGGTTTAATTTTCAAGCTTCCAGATGAACTGCCTCAGAATGTTATTATATTAGACAATTATTACTGGTACAAAAACATGTACAAGTAGACTATTGATTTAAATACCATAGTTTTATAAATGACAATGCACCATAGTAACCATAGTTGAAACATAAATATAATGTACTAAAGAGTATAATGTAGTATACTGAGTGATTGAAATTCAGTGTAAATACTGTAAATACTGTATATGGCAGCATGGAAGCAAACAAGAGCAAGTGCTGTACTTCCAAATCTTACTTAAATACAGTATTTAGTTACATTATGCTTCTGAATCTGACTCATACTGCAATGTTCATTCATCACCAACCACATCTCAGATCTTGGTGCAGACATACCACTTTAACACTAGATGGTGTACATTGCTTAGAAATGGAAGAAGGCAGAGCTACAGAAACAGCAGGTCCAGACTAGTGGACAGCAGCTTCCAAATCTCCTCGTCATGCATTCAAACAAGACCCACTGAGAGAATCTGATTTATTTTCTATAGTTTGAAAAACATACTTCTCATTTTACTTGCACTTCAAGAAACACATATATGCAGTTCTATGTAATTTCTATGTCAGTGCTCTATAATGAGATTTGACCAGAGTGGCAGTTTGAGCATCTAAACAGCCACATTACCTATTCCTCTATGAAATAAATCTTGACTTGAGATCATTACAATAATTTATTTCATGGCTATTAGCATAAAATTATAATATCACACACATACACAGATGCACACGCGCCAGGCACGTGTACACACATATGCGCAGAATCTTTGTACTAGTTTATGTGTTTCCCTTTTCTTGGAATTACAACAGTATGGCATATGGCATGGACTAAGTTATCTCCCTGACTATCTTTCACAACAACACTGCATTTTGACATGATAACACAAATTCAGTCGACACCCAACAGTTAGCAGGAACAGCATATAGTACAAAAGGAATACACAAACAATACACTATATTACTTAATTTGTCTCTTCAATATGGCAGGTACACACATACACAGGTACACACACACACGAACACACATATCAGGTCACACATTCAGTCATTCTGACCACTGTCACTCACATACTGCAGATAGAGTCATTGTACTTGAGGACAGGAGAGACTATGTACAGGGTTTAATTCATAAAATATTGCACTTATTGGCCCATTGCATCTCACAGCAAATGCTATGACAATGCGTCTAAATCTGTAACATAGAGAATTATATACACTATCTTATTATATAAATCTACATAGATAGTCAGGACTGACTTCATGCAATTTTTTGGAGGTTTTATTCAACTATTCAACAAACAACTGACATTAAGAAAGGAATTGTAATGTTTTGGCACAAATATTTTTTTATGACTTGCAGAACTAAAAGGCTTTTTGGGTTTTAAAATAAGCTACAACTTTTATACTATATGCACTTGAGTTGTCATTAAGATAACTACAGTACTGTACGTGCCTGCTAGCTTCCCACTTTATGTTTATATTGTTTTCTAAGTGGTTTTCTGATAGTTTTCTTTCAGGCAGGACTTTTTTAATAGAAGAAACATTAAATTTTAGCATGCTGACTCAAAAATTTAACAGTACTTTTATTTTATGGCTGTTCATTCCATGCCAGAGCTGATTTGTATAGTATACACTGTACTGTGCCTTGTCAGTGTCAGATCTTTATTTAATGAAATGGTGGATCGTTGCAATTACTGTGAATGGAGCGTAGGATGGTTAGGTTCTGGTAAGGCATATCTTTAGATAAAACAGCCATATTATTGACTTTTTGGCAGCATGCTCATGGCATCAAAATATAAAGGGCCATATTAGAGGATAAGCACAAACAGTTGCTTTTAAGATTTACAGAGATACGTATCAGAGGAGTTACACATCTACAGACATCAAAAGGTTGAAAAGTACTCATATTGACATTATACATACTGGATTTATTCCAAAAGTAAGTATGACAGGGGGACTTACAGAGGCCGTGTTGGAAATGCTAAAAGGCCACTTTTTTATCCAAGGTAGATGATTTTTAGATGACAAGGTTGCACTCATTTGTGACTCAGACATAATACTCACACTCATGCAGAGCCACAGCCACGCTCATTAAACAAAAGAAAGCCGCTACATCCTAAAGTGCACTAAATCATAGATTTGGCAACTTTAGGAGACAAAATATACCTATAAAAGAACATAAGTTTTACAAAAAATAAAGGAATTATTAAAGCACTCATTGACTCTACCTCATTTATAATTATTCTAGGTCTTAAAGATTTTAAGGGTCTTCGGGATTAACTGTACACTATGATTATTGATTATTTCCAGCCTTATTAAACCTACTTGGTTTACAACCATACTAACTAGCTGAAGAATGAGAATATTGTGTCTCTATAATTCACTTACTCTGTAATGTTACACATTTTACAATAGCCATGTTTGCCTGGTTATTTGCTCTTGATATAAGATAAGTGTGAGATAATACGACAGCATTTAATAATTCTACTACTAAATAGGGTTTGAACTGTAGTCCAGCGAAAGCAGCACTAGCAGGAGTGATAACGCTGAGGGTGAACAAAACTGCACACTCTACCACCTTACAGGACCTGCACTGCCCTCCGTTTGCTGCATAACATCAGTCACTAACAGTTGCATCCAGGCTGCTGGAGGGGCGGAGCACTGTCTGTGAGTTTAGCTGTGGGGGCTCCGGTGGTGACAGCGGAATCAGTATCCAAACTCTCGGACATCTTGTCACAAATTAGGTCGACTAGACGTTCAAACGTCTGCTTCACGTTGATGTTGTCCTTGGCGCTTGTCTCAAAGAACTCAAAACCTTCAGAAGAGGGAGAACAAGTAACATGAGAACGTGAAGAGACGGGAAAAGATAAATCTAGTTTCATGTCATTTTTAGAAAAAGTTTCAGCAGTTAGTGTTGTAAAGGGTCCATGTAGCAACATTTCTATTAAAATCGCAACAGGTAACCTACTGTAGGTAAGCAATGAATGTTGCTCTAAGACCTACCCAACTGTTCTGCCAGCAGTCTGCCACTATCCACTGAGACCACTCTCTCTTCTTCCATATCACATTTATTCCCAGCCAGAACCACCTGTGCATTATCCCACGAGTAGGTTTTTATCTGGGTCGACCTGCATGTAGTAAGAAACACACAACAACACAAAAAATTATATCAGAATCTAATTCACACTGTTGCTGCATTTCCTGACTACAGTAAGTGACTCATTTGTATGCCACTTTTTGTTGGATGGGATCCTTTAGAAATTCACCCGAAAGATGGCAGAGGAAAGAGCATGACCCACCATTTGGACTCGTCATGAACAGTGAACATCACCTTTCGTCTGGCATCTTGAAATATTTGAGTCACTAATGGCAGCAGTGGAAAAGTGGGTCAACTGCTGCTCTGTGCTGAAAATTGCTGTCACTGTTTCTCTGATGTAGGTTATTATTAGCTATTTTGTAGCTATTTGGCTTTTGTCATACATATCTGTCCAAAATAAGAATTTTCTGCTTGTAATTTCGGTCATACAGTAGATATTGTAGCTACACAGGTTATAAGCTTTACTCACCAAGGTCTATGGGAAACACTTGTTTGTCAGCATATTTTTATGGTTAGTTATTTAGAAATGACAGAGCCCATCTTAAAAATGTACTATTTCTTAGTTATCATTACTACATTTCATTTAGTAATTAAAAGTGTGAATGACTTCTGTATGAATCTGTATAGTTTATCCTTTGCTACATCTCAGATTAAACTACTAGACACTATTAATAAAATCAGGCCAGGCCTGTATCACATTTTCTCTATTTCTCTATTTTAAAAAGATAATCTGTATTTTGAGCCCTGCCAAATGTTGCATTCATAGAAAATCTACTGTGAATCAGTGAGGCGCTTGCACTGTTCTAACCTCTGCAGGCTGCACACAATATGGAAAGGAACACAATTCTCCCATGATTCTGCAGTGTAACTAAAAGTAGGGCAGTGAAAATGCCAAAGGCTGAAAACAGGAAAGAAATAGCTAGCAAGAAAAACACTGAGAAACAACAACTCAGAAAGAGAGAGAGCAGTGTGATCTTCATGTCCCGTTCTGACTTGTTATAGTGTGTGTGTGTGAGTGTGTGTGGGTCATTTTGAATCCAACCGCTGATAATGTTGACTGACAGGAAACCACTTGTGTTTGTATCACATCTAACAAAGCTACTTATGCAGGATATTATGTCTCTTTTCATCAGTGGTACAAAGATGGATGAAAAATGTAAATTAAAGTGAGGAAATACTTGTAATCAACATTCTAATTTTTTAAGACCTACATTTGATGTCAGCATCATAATATTTCCCCATTTTCTCTCTGCCACAGACAGGAAACGAACACGTCACAAGCTTAAGTCAGACACAGTCAGGGAAGGAGCTGTTGCCATAGCAACCAGTTTTTTTTCTGTAACCTTGTCACAAGGAACAAGGGAAAGAGAAAAGTGGAATTAAAGCCTGGGGCAAAGGCAAAAAAGAATGATGCTGGTTATATGAAGGGTAAAAAAGCTCCCCTTCGTTTGTACATAGTTGACAGATGTACTGTCTTGTAAGTAAACTCACAGGTAACTCTCCAGGATTGTCACTGTCAGTGACACACTTGGCTCTATTAATTAAGATACCCAATGCAGACAGTGCCCAGACTGCAGTATTCCATCAAAATGTCAGACAGACCTTAGAAGAATAATAGGTGCGTCTGGCTGTGATCTCCCTTAATAAGAAAGCCTTGTTTTTCTAGCTTACAGTGACTGAAAACGAATTTCAATATAAGTCAGGCTGACAATGTGAAGCGTTTTAACATGATTCATGCTAATAATAGAGTACAACATTCCAGCTGTTTATATCATCACCCAATTAAAAAACACCAGGCTTTGTGAAATTCAGCTGCTTTAGCCATGACAGGTGGTTCCTAAAGCAGCTGCTAGCTAAGTGACTAGGGCTAAGTAAACACTGGCCTTATTATGACTGTCATAGTCCTACAATAGGTGCAAACCATGTGGCATGCAGGTGAAGTGTCAACAATACCACCATCTGTATCAAGTCTGTGTGAGAGTCATATCCTCATTTCCTTGCAGCTTGCAGAGAATGTTACCACAATGATTCAGAAATCTTTCCTCTCAAAAATGCTCGTTCTATGCTTCTGTAATCTCTCTGGGCTCGTTTACTGTAGGTGAGCATGTAAATAAAATGGTTAATGATAATGTGACGAGTCAGGGCATAAACCAAAGGACACATTTATTTCTAAAGACAGCTGAGATTCTGCTGTGTTTCGACAAAGTTGTTGTGCTGTACGAGTTGTTCTGATGAGAATGTGTTGTTTCTAGGGCAAGAATACTAACCCAGAAACCTGGTTTCAGCAGCTGATTGAATACAGCCTTGCAAGTCCCATTTTAGACATGAATGCATCATCATAAATCACAGTCATTTAGGCTTGGCTCAGAGTTACTGTTTAGCCTGCAGACGCTTGTCTGACTCATGAATGGATCAGAGCCATGACCTTGACAAATTTCCTCTTGACATCCAAGCCTGACAAAGATGGACACATATAAGTAGTCAAATGTTAGAAAGATAAGCTATTGCTGTTAGGTGGCAGTAGGGAAGTTGTTTAGACTTGAAGATATCAGAAGGAAATCTGCAATATCAAATGCATTCATTATGGAGACAAACAGTTATAGTCAGTTAACAGTCATAACAATATACTCCATACATAGAATACAACTAAACTAAAACTGTTAAAAACAAATCAACACGACTCACCAGTCTTGCACAGCACCGAAGGACTCCTCATTGGTGATGTCATACATGAGGATAAAGCCCATGGCCCCACGGTAGTAAGCAGTGGTGATGGTCCTGTAGCGCTCCTGGCCTGCTGTGTCCTAGACCCAGACAACATGATGTAGCATTTAACATGAGTTTGTAGGCTGACTGATATTTACAGTTTCAGGCTTAGAAACACTGACATGATCCTGCACACCACATGTACACAATATGCATGTCCATAATGGTAAATGAAAAGATATATGCACTGCAATATTCAGGGCTCAGTATATGACATGCATTTCTTGGAAAGGGGGCTAAAAATAGTTGTAATGATTGAAACAGCAGAAACCATTTGCTGTTCATTTGGAGGCTGAACAAATTGCTCAAAGGCAAAGCAAGCGAGTGATTACACAGTATTCGAGGAGTGGTCCATTGTACACAGATTACCGTGGAAACAAGTGCTCACTGCACTGCCACAAAATGTCAATGAAAATGCTAATGCCCAACACAGACAGAAGCTTATCTATAGTGCCTGTTCATCAGAAAGGAAGTAAAAGGCATTCTGAATATTTTCGTGTATGAAATCTTTCTACTGCTTATCAGGAAATGTTCCCATATTGGTTTATAGATACATTTGTTGTTTTATGCTATGTTATATAATAATGAAATCCAGTGATGTCCCTCTTGTTTATATTGTCTGTTTACTCTGCTGTTGTTCCACCCACAAGTGTGTTTGCAGGCTTCTGTGAATTATGATGGGAGGACTTCTGGCTGCTCTACTTGGCTCTTGTTAAACAGAAGCCCGACAGGCAGCACTGGATTGTATTTGCCACAGCGTTTTTGCTCTCTGTCAGTCTGCACATGGCGGCAACAGTGCGCTTGTTATAGCCAGAGGACAGCTCTGACCTTCACTCCACAGAGACACAGCTCCCAGCCTGCTGGGGTTCCACACACACCACAGCTACAACCTTTTGCCAGTTAACAATGTAACACAAAATAATGTATTTGAATGTATGTGTGCAGTTTTAATGCCAGTAGCTAGTTTGTGTTATATAAACAGCATTGTTCGTGGAGTGACATTGATCAACATAATAGTGAATTTACTTAAATGATAATGTGGATATACAAAGTTATAAAAACGGCATGTTCCAGTCATCTGAATCTGATTCATCTCCGTCTTTTATCTAGTGTGCATTTCAAGTCTTGGACATTTCAAATAGCTATTGATTCTTGGCCGAATGCTTAACAATGACCTTTGCATTTCCAGGCTATTTTAGTGAGTAGGTTTTCTTGTTCTCAGTTAAAAAGACAGATCAGGACACAAATGAATATGCTGAGTCCTGAGAATTGGAGCTCCTTGAAAAGCTTCGCTTATACTCTGAAACTCATGCAAAATCAATCCAAGAAGCTGACTCTTTTAAAGTGGAGAGGTAATGAATAGAGTCTGATACTCGCCAGAACTCTTCTTCATTTGGTAAAGTGAATTTCAACTTTTCACAATGTTCATCTTGGCAACACATGCTGTGTTTCATTCACTTCAGCCTAATATGACAACAGGGACAAAACTATGAGGCTTTATCTCTCAGCAAATGAATGGTGCAGCTACCACAATGATATTAGCTAACAGCCATCACCTTAAACAGTCACTTACTACAAGTCTCAGCTCTGTCTGAGCCCACTTAAAGAAGACAGGCCAATCGTTTGGATACAAGGACAATCCTTTATTCTCTGAATGTGCTTGTCTTTGCTAATGGTGAGAACACATTATGCCGATTGACCAGTCGGCCACTGTTCAAACACAGTTTTTAAATCCTGCTGGAGTGCTTCATCTGTCTCTTTATGTGAAGCAAACACCAAATGTCAGCGGAACTATTACAACTATTATGACAACAGAGAGAGAACTAGAATTTAGGTATAACTAACGAATGACGTTATAGTTACTGAATGACGTTATAGATATATAGTCATATTATAATAAGTCACAGGTCACAGTGAATTTGAACTTTGAGCACCAAAACTAATCATATTGCCAGCACAGGCATAAAACCTATAAAAAAAAATTACAATTAGCATAGTATAGAAAGAAATTAACTTTAACATACAGTGCTGTGAAAAAGTATTTTCCCCCTTCATGTCAGACTTAAATGTTGTGCCATAACCTTAAACAGGACGTTAATGCTTGAGAGGCCTCCAATGTGGCTCAACTGACACAATTCTGCAATGAAGAGTGGGCTAAAATTCCTCCAAAGTCATGTGAAAGACTCACTGTCAGTTATTACAAACGTTTGATTGCAGTTCAAGGTATATAAGTGTTATATTTACTTATATATACTTCTTTATATAATATTAAAATCTGTTTGCTGATCTGAATCATTTAAGTGTGACCAATATGTAAAAGAATAAAACAGCAGGAAGGGGGCAAATACTTTTTTTTACAGCACTGTATCTATCTCCCCAGTATCTCAGTGGAATTACAAGACAATAAGCTTCAACAGCTCAGATGAACTCCTAATTAAACAGCCGCAGACATACTTCAGTTTCCCACACATTCTGAGGAAGGTGTTGCCTCTGTGTTCTTCCACGCTGTGTGCCAACTAACACTTATTAGTCTCCTGTCAGTAATGTTGAGATTTCCATCTGTCTCCATCCTTACATCGTAGAGTGTTATACCACAAAAACACAACACAGCCTTTCCTGAATTCCTGAGGCCTTTCTTCAATTAATTAAGGACGCAGATGATATGGCATGATATGTTTTTTCAGACAAAAGCCAAACAATAATATTAAAAAATGGATATTTCTGATGCTGATGTTGATTCTTAATTAGAGAAAATATCTTTTAAAAGATTATAATGAAGCCAAAGTTCTTTATTACTGCATATATATATCTAGACATGCAAAGGTGAAAGAAGTAGGTTTCAAATAATATTAAGAGTTTTAACAAGTTCACAAGAGAACTGCCAGAAAACAGATGTTTCAGTGGGCAAATGTTCAGGATTTAACTGTACTAAATGGAAATTTGTCCATGATAGGCACAATAAAAAGGGAAATGTAACTGTGGCTTTGTAATCTAGAAATGTGTTTGCTTTAAAGATTAGATCATATAAAACTTGGATATGGTGTTTGGCTTTATGAAAAGAAGAAAAATAAGACTTAATAGTGAACAAGTAACTTTTTATCTAGTTTGTTTCATGTGCTTTGATCGTAATGCTCAGATGTTAATATGTCATACCCAGATCTGTAGCTTGATCCTCTTGTCATTTTTGTACACAGTTTTCACTTTGAAGTCGATGCCCACTGTACTGACGAAGGCAGACGTGAAGGCGTCATCGGCATAGCGGAACAGGAAAGACGTTTTTCCCACACTGCTGTTGCCAATGATCAGCAACTTAAACATGTAGTCAAAGTTTTGGTCCCCTCCCTCTCCCTTCCCTTTCACATCCTGAGTGGCAGCCATCTGCAAAGACAGAAAGAGAGCAGTTAAAAAAACAGAGAGTTCCCTCCTTGAGGTGAGAGCAAAAAAAACCCAAACTCACCGGGCACTTTATTACGTACACCTGTACAGTCTAATGCAATCATACAGCAGCTCCGAACTATGATAATAATAATAATAATAATAATAATAATAATAATTGATATTTTATTGATCCCCTTGGATAAATTCTTTGTGGACATGCTGCGCCCTTAGGTGCCATGGGGTTCAGTGTCTTGTCCAGGGATACTTCAGCATGTGGCCAGGAATCTGGGACGAACGGGAAGTGAACCACCAACCTTGGGGTTCATTGACAATTGCAGACTGCCCTACCTACTGCACCACTGTCACCCCAAAAAGATACCTTATTGATTCCCTTGGGGAAATTCTGGTTGGACAGCTGCCAGACAGCGCATATCGGTGCTAGTATGGGGTTTCGTTGTCTTGTCCAAGGACACCTCGACATGTAGCCTGGCAGTGCCGGGACTGGGAATCAAACCACTCACCCTCGGGTTTGAAGAAAACTGCTCTATCCTGTGAGCTACTATGCCGCCCAAACTTTTACTTTTACAGAGTTATAACTTCTCAGTTTTTGTTGAAGTTGTCAGAAAGGTGATCTTTCTAATACATGTTTATTCCTGAAATCATAATGGGCGGTGGAGTTGTGCATTATATTAAGAGTTCTTTCTTCCCCATGTTTACATAAATGTTGGATTGCATTAGATTGCACAGTTGTGCCTAATGAAGTGGCCAGTGAGTGTAAATTAATTGTTTTTCACTTGACTCTCAGCTATTTCACAAAACTGAATCTAGTTTATTACACAAGGCAGGCAGGAACAGAGGGAGACAGAATTAGATGGTGTACACAGAGCACAGTAGAAGCGCTCCGTACAGGCCACAGATCAGAGGAGACAGACGGCTGTGTCAGGCAAATTAGTATGACCAACGCAGCAAGCTGACGTATTGATGAGTGTTAGATAACCAGGATTTTAGAAAGCTGAGTTTGGCTTCTCTAAAGCCATTTCACTCTTTAACCAATTCCTTCAAGTAAACCACATTTTTTTATTACTATTAATGACTATATTTAGCCCATAAATAAAATTCTGATTAAGTACTTTTTATGTGCTCAGTAAAATTGTGTTTTTAATTTTAAAGTGGACATACTGGAGAAATATGTCAGATGTCACTCTTGTTTTAATTGTGGTACAGTAGTTTTACATTAAAATTTATCTGATTTATTAGCAGTTCTGAATGTGTGATTTAAGCGGTTGTACTATAATTACAACCAAATTTCACCAGACATCAAACCTTCCTCCATTTCAAAACTGCTCTAGTTTGCTGTTATACAAAAGGCCTGGTGATGGAAATGGATTTTTCACCTTAGCATCCTAAAGCATCCGTTTAGCATTTCATCACAAACTGTCTGCCCTCAACGACCCAAGAGGACAAGACTACAAGAGCACAGTCACCGTTGCTCTAAGGTGAACGTTTTGACAAAGCCACTACCATTACATGACAAACATGTGCAGCTCAGCTCTCCCTGTAGCCTCTGCTGTCATAAAAGATGCCGGACCTCCATCCTGCGCTGGCTTTCTCTTCGCTTCCGTGTACGGAAAAAAAAAACACCACTGCTGCTGAAGCAGTAGGTGCAATGACACCGCTTTCAAATTTTCTGTGCATTGCTGGCTCTTACAACGTTTTAAAAAAAACAAACAAAAAAAAAAAAACGATTTGATGTGAAATTACACGGTGTGGTTGAGCAGGGAGCAGCACGCCAGGTAATGTCAGACAAAGCAAATCTGGGCGAGAGGTAATTTTATCTATTAATGAAAGTCTTCCACTGAAGTATGAATAAATGGAACTAGCGAAACGCGTTGAGGACATTGTGTGAACAAACCTGTTTTGAAGGCCTCGACTCTACCTGTATCTGCCCCTGGTTTGCAGAATACGGTTTTTGTATCTGTGTCTAACGCAGGCGGTGATTTTCTTCCTTTTTTCCGTCTCTCCGCGAGGCGCCGAGCAAATTTCAGCACCTGGGAGCTGTCCCCTCCGCTTCGGATCTGGCACGCGCCCCGGAGCTGACGAGGCTTGGCTGGCATCAGGAGACGAGAACGAGCGAGGGGAGAGAGGGCGTCCCGTGCGCCTCCCTGACGTCACAACCTGGGAGCTGTAGTTTCTGTCCGGCGTCAGCCAAAGAGCACGGGGACGACGGCGAGAGTGGAGATTCGACTACAATACTCAGCATGCAGCGCGTCAAGCTGTCAGCAGCCGCATGATTTACCGTGGAAGCGCAGAAAAACCCCTTTGTAGTTCGCTTTTTATTAAGCGTCACAGCAGTAACGGCGTAAGAGTAAAAGCTAAATAGAAATAAAGCTGAAATTCTTTGTTGAGTCTCTAACTGTTCAGCCTCGGTAATGCATTATAGATAGTATATGACGGGTTTTGCTGCTCTTTCTCTCTTACCTTTCCATATAAGTCCATTTGTCCTTAGTATATTTTCCCTATTTATTTTAGAATTTACTCCAGTAGCCAATAAACTCCCAGCTGGGCAGCATAAATTATTTGATTTCAGGAAGCAGATATAATAGCCTCTCCTTTTGCGTCACCCTCGCTCCGTCTTGCAGCCGTGCGTCTCCCCGCCCATGCAGCCAGCTCCGCTTCAGAGAGCAAATAAGAGAGGCTTGAGTGGTGATGAATATTATTATTACAGAGCTTTCAATGAGAGCAAATGCAAAATGAATCAGCAGCGGAAGTGAGAGAAACACATTTGCAATTGTAATCACATCGACCCCTTTTAGGTGGATTATAAGACCTGGATAATTAGTTTAATTAATTAAATTGCAAATGTGAATCTTGTATTGTTATATGAGCGTGAGGCTCAGTGGGTTCATATCTGCAGTAATTTTCAGGATTCTCTTGTGAGCATCTCTTTAAAGCAGTCTTTAAATGACTACCTTTAACTATTTTCTATTGCCTATCTGTCACCAAAAGTCAGCATTACTTATAATAATCCGCCGCTGCGCTAGTATACTAATAACGAGCAGACACAACATTACATAACCGTGTGTTACAGTTGAGGTATAAATCCTCACTGTGGCTCTCTGGCGTCTTGTTATCAGATATTTGATTGGGCTCTCATGAAGTTATAGGGCGGGATCTGATGACTGAGTGCGCATTGACTGGAGGATCTGCGTGTGCAGGCTGCTAAGTGCGCAGCAGACGAGGGGGCGTTACGGGTAGGCTGCACAAACATATTGTTTCTGCAAATGTGAAGATTTTGTGTTATTTCTTCACAAAGTATGTAAAACTGCACAGTATATGCTGGTATCGTCCTCATAGATTGGTTAATTGTTCTTAGTTTTACATATCTTTCGCCGATTTCGCCATAATATGTGAAAATCCTTAAAACAAGCTTTCAGCATGTTTGACGGCAGCTTTTGAAACAAACAAACAAACAAACAAATATTGTTGTAGCTCCTCTTTGTCAAGAGTGATGCGAAAGAAATCGTCCGGTAGTGAATAAACAGAGCTGTAGTTTCAGATAGTTTCATGAAGTGTAGTAAACAAAACTTTTCTAGAAGGATTGTGCATGAGAAAAGGCCTCTGTGGCACCATCTGCTGTTGGGAAAGGTGACCTGGTGACATTTTCTCTTGGCAGCTTTCAAATGCTGCAAACGATTAACAGTCATCACATAACTGTTGTTATAAAAGTCCACTGGCGTCTTGGTTGTGAAAGGAACTATAACTAAATTACATTTTTTATTATTATTGTTATCCTAAGTTACTTTATCCAAATCTAAAGTTAGGGGGTTTTCTACTGAAATTCAGCAGTTTGAGATGACCAGATAACAAAAATGTATTATTATTATTATAATCATGATTATTATAATAAAATTAATACCTGTTATTTAAAAAATTAGGCTAATTTAGTAAACAAAAGTGAAATACTGCCAACTTTGAACTTCCAACTTGTTCAATGGAAATCACAAATTAGTGATTCGTGAAAGCACAACCATCATAAACATACCATCAAACCTTGATTGTGGCTGTTTTGTTCACAGAATTGTAGAATCATTACAATCTTTCTTGTGTGTCAATGGAACATTTTAATGAACACAGGTAAAAATAAAACAAATATTTATATTTGTCAAAAATGTATGTTATAAGTTCCTAGATGCAGAGTTCTTCAGCAATATTAACATTTTCATTTTTTTAAGTGCTGCAGTAGTGTCTCCTATCATTTACTTTATTTTTAACATGTTTTGGTGATAGTTTGCAATGGAGGACACTATCGAGGTCATTCTGCAAGACCAGGGCAACATCTTTACCACCAGCAGACCCCATCCTGTACTGTCGGCCTGCACAGGTGCTCTGCTCACAGGCCTGTATGGAGTATGGAGTCTCTTTGTTATACCTGGTTTTCGAAAAATCCCATGGAACCTCAAGGTGCTTGAGATGTGTTATTTTAGTCTTTTCCTGCTGGCTTTGCCTTTTCCCACACTTTCAAATATCAAATGTTGCTTGTTTGCGTGCAATCTAATAAAAGAAGCAAAGACAGAACACAACTTGCACATTAACAATAATTTGTTTGAAAAGAATGAAAGAAAAAACTATGATTTTTTTATGGAGAACTGTAACACTGTCTATCTTTAGAAAAGGTAGGTCTGAAGCTTTGACTAATGCTTTAAAATATGATATATGATATAAAATATGATCTGAATATACTTTATTTTATACTTTGGTGATTATATTTTTGCAATTAATATATCTCTGACCTGTGTTTTTTTTAGATTGAGAGGATGTTTTTCCACCTGTAGCTCACAAAAACACTATGCTAGGAGAAAAGTGTCATTTTACATTATTGCTTACATTGTTGGTAATTACAGATTACACCTATAATTAGAAGCAAGAGAGAGACGTGTTGAATTCATCATTGCAGTGCAGTAAGTGGGAGATCAGATTCAAGATTATAGTCAGGTGACTTCACTGTCATGAGCATATGCTTAATATGAAGCATATCTAAAGATGTTTTTTGAAACAAGAAGTTTATGAGAGACAAATTAAAAAGTTATAGGTTTGATTTGTGAACCTGGTGCAAAGGAAGTCTTGAATAATAATAATAACTACTGTACTTTCTGTCACATGTTTTGATTTATTGTATGCTTGGTCCAGGTTCCTTATTTGCCATCCAGTAAAGATCAGACACTGAATGCTATGAAGCTGCTTGAGGGACGAACAGGCCACTTAGCAGATCTGGGATCAGGAGATGGAAGACTGGTTAGTGAGCATCCATTGTGGCCAGAAACTAAAGTGCAAGTCTGACTGCAAAACTAGGTGTTTCGTGACATTAAGTCTTTATGAGTGAGTGTTTTTCATATATTTGTATGTCTCGCTGTTGCTGAAATAGAGTGCTTAAATATTTGGCATCATCACATTTGATTTTCCAGGTGTTTGCAGCCTCTCATGCTGGTTTCCAGTGCACAGGGTTTGAAATTAACTCTGTTTTAGTGACATATGCCAGGAGCAAGGCCCGTTGGACTGGAGTGCCTCCCAACCAGACAACCTTTGTTAAAAAAGACTTCTGGAAGGTAAGAACTTCACAAACATGATTGATTTCTTTAAGCCTGATCAAAATTGTTATATAACCACATTTGTGTCTATTTTTGTTCATAGACTGATTTATCTACCTACAACAATGTGATCGCTTTCCTAGCTCCAGGCGTAGTGAGTTTTCCTCCTTTGAAGAATTATTTATTTCACCGCTGCACATGCTTTTGATTTCTATGATTCATCCTATTCTGCTTGCTTTACAGATGGGGGTGCTGGGTGAGAAGCTGCTGAAAGAGCTCCCTGACGATGCGCGTGTCATTTCTTGTCGTTTCCCTTTCCCTGACTGGCCACATCAGTCGTCTGTCGGCTGTGGTCTTGAACAGACTTTTGCTTATGACATCAGCACTGTGCGATCACACCTGAGAAATGCGCAGAACACAGCAGTATAATAAGCCACAGTCTTTGGGTTATTTTGTTACCCAGATGTGTCATTCTCAGCAGCACTAAACCCTCTAGATACTTCTCTAGAATACATGCTGAAATGTGATATTTAAGCAAACAAACCACAGAAAAAGACCAATCATAAAATCACAGGGGAATTTGCTGATATCACTCATAATCACTCTTTAGAGGTGATATTTTTGGAAGCTTTCGAACCTTATAAATTAGAGAGGAACTCTGACTAAGCATGATGTAGAGATTATTTCAGCGTCACTTACTGTAGCTCCTGCAGTACTTGTACAGTCTTTGCACTGCCAGAAGTCTTTTTTGCTGCTGACAATCCTTGTAAATACCACTGCTTCACTAGGATGTGGCGGTGGCTTTCTAAGGGCTTATCCACTACATCTGATTTTATTTATACATCAACATTTAAAAAAATCCTCCTAAGTAGCTTGCTCAGTGTTTTTGTCCTGCTTTGCTTTAGTGGAACTGCATTTAGTTTCAAGTTACATGATATTTGTGTTTGTTCAAAAGATGAATGCCTGTGTATCCAGCTCAAGGCCACTCTGAGATCATTCTGTGTTTCTGAGCCAGCCAGTGTGCATTAAGCCCGCATATGCTTTTATCTTCTTCACAGCCACATCACAGGTGATGTAAAATACTGTAATTATCTGTCACCTGACACTGTGGCTCATATGCAATATGCAACCGGGCAAAGAGATTGGCACTTTAGTCTGACAGCCATGGTTATGTGTGTAACCACCTTTCACTGTTTTTGTTTGTTTGTTAGCACTTAAGAGAAAAAAATAATAAAACTGTAAAACATTACAAAGCTGTTTAGTTTTTGATTTAGATCTATTAAGATTTCAGTATTTTGCTTTCTCATGAGAAACGCATGGCTGTTTTTTTTATTTTGATGGAGATACTAGAAATTAGAAACTAGAAATTTAGTAGAGGAATGGCTCTCTGAGTGCTTGCTTGTATTTTCTTATGCTTACTCTTACTGTAGCACCTGCAGGGCACAGAAGGGTTACACTAATTATTTTAATAGTTTTTTAGGTCATTACATTATGTGCTTCTGGGAACAACACACATTTGTCACCAGTGTAATTTTTCCACTTGAACCACTGCTCACATTCGAGTTTAATAAGTTAATTTTCTGCTGCAGTACAGCATACACTTAGTCTGGGTATCCAAGGCAGACCAGGTTCATTTGTAAGCTGCTCTATGCTCTCCTTATGGTATCCAAAATCTCCAGAAGAGGGTGCTATTGCTCCAAACAGTTTGCTACAAAAACATTGGATGAGGTGAACCTGAGCAGAATACAGAAAACGTCTGACTCTGCATAGTGGAAATTTTATCAACTAAATGCACCAGGCTTCAGACACACTGAATTACATTTTGCACCAAAATGTAAAAGATTAATTCCCCTTCCTGGGTTCCATGAACAACATAGGCAAACTACAGAACCCGTCACATTATTATTATCGTGGATGGCGACTGGTGATGCAGATGATCATACGAATCCTTAGGAATTATGTTAGACACATAATCCACACACTGTTTTATTCCCTTTGATTTCATGTCTGTGTCATCAGCACCAAAGTACATGCAAGGTAATCGATATCA
The DNA here is from genome assembly GCA_032353495.1 of Ctenopoma kingsleyae. Taxonomy (NCBI): domain Eukaryota; kingdom Metazoa; phylum Chordata; class Actinopteri; order Anabantiformes; family Anabantidae; genus Ctenopoma; species Ctenopoma kingsleyae. Next base: position 15,248,165 of record JAUBNQ010000028.1, on the reverse strand, counting down.
GGCGGACCTCACGCTTCTATTTCACTGACGTCAGAGTGAGGGAGGCAGACAGTGGGGTGGGGTAAGTGCCAGAGTATAAAGGCTCACAGAATGAGTCTCCGGGATACACTCCTGAGTAAGGAACCAGAAAACACAAATGGAAGTACAGAGAAGTGTCGGGCCCCAAGTGCTGGACAGCAGCGGCATGTGTGAATCGACGCAGAGGTCCTGTGAACCTCGCAGAAAGAGAATGGATGAGCGCAGCGCGCCTTCAGAGATGGCCAGGATAATCACTGATCCTGTCACGGGAAAGTGCTACTGCCGTGGAAAAGTTTTGGGAAAGGTAGCGCAAGCCTAGAATCTGAAACGCCTGTTGGATTTACCCCGTAAACTGAAGACAAAGCATGTTAACAGTATTTTTCCTCTTTCCAGGGAGGGTTCGCTAAATGCTACGAGATGACCGACCTCTCCACCAGCAAAGTTTACGCAGCCAAAATCATCCCACATGCGCGCGTCTCCAAGCCTCACCAACGTGAGAAGGTAAGCGCGCAGCTACGGTGCCTGTGCGCACTGGTAGTACTGGACAACAGATGTCACAAAATTGCCTTTAATTACATTCGTGACCATTTTGTCTCTTTCCTCGCTAGATTGACAGAGAAATTGAGCTGCACAGAGCATTGCACCATAAGCACATAGTGCACTTTTATCACCATTTTGAAGACAAGGAGAACATCTACATCCTGCTGGAATATTGTAGTAGAAAAGTAAGTGTCTTTGTTCAGTATCAAAGTATCCAACCACTGTATTTATTCGTGCCACTGATGTTTCAAATTTGGATAACACCTGCATTGCACCCAAACTCAGTGAGGGAGCACTTAGTGAGGCAGTATTACAGCAAACCTGGGTAACTCCCTATAGGTTTAAGAGATTAAAGAAAGCCATCAAGTACAATAAGGGTTTCCTCACAAAAGAGAATATCTGTTTTCATGCTAATATTTAAGAAAGCTGCAGTATAATCATTCTCCTCTCTATCTTTTGTATTTTTGCAGTCTTTAGCCCATATTCTGAAGGCTCGCAAAGTGCTCACAGAGCCAGAGGTGCGGTATTATCTAAGACAGATTGTCTCTGGACTGAAGTACCTGCACGAACAAGAAATCCTTCATAGAGACCTTAAGCTTGGTAAGAAATATTTATGTGATAGTGACACATTATGTTGCTTAAACACTTTGCATTTGTAAAGATGCATTCTGTGCAAGCAGGATATCTTTTTTGATGCTAACCCTTTTTCTTTTAATCAGTTTAACAGAGGGTCTGTGCTGTATTTAGCCTTTGATCCTGGGTTGAATATCAAGTACTCATCATGTCATCCCCTCTCTTCCCCACAGGTAACTTCTTTGTGAGCGAGTCGATGGAGCTGAAGGTCGGGGACTTTGGTCTTGCTGCCAAGTTGGAGCCAGCAGGAAACAGGAGGAAGACGATCTGTGGGACTCCCAACTATCTGTCCCCTGAGGTGCTCAATAAGCAGGGTCATGGCTGTGAATCAGACGTCTGGGCCCTAGGCTGTGTAATGTAAGTAGCAAAGAAGTCATCATCAGTGCTAGAAGTAGAAACTATTGTCACTTATTAACAAATGATCATATAATCAGTTTAAAAATGCACATTGGCATCTCATTTCATGGACTGACGGGTTTCTGTTTTGGCTCCAATAGCTTAACAACTTGTGTGATAAAGTGTCAGGACTCTTTTGGTGATGTAATCAACTCACTGTTGACCTCTGTATTGCTGCAGGTACACAATGCTGTTGGGCAGACCACCATTTGAAACCACCAACCTGAAGGAGACGTACAGGTGTATTAGAGAAGCGCGTTACTCCCTGCCCTCCTCCCTGTCACCACAGGCTAAGCAGTTAATCGGCAGCCTGCTAGCCAAGATTCCAGAGGACAGACCCAACCTGGACCACATTCTGAGGCATGACTTCTTCACACAGGTTAGATGCCATTCTTTTCTCTTTCTCTCTCTTTCTCTCTCTGTCAGTTCCACTTTCCCCCTGTGTCTCTCTAAATGTCACTGTGTTGGAGTATAACAGTCACCCCCTCCCCACCAGCTATACACTGACCCATTTTTGTTCACCACAGGGCTTTAGTCCAGAGCGTCTGCCGCCTAGCTGTTGCCATTCAGCACCAGATTTCCACGTCTCCAGTCCCGCCAAGAGCTTCTTCAAGAAAGCTGCCGCTGCACTATTTGGTGGGAAGAGAGACAAGGTCAAATACTACGAGACTCTGAGTGAGTATTATAACAACCAAATGTGTGCACACACATTTCACACCAGGAAGTTATATTTCACATTGTATAATAATGGTTGCTACAAGATGCATCATTCAGTCTGTTTTTAAATTGATTACAATCACGCCACATTTTTTATCACTGATGTCAGTTTATGTACTGTAGCTGCTGGTTATAGAGGTCATAGTCTGATGTTTGTGTGCTGTCATTGTCTTCAATAGATAAGTTAACCAAAGAGGAAGAAGAGATCTACAAACTGCAGCAAGACCTGGAGAGAACTGTGATTAGCCAACGACAGAGCAAAAAGATTTCTGAGGTAAGAGCAAAACAGGCTATTTACAACAGTGTATGTGATGTTGATTCAGGAACATTATTCATACGGCCATTAAATAAATAGGCAGCTTTGAAATATCATGTTGAGGGGAATCCAATGACTCATTCTGATGCTGTGCTAAAGTTCATAACAAGCAGAGTTTCAGAACTTACTAAAAGCACTTATTTTCAACCTTTAAGCCAACCACTTTACATCTGTGGGTGACCGCTGAGTCATAGTAGGAAGAGAATGATCTAAACTCACAGATTCTAAACCCTGTCGTCACTGATTCCCACCTCAGGATGGAAGTCTACTTCCGCCATCTGCCGAGAGCCCCGTTGCCCCGGCAACAGAGGGTGAGTCCCCAACGACGCAAGACACCATCCGTCTGATTGTGAGGGGGAGTCTGGGGAGCTGCAGCAGCAGCAGCGAATGTAAGTTCACCAGCCTTGTTTCACATACAGAGAGACATGAATTGCTTTAATATAATGCTCTGTTTTAATAATAATTATTTATAAGTGAATGGAATCAATGCTTGAATCACAGAGTGCAGCGTTATCTCTTGTACTGTAACGATGTGACGTCAAGCTGAATGACCCCCTGTTGTTTTTCCTGAAGGTCTGGAAGACAGCACAACAGGAAGTGTGGCTGAGACTGTTGCAAGTGTGTTGAGAGGATGTCTGGAGAATATGCCTAAAGGTGAGTCAACTTCAAAATCATTACCAAAATGTTGTAGTTATTGATAGAGCTAAAGCTCATTATCTGTACATGACCTTGAAATTTCTAAACAGAGAGGTGTTGATTAAAGACCAAATAAAAAGTACAATGTATGCAGAATCATCTTCCATATGGTGTTTTTTAAAGAGACATTGCTTATTGCTGTTTGAACTCAATAATAACTCAAGAGGAACTTTGAACTGTATTGGAGTTCTCTGTTACAATCTGGGGCTTTATACACCTTTGAAGGTTGGCATTTCTTAAGATCTTTTTTTGTGATTGTATTCTAATCCTTCTTTTGTGTTCTCACCCTACAGTGAATGAAATTCCTCAGGGCTCAAACAGCTGCAATCTTCAATGGGTGACTAAATGGGTGGACTACTCCAACAAGTACGGTTTTGGCTACCAGTTGTCTGATCACACCGTGGGAGTTCTCTTCAACAATGGCACTCACATGAGCCTCCTGCCAGATAGAAAGTATGCACTATTCTATGCAACATTCCACCTATTAGTTAAAAATAATGAAGGCTTGCTGACTTCTTAAACTTTAGTACATTATATTGTGTTTGTCATAAACTTAGACCCAATTTCACCAAAAAGATTCTGTTTTCTGGCAGCTCTGTCATGCCACATAAATATCTTGTTTGTTTTTGTGAAGTATTTATTTATCTAAGTGGTTGCATAACTCTTTATCCCCTCTCCATCTATTCAGGACCATCCATTACTATGCAGAGTTGGGCCAGCGCTCTGTCTTTCCCACATGTGAGGTTCCTCAACACTTTGTGGGGCAAGTGACTGTGCTCAAGTACTTCTCCCACTACATGGAGGAGAACCTCATGGATGTAAGTAAATATCTCCATTCTCCACTTATTTTTTTTTTCTTGTAATCTATATCTCTCTTGCAACTGTACTTCCTTTGTGTTCCCAACTCCATGAAGCATTATAAATGGTATTTTTCAAGTTGAAGCATGTCTAAACTTGATGTGTTACTTTTCTGCTTTCTTAGGGTGGGGACCTGGGAAGTATGACGGATGCACACATGCCCAGACTCTACCTGCTGCAGTGGCTCAAGTCAGACCGCGCCCTCATGATGCTCTTTAATGATGGCACTTTCCAGGTAAACACATACACTGTTAGAGCAAATACAACTGTTGCTGGGCATGCTCAGCCTGTTTGGGTGGAATAAAGTAAAACAGTATTCAGAGCAACAAATGAGATGTTTAACAACAAATTATATAAGAAAGGAACTTTCTTATATACAGCAACTGTATTATGCTTTAAGATGATGGTGAATAAACTAATAACTTACTTTTTTATCTTTAAAGGTCAATTTTTACCATGACCACACCAAGATCATCCTGTGTTGCCAGAGAGATGAGTACATGCTGACATACATCAATGAGGACCGCGTCTCCAAAACCTTCAAACTTAGCTCCCTGCTGACGTCTGGCTGTCCCACTGACCTGCGTGAACGCATGGTGTACTCCCTCAACATGCTTCTGCAGAGATGCAGCTAAACCCACAGTAGTGTGTCGTGGTCGTTGTTGAACAGATAAACCAATGGATCGTGCATCTGCAGTGCTACAGTGGAACAAACATTCAGAAAGGATCTGTGCAAGGCAGGTGGATGACGGATGGATATGTGCAAAGCCAATTAACATTCCTACACTGTTGCAGCTTTATGTCTCAGCAGAGGTGCAGAATATACAGAGGCTGACACAGACAGAAAATGAAATGTAGCACAATGACTGTGGAATAAAAAGGGCTGATTTGTATGTTGTTTGTTGAAAGAGAGGAAGGACCGAGTATGTTGGTACGAATGGGAACCCCAGCTGTTTGGGGAAAATGAGGGATGTTTGGGAAGTAATGACAAATGCTGGGCTGGCACCAGCTTAATTGTGTATAGTAAAGTTGAAACTGTTTATAGAGGCAATCCATGAACTGATGCTCTGAATGTAACCAGAGCTAGACTGTGGAATATTGTAAATGATGTACAGTGTATGTCACTGTTAACTCAGCAGTGCAAAGAAATTATTTGATGTGGATGCTACAGAGTTGCACTGTTTAAATTTATGAGTGTGTGTGTGTGAGAGAGAGAGTGGGAGGGGTGTAATATCACACTAACTTTCAAAACTGTGATTTGTTCTCCTTACTGACAGATGGGCTCAGCATATCAAGCTGGGAACCAGAGGGGTGATGTGAGGGAGGGGAGAGGGTGGAGCAAGAGGAGAGAATGACATTAAAAAAAACATCCTAGAGATCCTCTAGGGATCCTTTAAGAGCCATTATCACTTTGGTGGAAAATGTCCTAAATAACTTATTGTGTTAAAAGTGCAGTATTTATTTATTTAATAATAAACAGCATTTTGTTAAAAAAAAAAAAAACTGCTCCTGAGTACTTGTCCTTCAATGAGTGTACCTATAATTTTCTGTGCCCTTAAAATAGATACGTAGTATTAGGGATGCATTTAAATGAACCTGAAAAATGAATTGCGTGCATACATGTAAAAAGGAGCTCTTGCGTCAATGCACATTACAGTGCAGTGAGAATTAGATTAAGTCTGTCCAAGTCAAAGCAACAATTTTATCTTTAAAGTTGTGCTTGCCACAGGAAATGAATACATGATAGAGGTGAATGTTTACAGTGAAGTTGTTTATACTCTGGGTCATGCCCCTCCTTTGATGACTTTTCTTTGATAAATGGAGGATGGGAAAGATGGCTGAGTGAGCAATGTGACTGGCCTTGTTTCACTTAAAAAAGCCACAGGCACACATTACTTCTCATGCAAACAGCCACTGATACACAGACAGACAGGCAGCCTGGTTTAGAATATGGCAGAAAAAACTGCCAACGAGTGACGTGCAGCTTGAAGGGGAGAGACTAATAAAATGACATACTTGGTCATACTATGTCAGCCATTACATCAGAGTTTATGAGGCAAATGACCACAATCATACTTGGACATCCTTTCCCATTCACTGACTGTAACCATGGAAACAAGCAACCACTCACCAGTTTGGTGAGAGCTGGAAATCAGTGTGGGCTGTGTAAAAGACATCTGCATGGCTTCTACTTGCTGAATGTCAGAACTCATGTCCTGACATACTTGTGCTAAAATTGTAACTCGTGCCTTTTGTTACTTTTGAGCTGCACTCTCCGAGTTCTCCACATGAGCATTTGATATGGCTGTCTGTTGGACACCTCTTTACCTTTCTGAGTTTATATAATGATGGAACTTGAACATGGATGTTTGAGTCATCCGTTTAGATGTTCACTCAGAATATCTGTGCTCTTCAGAGTTCAATAATGAATGCCTCATGCATAAACATACCCACACAGACAGAAGCAGAACAGGAAGTAGCCTACAAAAGAAAGGAGCAGGAATTATTCATGACGACACCTCCGGGTCTGAGTGCATGTGTTTTGACAGTAATGGCCCGTGGAATGGATGCTTCAGTTCAGACAGAAATAGACTATGTTGTTGATGTGAAGTTTTTTGCCTTTCAGAGGCATTTTTACCCCTGGTTCTAACATCTGAACACTACGGCGACGAAGTGCAGCATCTCCATCTGACGCAGTGGGTTGAACCAAATTAATAACACGATGCTGACTTTTTCCAAAAACACCTATTAATCCAATGTGGATTCAGCAGCTATAACTATTACTGAAATCCAAAATTCAGGTCAGGTCAGGATTTCTTCTGTGAGTCAGCAAATATTAGCTGATCAGCTCATGGGAACGTTCTACACATTTGTGAACATGTAGATAAATTGTGGAAAAACTAATTAGAAAACACTGTCGAGTTCAAAAAGCTAAGGATGCAAGCTCGTCACTGTCATGAGGAAGAAAATATTCTAACACTGCTAGTTTTCAGTATCACACACACAAAGCTGACCCTCTGTTATATCACGTTGACAGGAGGAACAGTCTTGTGCGTGCAGTCAGGCTTAGCTCTGGAGTGAGTCTAAGCTGGAGTGACAAAGGGGAGCTTTATACCTCAGCTTCTATCATACAGTTCTCTGCAGGCAGAAGGGTGAGTCAGTTTGGCATTAAAAGTGATAGTAGGCACATTCTGCTAAAAAAAAAAAGAACCAAGTTTTGATATGTGCACTCATGGGATGCACTTGGGGGATTAGAAGGCCTTTGCATTTCAAATGTCAGTGCTCCTCCTCCTACTACGTGCACAAAAACAAATGTACTGTAGAGGTAGCTGAGATGAGTGTAGCTTTGCCCATTCTCTGCTCTAGTCTACAATATCAACCATGTTAGAGATGAGCAATGCAGTCAAACTTGCAAAGTTGCCAGTGCAAACATAAGCAAACAGAGTATTATTGTCTTACTAAACAAAGGTGTCTCCTGAGTGTGTACAATCATGCAACAAGATGCTTCTCAACCTATTTGGTTACTTCCCCAGTGTTATAATACATATAATGTTGAGAATAAATCATTCTTTATATGTGGCAGTCACATATTGGCTCAGTAGTGTGACGTTTATGTTCCCCCATCTGATGCCTGTAATTTTCTGCAATCAACTCTCTTAAAAGGTCCTTTTTCCTGGCTGAAAATAGAACCTTTTGGGTAACTACGACAGCTTATGATTTATTTATGGATCAAAGTGTGCTGGCAAGGCTGTGCCAAACGCAGCAACAAAGAGTAAAAGAAGAACAAAGCAGTTAAGACGCTCAAAATCAAACCAGATATTCATAAAAGGAAATGTAACAACACTGTAATAAAATTGGTAATTACTATTTGTATTCTCGTGGAAATACCCAAAACACAATCAATGTGTCTATAACATTTGCACCTAATAAGGTACTGAACTGTGTGGACATCATGTTTTATTAAATGCATGTAATTATCACATAGTTGCATGGAGGTTTCCTCTATTCAGACTCGTTTCAAACTCACTCGGTTAGAGTGAACTGACATGAACCACTGCAGACAGGCTACGTCACATTTCCGTTGGATTGTTGCGAAGACGATAATAATGAGAGGCCAGTCATTATCTTTGAGTGACATTTTTTTTTTGTTCAGATTCTATTACAAACTGTGCTACATCTCCTCCAACTGCACCCTCCACCATGATGCCAGTATGCAATGTGACTTCCTCGAAATGTGGTAATGACCTGCTGACTTCTTTAATACAGTAAGAAACGTCACATGGTTGTGTGTGGGCAGCCTTCTGGCAGGGAGCAAAGACAAGCTTGAAAGGAAGAAAATGACAAAGACTCTGCAAGACAGGAAGATCTTACACGTTGACCTTTTTGAAGAAAAAAACCTAACACCACTGCACAATATAGTGACTATTGTACTCATGGACGTCCTGCATTTCCTCTATGTTCTATATGAAAACCCTTGTCCTGGTTTCTTCTTTAGCCAGATATACCTCTCAGCGATACACAGTAACGATCACAGCTCAAATAAATGTGTAACTTTATTTATAAATCTAATTTAAGACTGTGGCAAAACCTGTCTCTCCCCCTGCATTTTAGGTTTTTGGTTGCAATTCCTGTGGGAACCAAAGCTTGTCCAAACGTCCTGCAGCATCAACCTCTCCATCCTGTCATTATAGCATAGTCATTTTACAGATGATCACTGAAATGCACTGGGTTGGGAGATAATTACTGCTTAAGCTCGTCATTTGGAATAACTGCAACAAAGCTGAAATTGCATTCCATCCATACCAGCAAAAGAAAGGGTGTGTTATGGTAAGTTTCCTTTCTCATATTCAAATTCCACTATTGCAAAGTTTTAACTTGTTTGAGAGTTAGTTGCTCACAACTACAACTTCTTGTTACCACTAAAGCTGTAATTTTAAAGATGAATGAAGTTGCTTGAAATAATCTCTATAATGCCGCTATGTTATATGTAACTTTGGAGGCATTGGATGCAATAACTGTTGCCTATATTAAATCAACGTGACATATAAAGTGGTCCTCCTCCCATCAGTCTATTACCATTTTACCATTATATGCACGTGGTTCAAAGGCTGAGCAGTGTTGGTATGACTAAATGTGGAAAGCAAAGCATTTAGCAAAGATCTGTGGAGTGTGGCAAGTGTTTAAATATAACCCTGTCTTGTGGAGGGAGGAAACTCCAAAGCAGGGTTTCAGTCCTGTGACTCAGAGTAGAGATTGAAGGACAAAGTAAATCCTACACACATGCACACGCACCATCTCCTTCAGGACTTAGGCGGGGTTGCACTTGAACACTAGTGTTCCTCTCTGGCTTTATGCTGGAGTTTTACAGATCTGATAGCTACAGATGTATGTTTACACGTAATGATATATTATATAAGTCATGTATTTTCATATGAATGTGTCGCTGTCAGATGGAGATTGTTGATATGAGGTTACTGCTTTGATTCAGTTCTACAGATTCCACAATCCGATAGTTTGCCCACGCCAATAAAAGTACATAATAGCAACCCTCCCAACTTAAGACTGTGTAATTTATACACAGGAAATACACAGGAATGTCAGTTTGTTTCAACATGTCACTCACTTAATCAGCACTATCCAAGTTGTAGAAGTTTAAACTACTGACTCATCAAGTTTGTTCAGAGATTGTAACTGTACGGTCTGTGACACAACCCATGTGAGCTTGGCATTTGTCTAAGCCTACAGTAACAAGCATTTGTCTGTTAAATGCCAAAGGTAATGTTATCCAGATTACTGTTCTCTCACCATGCACTGGAAAGATGCACAGGCAAAAGAATGGACTGGTGGTGGTGCTGGATGGAGGAGGACCAGCTTCATGACTGGAGGAAGATGAATTTCTACAGGAACAACAACTTTAACTCAGATAATGCTTCACAGCACTGGCATTTCAGGGTG
>JAUBNQ010000028.1:15181802-15203246 GCA_032353495.1 Ctenopoma kingsleyae | reverse complement strand
TAGAGGAACGATGTTCACAGATGTTACCTACAGAGGCATGTGCTTCTGGACTGTCCAAACACAGTGACTCACTTGTTTGTAAAGTCCTCCAAATGAAGCCCACACTGCCCTTCCTACGCCTTACGGGGAACTCGGTTTTCCAAACACAGAGGTGCTGCGACAGGTTTTCGAAAATGATCCCAGTGACAAATTAAATGAGACAAAAAAGTTAACAATAGTCTGTGACACTTTGCTATAGTTTAACTGAGGAGGTCAACACCCACCACCTGGAACCACTGAGTCACCATAGCGAAAAACTTTACAGAATCACAGTCTCTGGTTGATGCTTATATATTTTCTTTAGTCTTCTTGACAAGATAATTATGTGTTTATGTAAGAAGTACCTATAGATTCAATAATACCACTGGCATTATTCCTGTATGTGCATGCTAACCTACCTGTTGGTAAAGGGGGGTCTTTGTGAGTACATTAAGTCATTGCCAACTCACCAAATGCATCATCCAATACAATGAAGACAGTGCTCATGGACCATTCCCTACATATTATGTGAATATTACATTATAAGGGCCCATAAATGAGACATTATTCTTCTCTAGCCCTCATTGTTTCAGAGAACTTCATCTTTTGCATGCCTTTTTAAAAACAAACTAGAATGCTACTTCCTTCAGTCAGCCTGTCATACATAAAAATTAATTTACAGCAGACGTATCACAGACATGTTTATTTACACAGTAAAAGTACATGGATAACAGTTTCAGTCAGGCTGCAGGAGGGATACTCGCCTCACGCCCTAAATCTTGATGAGCCAGGAATCTCTTTCTCATCAGCACCTTTTGTACAAGCATCTGTAGATCTCCTAGAGGCAGTCGGTGCAATGGAGGACTCACCTTGTAACAGTATGGACATAAAGGTTAGATGACTTGTTGGTAATAACCCTCTTCTGAGTTGTCTTCTTAGACTGCTTTTTTTCTTTACAGGAAAACATACTTCAGTGGGAAGTGAAGGAACAGTAGAATGGTAGTGAGCAGAGCAATCTTTTCTTTTGAAGTGTACTTTTGCCCTCTGGTGGCCTTTATATTAAACAAATAAAAAAGAAAGAGAAAAAGAAAAAAGAAACCAATGATAACCGATAAAGAAACCAAAGTGAAAACGATATACACAGACAGACATACACATACACACATATATAATATATGTATATTTATATATATGCCTTTCACATGATGCAGATCGCCCACTCTCCCATTGCCAAAGCATTCCCAGATCACCATGTTTCCATTCCACCTCTGTGCTGCCATCAGTGAACCATCAAGCATGTGCTGATGGTGAAGCACGTCAAAGTTGAACTCATCAGTCCACAAGATTTGGTTCAAGTCATCTAATGTCCAGTATTGGTCTATATTTCTATATCCATCTTGGTCCACTGTATTGTTTTCTTCCAATGTGCCAAACATAGTAGAGTTTTGTGGAGACTAGTGTACACCTTTTAAAGAAATAACCTTCCTCTCTCAAGACAAGTATAGACTAACAGTTTTATAGATGGATAAGATTACTTGACCACCAAACTTTTGAGTGAAAAAAACAACAACAAAGAGGTCTGTTTAATACTTTAATAAGTTAATTCAAATAGGTGAATAGGCTAGATGAGAGGTTAATACTGACTACTAGATTTATTATGACACTGAAAATGGCAATTAGCTAAAACACAAAATGATACAACAAATATGTATCCTATGTTCATCTGGAAATACCACTAGTTCTATTTGAAGACACTATGAGAGAGAGCCACAATAGTGTTAATTGTGATTCCACAGCTTTAAAATGTGATAGGCACGATTTATGTGAACAGGAAATCAGCTGGCATGTTCCCAGAACATTCTAGGAATGTTAAAGGAAAATACCACTGAGTGAGTCACTGACAGCCTCAACGCCATGTTACAGATACTTATCGGATTGGTAATTGCGAATTTATGTATATAATAGTGTTCCTTTGATTCTCATATCGTAGATATACTGATTATAAATGACTGACCACTGGTTGGTTTGAGCGGCGTCACGACTACAATCGTCACCTGGACCTCTGATTGGCTCAGAGTGATGATCCGGGTACTGCGCTAGAACGAGCTCATTAGCTAAAGGTACCAATATGGCGGAGGTAAGAGGGAAAACAGGGGAGAAGCAATCGATCTTAAGTCGATATTTGTAAAATTTGTGTGTTGTATTTTTCATTTTTACGTTATCGATTGGAGAAAAAATGTTTTTTGCTTTCTGTATTTCCTGTTTTGTGCCATAATTGTCATTTTTATTGGTCTAAAATATGCTTGAATGTCTGGAGTGATCCTTCACTACAAGGCCGCTGCGCCTTCGCTCTCTCAGCTGCTTTGGTGTAGCGGCAGTGTAAATTGATAGATAAAATTAACGTTAGCTTGCTGGTTAAAGGAAAAAACTAACTATACAGTGTTTGTGATGAATGGGGATTTGTGCGTTTCTGTTTAGGATAATTTAGTGACACCTCTGTAGTAAATATGTTGTAATTCTGTCGATTGCAGTACCGCGCAAACGAATTTAGTGTTTACATTTGTCGATGCATAACGTTAACATTAACGTTTAGCGTTGGGCTAGCTAGCTAACAGTTAACGTTACAGAAGCCGAAACTGCATAAATCGTACTTTCTACCTAAAGATATTCTACTCGCTTGATTCCGATTGTACGTTAAGAAAGCGGTCATTTTTAATTTCAGGTTTTAAAACTACAACTGGTTTACAATTGACGGCAGTGTGTAGCGTACAGTCGCGGCTAACGGTGTATTAGCCACCTATTTCAGGTAACGTTAACGGTAAATACAGTTTTCCTGCTCAGCTATAATTGATGTTCGTAATACAGGCCAATAAAAACATTTTTGCAGATTCCTTTTTTTTATTTTTGAAGTCAAAGCGTCTGTGTAATAGACTTATAACTAGTGTGCGTCTAATGCACTCATTTATACTCTGCTTTGCTTTTGCAGGCTTCCCTAGGGAGTTCAAGTCCAGGTAAGGAAATGTTTGCCTCTGCAATTTACTATGTACTTTTTAATGAACAATTTTTCTGTATCAAAATGAAATTTTAGTCTGGAATTCTGTTATACTTACACAGTGCAATCCATCAGATTAATATGTTTTACACTGTAACTATGTTAATGTATTTTAAAGTACTGATTTCCAGAATTAACAGAAGTTCATGTCCTAAAATTGAGACTTTTATGATCATTCCCCCCTCTTGTTTTTATTCAGTTGGCTCATTATCATCAGAGGACCATGACTTTGACCCAACAGCAGAGATGTTAGTACATGAGTATGATGATGAGAGGACTCTTGAGGAGGAAGAGTCTTTGGATGGAGGGAGGAATTTCAGCTCTGAGATTGCTGATCTTGAAAAGGTAAACAAACACAATGGTAAACTAAACAAATAGTTACATTTGCATGTGTATTCATAAAAGATGTAAATGTTTCATTAACATGGAAACCACGTTGTTTTTCTTCGGGGGAGAGTGGGTAATATTGTTAAAAAAGTAATATTGTAATTCTATGATGATTGTTTGTGTGACCTTTAGGATAATAAGGTGAAGCCATGTTATTCATAGCTGCAGATGCTACAATTATTAAAGGTCAACTCCACTTAAGTACATGCATATTCTGTTAGTGGCATTCAGAAGCTGTGTCTTGGTGACAATATTATTGAATGTGTTGTTATAGAGTTTACATTTTGAAAATGCAATTAAAAGACTGAGCAGCTCTAGAATTATTAGAATTAATTATTAACTTACTTTATTTCTGAAATAAGTTTTCATTTATCCCATCACCAGGAAGGGAACATGCCTTTGGAGGAACTATTGGCCATCTATCGCTATGAGGCCTCAGCAGGCTCCAGTATAGACAGCTCCTCTGGAGACCTCACCGATGAGTTGCCTGATATGACTTTGGACAAGGTAAAGAACTGCTATTATATGTTCTTGTTATACAATCAAATACATAAGAGGAAAAATGAAGTAGATTTATCTTCGGGATTTAATTTTGATATTTTGTTGATCACCCTTGGTCTGGCTCAGTATGAAAATGATATTATGTTCCCCTAGGAGGAGATAGCTAAAGATTTGCTGTCTGGAGACTATGAGGAGGAGACTCAGTCTTCAGCTGATGATCTTACCCCTTCAGTCACTTCCCATGAGGCCACTGATTTCTTCCCTAGAACACTCCGATGTAAGTTAGAATTTACAAAAATATTTTTTGCAAGAGATGCAAATGCTAGATCACCTATTACCTTACCGAATTTGATAGGTAAAGCACTAGGCCTTAGCACCCAGCATGAGGCATGGCACTGGAAGTGTTAAGGTATTTATCTGTTTTTGTTTTTCTCAGCCAATGCTATCTTTGATGGTGATAAGGAGTCAGAGTGTGATGAAGATGGACCAAGCCCAGAGGACTCCAGAAAGGTAAATACCATAAATTTCATTTTTGGTCACCTTAAGGAAATGATGAAGAAATATACTATAAGTTTTAAGTTAACTTTGTACTACTTTTAACATATGTATTGTTCTTTTGTGTGTTTTTTTTATTAAAGGAAATAATGGTTGGAATAGACTACCAAGCGGAGGTTCCTGCTTGCCTCTGCCACTATAAAGATGGAGAGAAAGGTGACTACTGCGTTTCTGTTTTCAGCATGTGCCTGTGTTCTTTAATGTGACTGCTTTGTTTCAATTGATACAATTAAGACAAGCTAATATATAGAGTGACCAATTTTACTTTGTTATGCAGTGTATGAAGATGAAGACGAGTTATTATGGAGCCCAGGTACATTGCCAGAAAACAAGGTTAGAAGTTTCCTCTCTGAAGTGTTGTCACGGACAACGGATGAAAAGACAGGATGTGACAAACCAGGGATGCATATTCGAGACAATGAACAGGTTGGTCATGTCTTTATTTATCAAACAATTCTTATTGAACACAATAAATATTAGCAATGTATGTAATCCCATGCAGTCAGCATCCATTATCTTTAACTCACAATATCTTCATCATTTGAACTTTAAATTCTTTGTTTCTAATGTACATGATTTATTTTGTACAATATTCAGTCTTGACATCTCCCTTCTTTCCATATAGGCTTTACATGAGCTTGTGAAATGCAACTACAACACACGTGAAGCACTAGAGAGATACTGCAGCCATGTAAAGTCCTCTAAAGGTAAGCAATGAAAACGTGTTTCAAATGCCTATCATAAATAATTTTTTACCAATGATTTAATTGGTTTTTGATCATATTAGCACACTTTAGACTTCATGCCCTGTTAAATAGAGTTCTTTATTTTTAAAGAAATTAACAATATACATCCCTGAATCAGATGTGTAATAGATCCATGGCAGTGTGACCACAGTTTGATTTCTTCTGTGTTAACCATTTTAAAATGAGTTTTCTGAGAGGGATTCTGCATAGCTTTTCCACAGACATGTTAGGTCCGTGTAGTAGGTTCGCTCGAATAGTTAAACTATACACACACTGTCATTTCACTGTCCATTAGTGTAATCCAATTGCATCTTTGAAAGAGAACAAAACTGCTGTTCTTGGTTCTCCTTAATAGATCCACATTCTGGTGTTATGTCATTCCTGTGGAAAGCTAAAATACACTTGAACATGTGTGGTTTAGACTTATGGGCAACAACAAAAAATTAAAGCGATGGTGAGAAAGGAAGATGTCCACACACTTTTTAATTCCTTATTTTCATTTATAAAGACATCAAACTAAATCAGATGCCACTTTTTGTTTGTGATCTCTTCTCCTGCTAAGCACACAGAACATTTTTCTAATATGTTATGCATCTTTAAGGTAAATGGGAGAAGGTCTGAATTTATATACCACTTTTCTACCTATTTGGTACTCAAAGCGCTTTTACTCTGCTTCTCATTCACCCATTTGCGCACACACTACATATGGCAGAGCTGCAATGTAGCTGACCTGACACACCGCAACTTGAGTGTCTTGCCCAACGACACTCTAACCACCGCTCCCACATTGGTAGACGGCTGCTCTGACTCCTGAACCACCATTGCCACTATTTATGTTTAATGAAATTAAGTTACATGTTTACTGACTATACATAAAGTTTTGCGCAGATTCAATCACAGGTGACATGCATGCATGCAGTGCATTGTAAGAAAAAGAAAATGATTCCCTCCCTGAGACATCTGTCCCAGCTGTACTCGTAAAATCAGCTACAGTGAATAATGCACAAGTTATTCTCACCAGTATCTCACCGAGTTATACCTGGTATGTTATAGAACAAATAAAAACAATTTGTTTAGTGATTTGAATTGTGGCAAATGGGAGTGGAAGCTCCACAATGTTAAATTATAATTTTTTTAAAATTTACCATCACATTATGCTGCACCAACCAATGTATAAATATATTTCTTATTTTGTTCAGAAAAATCGCCTCCCTGGTCAGAAGAAGAATGCAGGAACTTTGAACACGCACTACAGATGTATGACAAGAACTTTCACCTCATACAGAAACACAAAGTGAGTTTTTTTTTTTTCCATGACATCTTTACACACGTATTAACATCCATAAATAAATCTGAATGTTTTTTCATCCCTTTAATTTAACTTTTTTTTCCCCCTTAGGTAACAACACGAACAGTAGCAGAATGTGTGGCATTTTATTACATGTGGAAAAAGTCAGAGCGTTTTGACTTCTTTGTGCAGCAAAATCGGTTTGGGAAGAAAAAGTACAGTAGCTATCCTGGTGTAACGTAAGTGGCAAAAGCTTCAGGCGTCGTTAAATTAAATATGTGTTCTTTGCGTATAATACACAGATCTGAAAAGTGCACATAATTTATAAAAAACAAACCCACTTAAAGGTAAAATTTGTATCTTTATGCAGCGACCTGATGGACAGGCTGGTAGATGAAGCTGAGGGACTGGCAGTGGACAGTTCGTCTTCTGTGTGTTCAGGAGCAGGTGGAGGAGGAAGGCTGGAGACTGCTACAGACCAGCAGCTCAGCCTGCTCAACTCCATCACGGCCAGCGACCTCACAGGTCAGTCACAGAACATAAGGAGAAAAAACATTAAGAATAAAAGGCTTGAAAACTAGAGATGCACCGATTGATTTACTGGAGATCAGAATTGGCCGGTTTTAAGCTTGATTGGCTACGATCCGTGACCGGCTGATCAGATAACCAACTTTGTGCTAGTCACATTTACATACACTCTTTTAAAAACATGCACAACTATTGTTTTCATGTGTATATCTTTCTCTCTCTCTCTCTCTCTCCTTGCAGCTTTGAGTAACAGTGTAGCCACAGTGTGCAGCCCTGCAGAGGTTAGTTGCCTGGACTCGTACAGCTTTCCTCCTTTGGAAAGTCTCCATCGTGGCTCCCTGAACCACAACGAGTCCCTTGGGTTCCCTTCCAATGGTGCAGACCCCGACTGCCTCAACATGCTTGATGCTGGCTTCTACCACTCTGACCTAGGCCAGTTAGGAGGAGTGTGTGTCAACAAAGACTGTGAGCGGCCCTCCAAAAGACTCAAGATGGCACTGCCTGACTCATTTATCAATGACGTGTCTGTGGGTAACCTCGGAGTGGACTTTGAAGCGCGGCGGACAACGACGCATCACCACCGAATCACTGGTACCAAAATGGCAGTGTCTGTCACGGACTTTGCGAGCTTAGCTGGCAGCGGTGAGCCCAATGGGTTTCTAGGAGCTCATGCACGGCACCACACACAGCACACTGCAGCACTTCAGTCAGAGTGATCTTCCTTATCTTTTTCCCGTGTTCTTCCCTTTTGAAACCCCTTATCCCACTTGTACATAAGACTGACCTCACTGGAGAATACGATTTGTTTAAATTCTATATATATATATATACATATCTATATATATGTATATGAATATACTTTTTGTTTTCATTTTTGTGTAATATGACATCAGTGATGTCTATCATATAGAACTAAAATCTTGATTTCTCTCAAGAGTTTATATAGCCATTTATTTTATTTTTGTTTTGCGGTCTTGTGATGCGTAACGTCCGTGTACAGTGGGGCCCAGAGACTGCAGTAGGAGAGTTGTGTGTCTTCCTCCCTCACATCAACACGCAACATCTTCAGAGCTACAGTTTGTCATCCTGCCATTCTTTTCAGCTGCCAAATTTGGCTTAGTTTTTGGCTCTAGTGTTAGTATTTTGTTGCCTGTGTTTTGATGTTTGAAGTGGTACTTAAAAAAATAGTATTTGGTTTACAGGTACTTTTAAGTAACCAGGCTGGTGCAAATGGTTGTATTTGTCCCCAGATAAACCTGGATAGATACTGTATGAAGAGCAACACTAGCATGGAAAATTAACTTGAAGATCTGGAAGTGTTGTGGCTTCAGCTGCTGAGTCCTTCCAATTTGGTTGTCTTTTCATTTACCTTCTCCTGTGGAAGCTTCTCTGTAGTTGGTCTGCTTGTTTACTTAATCATTGAAAGTGGCCAAACTGGAACATGTGAATGTTTGCAACTGTTCTTTTTTCATCCATTGTAGTCAAACACAAATTATAGTTCCTGATTCGTATTTTTTTTTTTTTATTTAATTTTTAAACAGTTGATAAAGAATGCTTGGCCAGAGTAACATAATACTACAGGATAAATACTGCAGGATAAAGTGTGTTTTTTAAAAATCCTGCTTAAGATATCGTTCAGACAAGCATACCATAACAGCAATATAACAATGCAAAGATACTGGTTGGGTTAATAGCCATTAAAACATAGGCATCAGGCACAGTAAGTGTATTTATTGCATATACTTTGGTGAGATTGTTTAATCCTTTAAACTCATTCAACTGTTAGGCATGTTTAGCTGTATCAGTCCTTTAGTTGTGTAAAAAATGTTAGAATATGTTCCTAAATCAAGTAGCGCAATTTTCAGACAACTTGGCAAACTTGGGTAAACCTATCAGCAGTATTCTTTATTTAAATCCTTTGATTTTGTATTAAAATTCTGCCTAAACTGTACTGACTAGAGAATGCCTTGTATAATCTGGTCAACAATTTCTTGGAGTCTGGTAGCAGAAATTGAACTGTTCTCTCTTGACTGAAGTCCATAATTGTGAAATGTAAAATGTTTAGCAAGTTATTGTCAGATGATTGAATGCAGTAGTTGAGTTGACTTAATTTATCTATGCATTGTGCTATGAATAATTAGTTTGTTTCAGGGGTACATCATGTTTGTCATGTCCATAGATCTAGTATTTCCATTACGTGTGTACAGACAGGATTCATGCCTCTAACTCATTATGTTCAGTCACATCGCTCAGTTTCCAAACCCAGTATCAGAAGATATTCACTTTTGCGTTTCATGTAAATAATTAGCAAATAGCCTTTAAAAAGTCTATTAACTGACCTCTTACACTTGTGAATCTGTGTTGATACAAAGGTTTAATTTGATTCCTTGTCAAAAAGGCAATAATTTGTAGATATGTACAGATATTTTTAGGTTTCACATTTTACCAGTTGACTTGGTGTTCAAATCTTTTTTCTTTTTTTTCTTCTTTGGAAAGTCATGATTACCCAGACACCAGGGTACAGCTGAAACCACGCATGCCAGCTGTGTCTTTTTCCTCAACAACCACTGAAAACGGCTTTACCTAAAGACGTATTGATATTACTCAATGTTGCGATTTTGCATTCAGAATTTGCAGCAATGTGTAGAAGACACTCATTTTTCTTTCTTCAAAAAAAAAAATCTTTTTACATCTCGTCTATATTTGTCTTGATGGTAAAGGGATGGCTGCTGCTGCTCTAAGTATGTGGAGAGCTTGTTTCTCTTTTAATGCAATGTGCATAATGCAGTAGGTCCTCCAAGCTCTTCTAGCTTTAGCAGTGCAGTGATATTTATTTCACCTGTGGTTTGTACAAAGAAAAATTGTCAGAATGTAAAGGCCATTAAGTAGTAGAAGTAGGTTTTTCACCACCCTGTGAATTCTCGAAAATGTGATTTTATTGATATCTCTGGTATGAGACTTGTGTGTGCAAGAAAGCACTAAACATTTATTTTATATTTTGTATTGTGTTTTGAAGTTTAAAACGGGGGGAAATTATAGCAGTTGTGGTTTTGAAAAAGAAAACTCGAGTCCTTTGAAAACAAAAACACCTTTGTGAATAAAAAAACCCTACAAGACTTAAATGTATATCCAGAAATATAGACAATCAAACACTTCACTATGAGAGATGTTCAAGAAGCTATCTTTATTGTTTATAATAATTGTACATAAACATTGAGGTTTTTTTTTCTTTTGTTAAACATTATTTTGTATTTTCTGTTGTACTTTAATACCTTGTGTACAGATCCAGAAATAAAACTCTGGAAAAGGTTCGGAGATAATTGTATGCTCTTAATTTATCATCATCACACAGATGTGAAAATATTTTACTCATTTCTTTCATACTGAAAGATTGTGGTTTCACAATTGAGTCAGTATGTTTACATAACAGAAATAACCAAAAAGCCTTAAACATGACAATTATCCATCATTTCTTGTTAATTGGACTAAAACTGAGCTCTTTCTATTAGAGACTTAAAATGGAATCCAGTATGGAGAATTACTAATTGCCTTCATTTAGCTTGACAGTTAACTCTTGAACGCTTGTTCAGGAGTTTTTGACCTATTACACCATCTTCTATAGTAGGAGTTTTCTCAGTTGTCAGAGAAACGTAGCTACATCATGTAACTTTTGTTTTTTAACTAGAAATGTGCACCAAAACATCTTAATCTGTCCAAGGCTTCAGTGACCCAGACTCACTGAACAGCCTGGCAGCTGCACAGACATTCTCCTTTCAACATGTGTTCAAGCAAAGTTCACCCTTCCAACCAATCAGAGAAGGTCAGTTATTTCATTGCCATTCTTATTAATTGTACTTTCTTAAGACTAATTCCTAAAGGGCTGGGCAAAGAAGAAGCTTGATTCTCAAATGTTGCATAGATGTTTTCTGAGGTTTTTTAACATCCATGTTGGCTTAAAAGTTGAGCTTGAGACTACATGTATTGATCAAGACCATGTCAAGTGAGCAAGTAAGTGTGAACATCTACAGTGACGACAACTACAAAACTCCAGTGTTTCCCCTACCATTATACAAGGGGGGTGCCCCGCCCACCCAAGAGGGTCAAGTTAATATTATTTAATTAGATTTTGTGTACAGCGCCAGATCACATCAGAAGTAATTTCAGGTTTCCTTTCCTATAGAACAGATCTATATGTTGTTCTTTTATTAACTAACTAAACAGCCTCTTGTTATTTATTGTATTTACATGACAGCATCAGAATGATTTCCTGTGCGTTTGATGTGATATGAACATATTAACATCTCCACAGTGAGAACGTTTGGCTGTCCTCGTGTGCTGCATGCGTGTCTGCATATGTAAAATACACAATAACCGCTGCAAAACTACAAAGACAAAATCACAAACCGAGATAAGTAATGAGTACGGTGTAGTACGGTGGCCGAGACGTTCCAATCCAGAAAGTGAATGAAGGTTTGACGCGCGTCGACCCATACCCCCCAACGCTGTAAACCTAGGGGAAACACTGAACTCCATCTGCTAATTAAGTGTGTGATGTGGTTGAAAGCCCCAGAACAAATAATTGGACCTT
This sequence comes from Ctenopoma kingsleyae, assembly GCA_032353495.1. Taxonomy (NCBI): domain Eukaryota; kingdom Metazoa; phylum Chordata; class Actinopteri; order Anabantiformes; family Anabantidae; genus Ctenopoma; species Ctenopoma kingsleyae. Next base: position 15,191,583 of record JAUBNQ010000028.1, on the reverse strand, counting down.
GAGGTAATATTTGCAGACAAAGGGTTTAGATGTTATCAACTTCCTAAAGAGGAAAAATGGAGAGATGACTTTAAAAACTAATCATTACCTTGCTCTTCTGAGAGGAATGGGCAAAGTCAGAAAGTCTTCTGCCAGACTCACTTGTACATCACTGTCCTGTAGAGCTTCTTCAGCCTGTCTCTTCAGCTCTGAAACGCTGTCCTCATCTCCTTCCTTCTGCTGGGAGCTGGGTTTGTACCTCTGACTGAAGTGGTACAGCACCAGCATCCGCGCACAGCAAGCCCGAGCCACCGCCGCTGCCATTTCAGGTGTACTGTGTCCATGCTCCACTGCTTTCTCCTGGTGCTCATTCCCGAGAGTCGCTTCATGAACCAGAATGTCTGCTCCACTGCATAACCTCAGCGGACCTGCCCCAAGAACTGAGCTACAGTCCCCCAAAATGCACACTTTCCTCCCCGGTATGGCTTCTTCCAGCACCTCACTAGGCTGCACCACACGCCCATTCTCCAAAGTTACAGAATCTCCAGCTTTGAGACGCCCGTAGAGAGGCCCAGGTTTCAGGCCTGAGAAACAACAGAAGACCAATCACTGTAATGCACTACTGTGCATATTAGACTCCAGAAGTATTCTCCCCACTTTACCATTAACCACCTACAATATGCAATATGTATAATGTATAACTGAAACTGATTTTTACCTAGTTCCTTCAGTACTTCAGTTTTCAGTCTTCCAGGTCGGTCATGCTCCTGAATACAAAAACCAAAGGAAGGGACACGGTGGAATAACCTGAAAGCTTTTACTACGAACTTCTTGTCTTCAAAGAGGAGGTAACAGTCACTGGAGATGTCCAGTGGGATCGTCCTGCCCAGTCGCTCCTGTGGGTGCAGAGGGCCGCACTCTGCTGTCATCTACACAGAAAAAAAATCTCAAAATCACAAAACAGTAATTTTAACAATCCCGTGTGTGGTTTGAGAAAACCCCCATTACTCAGCAAGCCAAAGTCTGTCACTAATGAGAAGAGATTCATGGACTTTATTAAATGTTCAAAACCACATACACACCTCCAGACTGAGATGTCCCTCTTCTGGACTCTGTTCAGGTGTGGGCTCCAGCTCATGTACTACATAAACATAAATAACATATGTATGATCAGAGCAGGGTACACCTAAAAAAAAACAAACAGAGCATAATACTTGGAAACAACACAGTAAATAAAGAAAGCTATAATAACTAGTAGGTGCAGTACACATACTGCTGTGACATTCTGTTGCCAGTCCTACTGTGTACTGTACAGTGTGGACATTTGAACTCAGACCTGCCTGCATATGGAAAGAGCAGCTGTGAACTTGTGAGTCCAAGTGTCACCCTGAGGAAGTTCCGGAGGCCCCGTGGTCCGTAGATGTCCACACAGCTCAGATTCTCTGGAGCGTCTGGGTTCGTGTTGAGACTCACGGTGCACAGGAGACCAGGCAAACCAAACAGGTGATCTCCATGCAAGTGAGAGATGAAAACCTTGGTGATTCGACCTAGTAGAAAATATGACATATTATTAGACACTATAGGTGTTTTAATAAATGTCTAAATCAATTATGAATAATAAAGGTGAGTAAAGTGCAGCTAACAATAAAGTACTAGGTTAAAATACAGAGAACTAAAGAAAACTAAAGGATTACTTTTAGCTATCAGGCATCTATCATTTCAATAATCTCCAAGAATGTACAATAAGTCATGTTCCATGCATGAATTATTGTATTTTCAGTCAAGAAACTATGAAATAACACTGGTTAATGCTCTTAATTTTTCTGCAAAACCATTTAATTTGATTTTATTTCAAAGACTAGGGTCAAACATGACCTGGTTTGGTGGTGGATCTTAAGGTTATTCAGCATCATCAGCTACAATATATTGCCAAAGATATTGAGACATCCCTCCAAATCATTGAATCCAGTGCACAAAGCAAGGTACGTGAGGATATGGATGCATGAGTTTGGTGTGTAGGAACTTGACTGGCCTGCACAGAGCCCTGACCTCAACCCAACAGAAAACCTTGTTGGTTGGAGACTGCGAGCCAGGCCTTCTCGTCCAACATTAGTACCTGACCTCACAAATGCTCTCCTGGAAGTATGGTCAAATATTCCCATAAACACAATTCTAAACCTTGTCTAGCCAATCAAGTTCACGTGACAATGTGTGTGTAAAGGCAAGAGTCCTTGCTTTTTTTCTGGAAGCCTTTCATCATTACCGTCACTGTCATCTTCATCACTTCATCTTCACTTGACTCAGATGGTATATTTACCGCTATTCTATAGAGCCTTTCTATCACACTCCTTCATAAGACACTAACTGTCACATTATGATCTTAAAGTAAAATAAGTTTTTTTTTAAAAATCAATAATTTTACAGACAAAAAGGTTTCTGTAAATTAAGTTCAAGAACAGCAAAGTCACAGTAATATTATCATTTATGGTTGAAATATAGCCATGACATCCAATTTAGTTGACAGATGATTAATTGTAATTTTCTCCCAACGTAAATGTAATATTTAAATAATTTAACACTTATATAACTCCTTAATTATTACCTGATATTACTTTTTTTTTTTTACCTGCAAGGGTCTTTTACAGTAGAAGGATTTATAAGATATGCCTCCATTTCCCAGCATTTCTGACCTTCCAGCAGCCATCTTGGATTTGACAAAAGATAATTGCATTTCTCATACCTGGCCAATAGGGGGCAGCACATGCAGTGATACACAAAGGTCCACTATGTTGGCTGATATGCCACTTTGGCAAAAAAAACCAAGTGCATATTAAAGTAAATGGCTTTTGAATAGCTGTCCACTGTAGTGACCACCATACATGAAAGGGTTAATCTGATCAGATGGAATTTTTAAAAAATCCTTTTAAGTTCAAGTTCATTTTAAAATATACTCCAACTAATCTAGGTTTTTATCTCTTTCATGAATATGTACAAGCAAAAAACAAATTCTAAAATGATAATAAAATAAATAGACTTTTAATCAACGGCCTTTCAAAGGTGGAACATGACAAAAATTCATAGTAATTAATAAAAAACGTTAAAGATGTGTGTCACACTTGATGTGGAACGAAAACATCAGCTATTTTAACACTTATGTACAAATGTAATCACAATTTATTACTTTATTATATTTTTATTAAAAATGACCAAAATAAACAGCAAAATAAACATAATGGAGTAAAAAGTGCAACATTTACTCCAGTAAAGTACAACTATCTCAAAATCAAGACCACCTAACCTGAGACCGAGTCAAGACCAAGACCAGGGTAAACTAAGACCAAGACCAAGACTTTAGGCAGGCGAGACCAAGTCCAAGACCAAGACTGAAGGGGGGCGAGACCAAGTCCAAGACCAATACCAAACCAATGCAAGACCATTCTCAAGACCATTGCTGAATCTGCAATATTTAGAAATGTTGTATTATACAAATACATGTATATTAAGCTTGTGAGAACTACAGTATAATTAACAAATTTTATTATTTAAATGTATTATTTTTATATTATTTAAAATAAAACAGCAGTATTTAGAAATATAATATTAAATAAAAGTACAAAATTGATATTTTATCCCCGGTAAAACCAGTGAAAAAAACAAAAACAACAGACATCCTCTGCTGTCTGTCATGTTTGTCTGCTACGTATTGATTAATGTTTACTCAGCGAGTAAACGTGAACTCTCGACGTCAGACCACGTAGAGACGTGCAGAGACATGCAGACGTTCTCCCTCTCACGACGTTACAACCAGAGACAACAGCCTCAGTGTTTTTGCAGGTTTTCATAAGACTCGTTCAAGATGAGCAAGTTCTGCGTAAATTCAATCACCGGTGATCGGCGCGCAGTGCATGCCGGTTAGTTTTCTGTCCGACTTGACGCCGACTTGCTCTGACGTCATGCCTACGTAGGCAACAATAACGTCGTGAGATCAAGGCGGCCGCAGATTTTGGAGCAAGGCGCTGCAGCTGCTCTCCAACGATCTGATTGGTTCAGGTGTTGGATAAACAGCAGGACGTTTAGTAGAAACGTTTCCTCTTTTATTTACGTTGAAATATTTCGATTCATTAGTCTGAGTTTGAGTTTTGTGAAGATCGATTATTTTACAGAATAAATGCTGTGATTTATCAGAAAAGCCGAGTGCATCTTAAACTAGACTGTTAAATCACAGATTACTTTCAGATCACTAAAATAATATATGCAGATGTTTCAGCCCTAACAGTCTAAATATGTGACAGATCAATAATCAAATGTCTGTCTTGTGTTTCTATTGACTGATCAATGTTTGGATTTATAGTTTAATCAGCAAACTGAGATGATGTCAGTTTTTCATTACAATTTTAACTCATTTCATGTGAAATACTTGAGTCATATGAAGGTTAAACCACAAACTCACCATCTGTGGAGTTTTTCTAAGAAAAAAAAGTGTAGAAACTGAAATTCAGTTTTGTTTAATCTGCATCCGACCACACAGGACGTGTGTATTTGCGACATCAGTACAAACGGGACCTTGATGCTGCTAGAAACGTTAGAAACTGTCCGACTTTGTAGCGGACCTTCAGATACTCACCCAGCTGCGGCTGTCTGCTCTCGTCTCTTTTCTTTTCGTTTTTTGAACGAGCCTGTTGTTTTGCTAGCGAGCTATGCTCGTGAGATCTTTTTTAAAATCTCGCGCTGTTGTTAGACGTATCATAGAGACGCTGACGGTGATCGCTTTTCATTGGATGCAGGTGACACAACTCGTGACTTATGACCAATGAGGGACGAGTTTTATTTTTAGCCGGACGGGAAGCGCAGCCGGAGCCAGAGGGACAGACGGTCCGCTTTTAATTTCATCATACCTGTTTCATTCGTCATGTATAAGTAGATTTACACCAACTCTTCAAAATATGGAACAAATTGCCGTCTCGGCTAGTCTTGAGAAGAAATCCGGAGTCCAGCACGTCTGACACCGAGACCAAATGTAGTCGATTCCGAGACTTCAAGTCAAGAACTTGAAAATACTAGTACTTAGTTACTCACCACTCTCTCTGGATAGAAGTTAGATTTAAAGACTGGTTTTTAAGACCTTGTTTCTCTTTCCCCAGGAACTTTTAAATGCGGGTCAGTGTGGGGAGCTGTAGACTCACCGGCTCTGAGCTGGCTCTTCATCAGCTGGGTCTGAGTTCCCTCTCCGCAGTCAAACAGCCAACAGTCCCCCTCCGTCCGCAGCACCAGAGCCGAAGCACCGCGGTGAGGGGACGGGTACGCCGAGCCCGTCCCCAGGAAAGTCATGTCCATGCTCATGCTCCCACAGTTACAGGGCAAGTGTGAAAATGTGTATAAAATTTCTCACTCTAACACGCCATGCTCCCTGTAAACGGTCACACCGTGATGACGTCAGGGGAGCGACGGTGCTGCGTTCATGTTCAGTCGTATTTGTGGGAATTTTATCTTTTAAAAATATTGAAATCCTCTTGTAATGAAACAGTTTTACCTAATGTTCTAGGTTTAAAAACACTAAATGTAACTACATGTACCAAAGTAATAGTACTACAAATTAAAGTTTCCTTGGTCATTCCCTAGTCATGCTTCTCAGCGATATTAATGACTAGAAATCTTAATTAAAAGATTAGTTTTCAACAGTGAAAACGAATATAATATAGATACATCATTTAACATTTAAAAAGAAGACAGAGCCTGAATAATTTTATAGTTTTATTCTGCACTTTCAACATCACATACGTACTGTGCTGTGAAGCACGGTGAACACGCTGCTGTCTGCATACAAATGCTAAGGCAATATTATGGGTTAGCAAAAGTAAACTTCAGAAATACAGACATAAAGGTCAGACACTATATGAAATATGCAGGACATGATATAAAAATCACATAAGCAGACCACTAACCTAAGTCTTAACACAACACAAAACTGGACAACAACAAACAAATAATAAACAACTGCATAGATACACATGCTAACACTCATAGGGGTTTGTTTTCATATAATTTCTTTTAAATAAAAAATATTTAAGTTCAGGTTATGAGTAGAAAACTTTGCTTCTATGTCCACAACCAACAGTTCTACAGTCTATCAAGACAAAAAAGCTGCACATTGAGTACAAGACTATTTCATTTTGGACAGAGTTAAAAAAGAGCTAGTCTGTTCTGTAGAGCATGGAGTAACACTGAACATTGTGCAGGCACTTTGATTCAGCTGGTTAGAAGGTCCAATACAATATCCTGAGGTTAAAATGTACACAGTAGCCTAGTATATATATTTAAATATACTACAAATGCCCTAGACAATAGTGTGTACAAAAGAAATAGACTATAGCACATTTTCCAGACTATTTCAGCTGAGGCTGTACACACTTTGTGTATTATGTGATATGTGTATAGTGTATTAATGGTGCCAGCAAGGACCTTTTTGGGAGATGGGCATGAGCAACGGTTTTTTCTGAAAGTTTCAACACCTCAGTGTAAACCGTAAGTCAAATGACTAGCAAGCTAGACTTCCAAAACTTAACACAAATTTCTATATTTCTTTATGGTCATGGCAAGCCTGCAAGTTAATTGTCTTGTTGTTTGTGTTCCAAGGAGTGCACACAACCAACACACCCAGACATAGTTAACACAACTTTATAAATGCTCTTTCAGCAGACAGACTCAGTTTCCACAAAACTGCATGAACAGTAAATTAAATATCTTAGAGTAGAAAATAATGTTTATCAAATATTTTTTACTGCATGCTTTCTTCAAACGGCTGGGGTATTGTTTATATTTAATTTCTATTTCACATTTGAGCAAAACGATACACTTTTTGGGAAGGTAACTTCTTAACACAACTACTTTAAAGGACCACAGCAAAATATCTAAATACACCCTCTAAATATAAAGTTAAATAATTAAGAGAAATAAATATTACGTGCCAATACAGTTTTGGAGTGGATGTTGGTTTTTCAAGTGTTATCTAGCTGCAGGAGTCCTTGCTCGTTTTTAATATAAACATGTTACTTAATTCTCTTTCATGAAACCTCATCACTGTGTTCTGAGGTTTTTTTTTGTTTTTTTTTTAACACACACTTCATTACAATTTCCCTCTCTATCAAAGATTGCACACAGGCTGAAGATTTTAACCAACTCTTTAACTGACAACCAAATGATGTGACCTAAGATTAGAATGGATTAAAATCAGCCATATTTCTTGCATCCATTTCATGTGAAATGGAGTTTGGAAGCAGAGTTTGTCAGCAGACTGTTGCTTGAGTATCACCGGTGTACAGACCAACAAAAATAACATCAAAATAGAATCATTACATTAGATGTGGAGTGAAAAATCAACATAAGCTCATCTACCTGTTGTTCAAGTTGTCTGATGTAAGTTTGGGTTTTTGCTTGCCACAAATTTCAGAAGGACATTTACTGTAATGTAACACATTTTGATGTAATTATCAACATGAATCAACATGTATCTAGTGGTCTTAATAAAATTAACCACTAGCAGGTGGACCTGAAGGTACTGTGCATGTGGTGAGATCAGAGGTGATAAAGAGTTGTGATGTGGAGAGAGAGTTTCCTTATCTCTCTAATGTCACTTTCCACTCTACCTTTTCATAGATCTTAGAAGACTGTGCAACTGCATTGACATGAAAGTGGCCTACTGCTTTTTAACTTTGCACTAATAAAACAGATAATCTCAAAAGATCTGTTTAAAGAGTAAAGTGTAAAACAGAGAAAGAGAGTGGGCACGGCACAGTGAGGGTCTGTTATACTTCTAGTTATTCTTGGGACTGGAGCTTACACCTGGCCAGTCATAGGTGTCTGGCAGGAAGGAGTCATAGTTGGTATTCCAGACAGTAGCATGTACAAAGCCTTTCTTGTCCACAGGCTCAGGGTAGCGGAATGCCATGCCTTTAGCATAGACAAACTCCACCAACTGTGGTGAAAAAGAGCAAATTTAGCTTTGACCAATACAAATAGAAACAAATAGAAATGGATGTTATACGGGTCAAGTTACAATAAGCAAATCTGACTAGGCAGTGTAGTCAAAATGTTATCTTAATAAGTTGTTAAATTCTGAGATTATGTCGGTTTGTTAGGCTGTAGTGGAACATGATGTTGAAGATGCTAAATGTAGGTAGTGGTTTATGGGTATTAGGTATGTTGGTAGCCAAAACATTTAGCCAACATTGAGGCCTTTAGTTTTCTCAGAAAGAACATTTTCAGAAAACTTGCCTTGATAGCCATCTGGACAGAGACCTCTCTGATGTCGGAAAGGGGGGGGTAGAGTCGGCCTTCTTCAAGTTCTTTGTCTGTCAGCTGCTCAGCAAGGGCCTAGAAGGAGTATAAAAATACTTTTAGGCTCAGGATGAAATTCTGTGGTTCAAAAAACAGTCATGAAAACTACTACTCTTATTAGCCTGTGATATTTGCCATAATAAATGTAATATATGCTTAACATTGAGAAAATAATACTATTAACATATAAGGAAAACACAAATTGTTACAATAAAATATCACTACTAACATTAATGTAAATGATAACACATTAAATAATGTTCAAAGAGTGCTGGCAAAAAAGCATCTTGTTATTTTTATCAATAATTTCCACTGATTAGTTAAATACAGCCAAGCAAAAGAGAGGAACACAAGGTGAAAGTGTACAAAGCAGGATCAGCCTGAATCTAGACAGAGAGGAAACATGAGAAATCAAAGGCTTAAAGAGGGTTTAGAGGAGCATACACATAAAGAGAGAGCGATAAAGAGTCAGCAAGAAAATGCAGAATGGGGTATGAGTGAGATAAAGATGACCATCAGCGAGTTTAAGAAGAGATGGTGAACTACTGAGTACTAATGCAGACCTTGGCAGCCTCTAAGAATACTGTGTCACTGATGTGTCTCACTCCGCTCAGAATCACAGCCAAGGCCACACCTGCAAGGCACATACAATATGGGTTTTACAAACAGATTTATTTATTATTATTATATTTACCCACAGTGCAAAGGCAATTGAAAGTTAAACAAGTGGCTTTGTTTCTTCTTAGCACTAAACAGTCATCATTCACCTGGGAAGATATAAGCATTGTTCCCTTGCCCGGGAGTGAAAACACGACCATCACTCAGAGTCACTGGGCCAAATGGACTGCCACTGGCAAAGAGACATCTACCCTGTGGGACAAAGACACAAGGGGAAAGTGTGATAAGCCAGAGTTAAAGAATAAAAACAAGGAATAGTGATTTTACAGTGCAGGAATTCTTAAGGTTTAATTTATGAGTGAGACAAAAGACAGGGAGAACTGTGTACATTGGTGAGCGTGTAGGCCTCCTCTGCTGTGCATTCTGCTTTATTAGTTGGATTACTCAGGGCAAAGATGATTGGTCGTTCATTCAGCACTCCCATGGCCCTGATGACATCATGGGTGAACAGACGTCCAGCTCCAGACACACCTGAAGGTCAGTGAGAGAAACAACAGTTGCCAGGCATTTGTAATCTATTATTTAAGCAAAACAAAGGTGTAAAAGCAGGAAAATATATTACATATACCTGCACACTATGACAAAGAATAATGAAGGTAAAATTACAGCACATAAGCCTCACAAGTTTGATTCATTGAGTAATAATAATAATAATAATAATAATAAAACCTGATTCAATTTACCACATGGAAAAATAAAATTATAACAAACACAGAACATCACAATAATAATATGAAGAAATATTGTTGGTTGCTGGTGTTTGATCAGTGGCTCAAACTGTATGGCTTTC
>JAUBNQ010000028.1:15149721-15161499 GCA_032353495.1 Ctenopoma kingsleyae | reverse complement strand
TCAGGACACAATATGAGAGTGTAAATGCATCCAAAAACACACAGACTGCGGAACAGAGTGAAATAGAAGTAAACCTTGTTTCTGCTGTCCTGCACAACACTAACTACCTTTCTTTGTCGCACTTTTTACCTCTATTTGATCTCTTCTTTGTCATTTCATGTCTCTTTCTCTCAGCCTTCCATAACTGTATTTTTCACTCGCACCTCATCTGTTCTTCGCCTTCCCCTCCCCTCCATCCTTCTCCTCCCCTCCAAACACACCCCCTGTGTCTGCACCCAGCTGATCCCCAGTCCTGTGTTTTGAGCTGACAAAGATTGCCTTTCACAAGAGTTCCTCTCTACACACTGAAACCCAAAAACACACACACATCATGCTCTGCTAGTATAAACAACAGGGCATGATCTTCATGCATAATATGGCAGCACAGTGTAGCAGTAAATTGTCACATCATTAGAATCTGTCACCTACAATGGACAACCAAATCACAGGGTTCAATTAGCACAAAACTTTCTACTAGGCTTGTGAAGAAGAATTTACAGCTTAGGCTGGAGAGAAGATCTATTGTGACACAAGTAAGCAACATCAGACAGACGTGTAATCAGAAAAGCCAATCACAGATAAAGAGACAGCTTGGCTGGACTGGAGTCATAATTCGCAGCATTCTTCTGTGAGATTTAGGAAATTTGGCTGTATTTGGCCAGTCAGTGAACCTTTTAAAATCTGGATTTTTGCCAGAAACAGAACAAGATATCACTCGGGACACCACACTGAGAAGAATCCTGAGAGGCAGATCCACTATTCTGCAGATCCACTGTTCTGCATTTCAACCGTGAAGCCAACAAAACATGCGTTGGTTTTCTATAGGATGATTCTTTTACAACAGTATCACATCCTATTGTGTGCCCATTCCTACCCAGGGACGCTGTTCACTTTGTCTGATAACCACACAGGAACTGGACTTGAGGAGTCGCTATCTGTTCCCTGATAACAGCTCTATCTCAATGAGAGGGAGACGAGGTAATGTTTAATATTACAATACTCTCCCCAGAATCATCCACCAGCAGCAGAACAGCCCACGCACTGCATCAGCGCAACGACGAGAGTGAAATATCCCCCTAAATTCAACAACTTGGCTGACTTGAATATTTATAGTATGATAAATATTTGTGGAACTAGCACAAAAAAGTAAAATTTTTAAACAAGTGCAGGCAATACTATTTGGACAGAGATATAGACCCTTACACTGGCTACTCCTCTCAAGATTATGTATTTATAAAGCTATTATCATGCCTGTTAAGAAAACATAAACAAAAAAAGAATAATGGTCGCATGCATTTGGCTCTAGAAAAAATGTAATTTGGCACATTGGCTGTATTTGAGTGTCGCAAAAATATTAGTAAGAGTTGTAAATGTTTGTAGATGTCTCATCTTATATGTCATGTTTGGTTATCAAAGTGTTTTTAGAGCACAACTATCACCATATATCCAGGAAAACCATTAATTCTTTCTCAATTCCTAAATTTAAGAAAGGACGTTTTGTGTTTACTCAGATATTTTTTCAAATCAGAATACTGTTATGCCCTATGTACACCTTTCTCACAGTAGGCTGTGTGTGTGACTTTTACCTTATGAGAATAGTGAGGGTCAACAATCCTGGCCAGCCCAAAGTCTCCGATCTTGAGCAGCAGTTGGTCTGTGTTGATGAATATGTTGGCTGGCTTCAGGTCTCTGTGCAGGACATTGGCTGAATGGATGAACTTTAGTCCCCTCAGCAGCTGGTAGAACAGCAGAGTAGCGTGATCTGTTCAAGGGCAAATTTCTGATATCAGCCTAAAATACAATATACACTTGTGATTATAGTTACAATTTAAATGTATAGCTCACTGATGACACTTTATTTATTTACATTTTAATCTGATTTATTTAAATCTGTTTGAAATCTGTTTATAATAAGATTCAGTAGAAGAATCCAAAATTAAGTTTGCAGTGTGTAAAATGCACATTGTGAGCACAATTTAAAATCCCTTTTGTTTCTCGTACCCGTGGGCAGTGGTCCTTGTTCCAGCAGCCGAGCCAAATCTGTTTCCATGCACTCCTGGATAATGTACAGGGCATTGAGCTGGGTTGGGTCTCGGGGCAGCGGCCGTCCATATGGTGCCAAAACCTCGTGAACCCGGACTACATTTTCATGGTGCAGACGCCGGGTGATTTTGACCTCCCGCAGGGCATGTTTCACCGTCACAGCATCGCGCATCACCAGCTTTTTAATTGCCACACGCTGTCCAGTGCGTTGGTCCACAGCTGAGAGTACTAGACCAGTGACACCCGTGCCAAGAGGTCGAAGGTCAACGAAGTGACCACTGAGATCAAACCCATGGAAGAAGAGAGGTGTGTCCTGTCTGGCCATGATAGCTCAGCTTAGCAGTATTAGGAAAAGATGATAGAGTTCAGGTAGTTCTAACTTAATGGAGCCCCACAGTTTCAAAATTTAAACTTTAGTGTTATCATGTTATGCAGACAACATCATATCTTGCTGGTGAGTCCTGAATTTTAATTAGACCTGACTTTAGTTTGGGTAGCTAGTGCATGTAGGTGTCTGTTTGAAAAAATGGTAAAAATCTAACATTTGGTTTAGTGTCATTACAACATGTGGGTAAAGCATCTAGAGTACATCTTAAAACATCAAAAACATATTTGGTGATGATTTGTTTCTCTTCCCTGTCTCTCTTTCTCTGTTATTTGAGACTGCAGTCTGCTGTAGGGAAGCACTGCTAATCTCTCAGTGTATCTTCTTCACACGCAGATAGTCAGAATATCAGTGAGTCTTATAAATACTACTCAGGGCAGGGGTATCCATAGAAACAGCCCTCTGTGTGGTTGATCCTGCTCTTACAAGTGTGGATTTATCACGGGACAGCAACAGGCTGATGGCTGGCTCTATAGTTCTCCCTCTTTGTGCTCGCTCTGCTGTTCGTCACAAGTCTGTAATCATCATCCACCGGTCAAAGTCTTTGGTAGTCAGGCAGAAGACAAGAGGTGGGGTCATGTGTATTAAATTCAATGAGATCCTATTGGCTCCTCCTCTTCTTCCATGATACCAGAGAGTAATTTCAGGCAGTCAGACAACTTCATTCAGAGTGAGATCCACATTGAACGTGATCAAATACTGGAACCATAATATCCCGTGTGTGTGCATGTGCATATGTGTACATGCATTTAATCCCTCAGTAATCTGCTTCCTGTTGCCTTCTCATAAATGTTGGGATTTCAGCAGTAGGTTGTGCTCACTGTGGAAAGATAGCTGCTGTTAGCTGCATCGCTCATCACAACTGCTTCTGCTGTTGGGAAGGAAAAAAGGAAGGCATGAAAAAAAGAGACATAGACATAGAAGACAAAGACGAAAGTTACACAGCAACAGAGCTTGTGTGTGTTAACAGGGTTTGTGTCACTGGAGAGTTGCCATTACATAACACCGAATGGCAGGGTAACCTATCTACACCAGCAACTTAATGTGCTTAGAAAGGATAATCATATCAATTCAATGATGCTTTAATATCTACCCTATGAAGCTGCTCAAATTTCAGACAGACAATATGAAATGATGGAACAGATTACCACAGCAGTTTTTTTTATTTTATTTGTTTCTGGCTGCAGTTTCTTAAAGTGTCTGTGTGACATTTTAGATATTTCTACCCTTGGGAAGGTCATAGTTCTTTCTTGCACTCATAGACCTCTGGGATGTAATAATTCAAATAATCCTTCAATCCATTAAAAATAATACATCTTTGCTTTCAAAGGCTGATGAAATGGTCGACTATTAGCTCTCTTTCTCTGACTTTCTATAAATGTGGGTTATGCACTCAGTAACTGGACTACAACTGCCCTTTAAAAGCCTTCCAAACACTCATGTTAGCCTCAGTTACCGTGTGTAAGGTGAGAGCAGAGACTGTGAGAGAGCGAGTCTTGACAGTTGTGCTGGGTGGGAGGTGCAGCACCGAGCTACAGTAACTTTATAAATAATGCATAACCACTGGAGATGGTGCTTGGTGTTCTCTCTGAGCACGTATTCTCCACATTTTTTTCAAGTTATGCAACAATAATAAATATTAAAAATGGGAATAATTTGCAGTTTCTCAATGCAGAGCAATTAAATAATTACATTTGCCACAGCAAAATTTAAACTCTTAGTCTACAGCATCATATAGTTATATTACAGTGACTTTAAACATGCTCTTTAAATTTGGGTTCAGGCAGAAAAAAAAATGAAAGTATGCTCAACACATGGTCTGAAGCATTATGATGTTAACAGCCAGCTGATGGGAGCAAACAAAGGTACATCCTGTTGTACTCTGGCTTTGCGCAGCTGCCCCAGTGTCCCTGGCGGTGTTTTTATTTCTTCTTTTTTTTTTTTTAACTCAGTTTACTTCCCAACAGGCGTTAAGGCAGTCTTACTTCATATGGGAAAGGTTGCATCCTCTGTGGACGCTGGCTTCATACAGCTGCCTTTGTGTGTCATTCACTCCAGTAACGCCCCTCTCACAGAACAAATACACAGAGGTTTTAGTGCATCTAATCAAAACATAAACCCCATTTCGAGAAAGAAAATGTACACCAGTGACAGGCCTGTGCTCATTTTCCCTCTCAAAGTCGCTTCTCGTTACCTCATGTACCTCAGTATCTGTTCTGAGTGCAATAACACGGAGAAGAAGAAGGGAAAAAAAAAACGCAAAGATAACAACAGCAACCGCCTGTACTCACCGGAGCATTACGCAGCCTGCCATCCAGAAACAAAGATCCGAGGGAAAGATGAGAAAGATACGGGTCCTTGCAAGCAAAGAAAGTGAAACACGACCGCGTCTGTGTGTGTGTGTGATTCAAATGATTCAGGGAAGAACAGCCGGCTCGAGTCGGCACCAGGGGCGAAGCTCTGAGATGAGATAACCCCCAGGCTGCTACAGAGCCGGTTATTGTGTGCGACTGCCCGCTTTCTGTCAGCGCTTCAGAGAAGTGATCTGAGAGAAGAACGGGAGGAGGGATCATCTCCGATTCAGATACATCCAGACCTGAGTAGCTTCACGCACGCTCTCACACATACTGCACCACGGATGATTAAGTACCCATCTCTCTCTCTCTCTCTCTCTCTCTCTCACCCCTCGCACCCCCTTCCCCCACCTTCCTTTCTGTATCCCCCAGCATCCTGACCTCAGTTAAACCAGGGTCGGTTTTGCACAAGTGCTGAGCTCACTGATGAAAAGACGAAATAATAGAAGAATATGTAAAAGTCAGCCAATCTAACTCAGTTTGAAGAGAGTATAAACCAGCATTCAGCTTATTCTAGCTCCTTAGCATCATGATCTAGCTGGAAAAGGATCTGTGGATTTTAGATTTACACCAAAAAGCAGCAGAGAGGAGCCTATGTAGATAGACTGAATAGATTTACAGTAACTGAGATGCCAGCTATCAGGAACCTAAAAATGAAATTCTGGTTTGTTCAAATACACCAGGAATATATGAGCTGTAGTAAAATATGCTACTTTCAGCCATGCTGCTGACCCACAAAACCCCATTAGCAAAATTGAGATTCTCAGGTCAATGATCATTACAAACCAGGCTCCAATATTATGATATTAAAGTAAAATCTACTCTTACAGTCTGATATCATTGGTTTGTCACGGGCCACATTATGTTCTAAGAGTAAATCTGTGGTGAAGCATTTCAGCATTTCAGCAATTCAGCGTGTAATTTCTTACTTTTCTCAAAACCACTTCTGATTACCTCAGAAATTTGTGTTGGCTGTAGGCATTCATGAAGATAGAAAGAGTATAATGGGAGCATAGAGAAAGCACAAGTTTCTCCAATGCTTCAATGCAATGTTTTTATATTATTTTGTATTGGCATTGGTTTGGCCTGTGGTTATTAGAGGGTGGTTAGGGCTGTTCTGAGAATTAGTGCAATGAGAGAAAGGAAGAGAAGGTAGGTCATGGTGAATGTAATAATAGTTATGCAGAGGTGTTACAGCTGCAGAGATTAACAAAGCAGAGAGAGGCTGTAGAGCAAGCAGAGACCCAGGGGTCACCTAATGTAATGAGCACCGTGCAAAGTGACGGTGGCATTTCAGCCTCATTAGATGCTGACATACATGTCAGCTCAGTGTATCTCCTATCTCTCATCAACCTGGAGACATGACAGTTGTCAAGATATTATAACAGAAGATTGGAAATGAAAGATCACTTTATAAATTTTGAGACCACATGATAATAGTAAATGGCAAAGGGGATTTTTGATTATGCAAATTAAATACTAGTATTGAAAGTCATAATTACAGAATAAAATTTGATTCACATCCTATTTGTTTGGGTTTGATTCTTCTTGTTATCATATTAGCTTAATTAAAAGAGTGATGTAGAAACATGATGAAACATTTGGTAGATCATTCTGTTCTTTCTGATTACAGAGGGCAGGTAGCAAACAGAGAGCTGATGATGTTTTAAAAATAAAAGTGTCAAACGTTCAAACCGAAGTCCTGTACCTGCTGTATGATGTGAAGTTGCTTGGAATCAGGGACACCTTTAGCTGTATGTCTTCCAGGTGTGTATCTGCAGCTTCTCCTGTGTGTGTCGGCAACATAAGACGGGTTTACAGATGGAATGTAGTGAAAAGGAAATTGTCAAATACTTTTGTTGGAACTGCATCAGAGCAAAGTGTTTTTCCAGGTTTTTTTATTCAGCAACAGGGAAGCAGTTAGAAAAAATGACAAATACTTAAGATTACAACTTTCTCTCTCAGCATTATTAGCAAATGTGTTGTCTATTGCTGATCCATAGCAAGCTGAGCATACCTCCAACTATGTGATTAAATGAATTTAACACACACACACACAGACACACACACACACACACAAATAATTTTAAACTTTATGGTGTTTCCTGTGTACATTCTTATTTTTAGTGTACTGATATCACTTCTGAAACATAGCAACATCACAACCTGCAGTTATTTACAATAGTAAAATTAAAACTGTGCTCTGCTACTGTAGGTGATAGTTACAACTTCAGTGAGAAATATTTCTGTGACTATTTTAATGAGCATTTGAAATTCACTAGTAGTAGTAAATGAAACACTATAAGCTGTAGAAAAATTGGATAAAACACGTTACTATACTACTACTATCTAATACTACTTACAGGAAACAAAGAGAAGTAAAGAAAGAAAACAAGAACAGGAAAAACACGTATACAAGTACAGAAAGAAATGATGAGCAAACAGGCAAAAAAATAAAAAAAGATAAAAATAAAGGGGAGAATAAAAGAGCTGCGTGTCTCATCACATGAGACACATCATCTAACAACATACGCTGTGAAATTGAGCTTAGAAAAAAGTTAGATTATATGGATAACACTACAGTTGCCTCACAGCAAGAAGGACCCAGCTTTGAATCTACAGATAAGCCAGGTGCTTTTCTCCGTGTTCTCCTCATGTCAGCGTGGATTCTCTCTGGGTACTCCGGCTTCCTCCCACCATCCAAAGATGCATGTTAGGTTAACTGGTGAATCTAAGTTGCCCATAGTTTTGAATGTTTGTCCCTCTCTATATGTCCTGTGATAGACTGGCAACCTGTCCGGGATGTACCCTGCCTCTCGCCCAATGACAGCTGGGATAGACTCCAGCACTCCCGCGACCGTTAAGAGGACAAGTGGATGGGATGATGGATGGATGGATAATACTATAATGCCGTCTCTACTCATTTGGGTCATTTGAGTCTTTGTTCTCTGTGTCTTTACTGTATTGGTTCTCTTTTCTGGCTGCCCTCTCTAATTAACACTGATAGCATCTGACAAATGGAGACATCGCAGCATCAGTGGTGGGTGGCTATTTACAGAAACACATATACACACACACACACACACACACACACACACACACACACACACACACCACACAGGCACATATGTTGTCAGCAGCACCTGCCTCTGGTCGTGACAAGTGGTCATTATTTACAAGCCTGCCCTGGAAAGAAAGGTAGAGGGGAGAAATACAAATAAGACTGTGAAATTGTACTAGTTCATCACACTATGTTGTTTTTAGTATTTTTTAAATTAAAAAAAAGAAAAATGTCTTTTTTCTTTTTACTATAGGCAATTTGTATTTTTTATCCTCTACCATGTCCTACAGTTCAAAAGCAAACTTTGTGGAGTTTTTTGTGACTTTGATCTTAAAGCAGGTAGATATCTAACAAAAGCAAACAAAATCCAGACAAGATTTAGCAAAAGAAATGCTAAAGAAATCATGAAGGAATTCTCTGGGAAGTAGTCCTTGGATTTCTACAACAACACATAAAAAAGTGCCTGCCTTGCTGTCTGTCTACAGCACATTCAGCACACAGTGAGCAGCAACGTTGCATGTGTCCTCCTCAAATTACCTCCCTCCAACAGATCCCTGTCTAAGTAGGAAAGAAAATAAATAAATTAGAGGTCAGGCTGAAATTTCCCTGTGACGACATCTGGCTTAGTCGGCTTGCTTATTGCATGTTTTTGATTAATAAACGTTTTTCCAGGTAGCCGGCCTAAAGAGGAGAAACCAAGGAGCACATCTGTAGCTGTGCAAACATGGCTCAAACGGGAATAGAAAATATTACAGTGGCAACTTACACCTGTATGCACAAACAACTCTTACCCCTTTAATTGTTTTTAACTTTAGGGTATAACAGGCTGTTATAAAACAAGAAAGAAAACCTGACTCAAATCCTGTGCTATCTAAGTCTATTGCTCCTCTACACAGAATATAAAAGAACTGTTTTTACAGTGGTCACCCTAATGAATTCACCAGGGTTACCTTAAATTCTACCTGAGACTTAAATTTGTTGTCAGAAGACTTGTATTACAAACTTGATTTGAAAGAAACAAACATTTAGGAGTGTTTTCAGAGCTTGACTTATAAAAGAGAAGAGTGAAAATAGGGACATATGTCCTCTGTGGCTTCAGGTCTGACCACTGTTTTTGCTTCTCGTGAGCTTCTAAACTTTTATAGAAACACAATACTGAGATTATGACTTTCTCATTAAAGAAAAAAAACATAACATAATCCAAAATACTAACATCCATGCCCACGCCCACCCGCTTCATCCAGAAATAAAATTAGCAGGTTAAAAAGGAACAGAGAAAGATTGTTGATGCAGATGATAAGTTTCATTCCACACATCTCATTGTTTCACTTCACATATGAGCCCGTACGTGTCATATTTATAGTGAAACATCTCAATATTAGAAAGTGCTTTTATTGTGAAAACTCCTAAATAACTCTTGAATAACTTGAATTATTTACAGATAACTTGCACAGCAAACACAGGAAATGTCACAGTATTCTGCATTGCTGAGAACATGCATCTTTCTTTCTGCACCACATGATATCACGAGTTAACACTTGGGATACTGTAGAGAGAGGGACGTTGAGAAAAATAAGAGCACAGAACAGAAAAGAGAATATACCTTAAATGTAAAAAGAAAAAAAAAACCCATCAGAAACAGGTGGATAAAGATGTTTGACAAGAAAGCAAAGGTGAGTGAAGTACACAAATACACAGAGATAAACAGACATGAGAGAGAGGAGAAACCGAGTTTAAGCAGGGAGGGAGGAAAACAGGTTTCAGAGCTGACAAGGTTACCTAGCTGTGTTTTCTCTGAAAAGGACTGGTCCGTCTAAATGTCAACATAGCCTGAAGCAGTGAGGATATGCACTGAATAAGATATGCAGTCAACAGATACTATATGAGAGGGACACAGTCTGGGAAAGGGCAACAGAGTCATTAACATCAGCAGTGATTACAAATACAGAGAATGGTAATGGTAATATGGTAATAAAGGTAATAAAGGATGGTAATAAAGGATTCCATATCATCTGGAATACATCCTAAAATTATATGTATAACACTGTCTGCTGCAGTGATCCATTTTGTTTTTAATATATAATAACAGAATGACAAACACCGAAGTCATGTATCGTTTACCATCTATGTAGACATGTTCATTCAATACCACACTTTACACTCAAGAGCAGGTTCTGTAGCACCACCTGCAGGGTGTTCTTTGTTATTACAACGAAATATAACAGCGACAAACTTAATCAAACATGATAAAAATGTTGCAGCTGATGCTATAGGATATTTGTTTAATACAGGGATAGGGAATGGCATAATTGGAGAAAACTTAGACTGGTGCATAGTTGGTTTGAATTTATGATTACTGAGAAAATGACTGAAATTTCCCCTTGAGGATCAAGAAACTGTCTATCTAAAAAGGTAAAGGGATAGTTAGTAATTTTTTGGTCTCTTAGTAATTTAAGTTCGAATCATTGTTAAAATCTGTTTTTTCTACAGCATCATCAATGACCGACTTATACTTTAATCTTTGCTCTGTGATGATCGACGACCGTGACACCCCTGTTTATGTTTTTATTTATCTTTTTGAGGCTCATGTAAGACGAAGACTCCTATCTTCAGTAATGTATGTAAAAAGGGCCTCTTTATCAGCAGACTCAGGATGCACACAAGATAGACAACCTCCGTGGGTCACTATATCTGAATGCAACAGTGGCCTGATGTAAAATAACCCTACTTTTGGAAAATAAGCTAGATAGGTGTTTTGGCAGCAAACTAGCCCCACCTCTTTATAGTTCTTAACAACACATAAAGACTGATTTCATTATGTGAATTACAATTAGTTTGAAACACAGACAGCAAGGACATGATATAACTACACTGAAATCCAAATGATTGTGAAATATTCACCTTTTTAATTTAGAAACACGATAAACACAATCAAAGTCAAACTATGGAGAATTGTAACTTACAGTTTTCTGACCATAAAATTACATATATATATATATACTGTTGGCTATAAGTATTGCAACCCTAAATAAGGCATTCAGTGGCTATGCTCTTGTCCACAATCACAAAACCTTAAAATATAGTCTGAAGTCCTTCATTACAGTACATTGCAAAGAATAATCTTTTTTAAAGGAATATCTACATGATACAGAAGAGTGGGTGAGCTCAACGAGATTTACAAAATATGTCCAAAAATTGTTTTTTATCCTGCCACTTTTTTTGCTTTGAACAGAAAGGACAGTGTAAAGAGACATGCCTGCTGTTATTAAGAGATCATAAAATCTAGTGGAGCAAAATGAAGTGGTACTGTAGTTGGTGTCAGCAAGTGTTTCAGGCATAGAGAGGCTGGTAGCCACTCCTCTTGCTCCCATTTCTACAGGCGATCACACATACACTCAGCATCCCAAAGAACTGTAACAGGAAATATAAAAGTAATTAGACACAAGCTCTTAAAATGAATTTTATGAAGCACAGCACAGGTTATATGAACAAATTACAACACAATAAAGTGTGCAAACACTGAAAGGGTGTGAACACTTTCCAAAGTGGCTGAGTGTTAGATCATACTGACTGCACCCACACGTACCTTGATGATGGCAAAGCCCAGAATGACCAGCATGGCATACCCCAACACATCATGTATGAAGCGCTGCACCTTGGGCTCACAACCCTAAATTACATGCACAATACAATACAAATACAGTTAGTACACAGGCATGCAGATGGGATTTATAGCCTAAAATGTAGCTCTGGGTTTATTACTCTGTGGAGATTATTTGTTTCAACTTTAGTTTATGAGTCATAAAAGAATAAAAACACTAATATAACTGTAATTCAAAGTCTTCTCTAAGACCCAGTTGGAGAACACTACACAATACCAAATAAACCCCAAGCAC
>JAUBNQ010000028.1:15115235-15129024 GCA_032353495.1 Ctenopoma kingsleyae | reverse complement strand
TGCAGTACCATTTGGAGGCCTCTTCAGCTGTGAGTCAAGCAATCCACTGGCAGGAGGTCAACGTCGCTGCCCTCCCAAGTTCAGTCAGCACCTTGCTACCGTGAGCGACGGCTGTGAAATTCTTTACTGTGTCCAGTCAGGACTGTTCACAGGTGGAGAGCTGCTGCCAATCCGTTTGCCTCCATTTGTTAAAGCTCCACTTGTGAGCATGCAAGCCACCAACACAGTAATGGTGATGACTGAGGGAGAAAAGAGCTGGGTCAGGGTGGGGCAGACCAAGACGTGGAAACTGGCAAATCCAGAGGAAATCAAGGAGATTGTAGAAAGACTTAACCCAGAATTCAACCAGATGTCCAGTGGTGAAAAAGCAGGGGTAGCCTTCGGAGTGATGGGTATGGTGGTACTGGTGGTCATAGTGGCAGTACTCCTGAAGAGAAGGCGTAAGCCTCTTGGGTTTAGAACAGCTAGAGGTTATGAGGAAATTCGTGGAGAGGTTGAGCGAGATGAAGAAGAGAGTGAGACACTGCAAAATGAGGCCTGAAAAACACACAGCATATACGCTTCACACCCACAGAATTAATTATTATTGTTGATTGTCACCTCGGAAATCACTATCAGACGTCTTACAGAAGTGGACAATTTTCACATTTAAAAGCTTTAATATCAGTTGGACATTGCATTTGTTAGTACTCTTTTGGAGTGCTTTTTAAACCAAAATTTGTAATTTACACAGTCAAGTTTTATCCATGCATACTCTGTAGTTTTATACTTTTTTTAATTAGATTTTTAGCATAAGTAAACTTTGCACTTTCAAAATTTAGACAATATACTGTATACTGTTAAATCTGAGTCACTGACTCCAGAGCAGTCTGCCCTTAAAATCACCATATGATACACAGGCAACAGTGAACCAATACTGCCCTCAAGAGGCGAAGATACACAATGCCATGTTGTTTACAAATGTTTTTGTAGATGACTAACATTTTGTTTATATGAATAAAATTAGCATTAGATTAATGATTAAGAAGATGTTTATGTATCTCACATTTTGCATTATACTACTACTTCAGAGGATTTCTAAATGTATGTCAATTAAACTCTTCTGCACTGTACTTATTGTACTGTACTGTACTAATTAAAGGATTAAAATCCAATATCATGCATCAATGTTTTTATGCTTAATGTATTTATCTTGGATATGTCTCTGGTTATGTAAAACTTGTAATGCACTAGAAACAACCCATAAAATCTCTGAAATACCTTGACAAGTTATCACTCACACCACCTAATCACTCTACTATTTAAATGCAAATACATTTAACCTTTCAAGACGGTTATCATATTTAGGGTGTAGCAAGTTTAGTAAGTCAGTCTCAGTTAAACTGACATGAGGTAAGCATGCACAAATAGGTTAACATGACTGCAAAACACAGGCTGGTTGTCTCACTCTCTCTATATATAAAATATTAAATCTACTAAAACAAATATTTCTCTGTCTCATGTTGAATTAAATCTCCAGCACAGAGAAGCTTTTATCTTCCCTGACCTTAGTCAGAAAACCACCAGCATTCCACCCACATCCATAAATAGACAATGGCAAAGCTGACTACATAGTTTTGGTAAGGTTATCAGTACACAGACGGGCTGGCTCAGACATTATGCAGACAAAAACACAGTCACTCCAAAATACATACATGCTTGTACTGTACACTCACATGAATGTATGCACACATAAACATCCAATTCCATCAGATTAATGTGCATCTTCCCTCTCGTGACTCTACAACACTCTCCCTCCTACACACAAGCACACAACCAAACACAGCTGTGTGGGATTCCTAGAGCTGGATGTAGATTTTGAAAATGAAAACAAAATCATTCATGCTGAGGAAATTGGTAATGTATGAGAGAGGAGGAGAGAGACAGCGAGAGAGGAACAGGAATACAGAGACAGATACATAGCCCTGAAGCACGGAAACTCCCTCCTTGGTCTTTTTCATGAAGCGGAGACAGACAAAAGATTGCACCCACCAGGCTTTTAGCACAGCCTGCCAGTAAAGCTCTCTCAACCATGATTTAATTTCCAGCAGGATCTAGACTTCAGTCAGTTTGCAGGTCATTGCTTACAGAGTACTCTGCCATCGATGGGCTTAGTGTCGAGTGAAAAATTTAAGGAGGCATTTTATTAGGGGAAGAAAGCTACAGCCTGCCAAACCCTAAAAAAGGACAAAGGCACAACCCGAAGAACAATAAAACAAACACAGCCCGAGGTAAGACTGCATGTATTCTTATGGTACATGTCTCTGTTGTGCACATTTTTAATGATGACACATCTGTGGCAGGATTACTCCAGTTTATAAAGCAGACAGGATTAGAAGTTCATCTGCATTTACTGTATAACGGACATAATTTGTCTTCTATTTTAGGTCTGCTTGTTGTAAACGTGTTTGAATTTAAGCTCAGAAAAAACTGTTAGATGCTCCTTATATATAGTAGCAAAAATGTCTTTATTTAAATCGGGCATTAAAATCTGCCTACCTTCTCACCCTCAGTGTGCCGTTACATTTAGGCAACCATGCAAGCAAAAAGATATCAACAGAGCAACTTCATTCTGTTTATATTGGCCTTGGAGGTCTGCGGGATCCAGGGCTGTTGGACTGGCTCAGGGTCAGAATGTGAGAAAGCTCCTTTTGTCCCAGGCCACGACCTAGCAGGGGAAGGTTTTGATGTGGTGCGGATGCGTCGAACAGGGGCATATGTCATCAACCTTAAAGCTCATCTGGCTGACAACCACACCTGCACACTGTGTACAAACCGCTTCCAAAATGGACAGGTTCAAAACTCTAAAACCTTCTCTTCCCAATCATTTTTCATGGCATCCTCTCTCAGTTCAAGCATCCTTCACTTTGTTCTATCCAAAACACTTTTTCTACTATATACCTCCTGCAGTTTTTTCCTCCCTCTGTACTATGCCACACTTCCTTTAACTATTTTTTTTCCTCCACCTGCATCCCCACATACATCCTGTCATTTGTCTCCTCAGATTCAGAGGCTCCCAGCAGCAGTGCTCGACTGGCGTCCCTTCAGTCGCTGCAGCAAACAGCTTTCTAGTGCCCTCCACCACTCTGTAGACTCCCTGCTGCGCAGCTCCAACTCCCTGGTTAACAACAACTGGGGTCTGGGTCTGAGCCTTGAAAATATTGGCAAGGCGGTGCTGGGAGGAAGCCGCTCGGACTTGGCAAAGTTTGCTCATTCACAGTACAGTGTGGACAAAGCTACTTTTGCTATTCATGAAATTAGTTGCACTTACTACAGGTAAAGGTCAAGGCTGGGAAAAACTGGGGGAAATTGGAAGGTAACATCTTGATTATCAGTTAACTGAAAGTAAAATGCACTGAAGTATTGTCCAGTCATTATATAGCATGTGAGAAATCTGGAGAGAATCTGGACATTATATGACAAGGCTAAAATGAGCCTTCTCAGATAATCCAGTATTCATTAAGTACAGGAATAACATCCAACCTGACGCCAGTTGCGAAATTAATACAGAAGTTTCTATCTGCAGAGTGCAGACACCATTCCCTTGCATTTAATGAAGGCAGATGTGGGTCACAGGCTTATATACTGTAGGTTAAAATTTGAAATAACCTAGATGATGGTTTGCAGATGTGTATTAAGCTGCAAGATAATGAGACTGTCATCTTAGGAGGGTTAGAAAACATTTTTAGAACCGTTACACAAATCAAAAAGTTGGCAGAGCTTTTAATGCTTATGTGAGATCTTGCAGTGAATTCTAACATTTATTGTGTCTATGACAGAAATGTCAAGTTTATATTCTCATTGTGTCATGCGGAACTGCACATGGCCTTTGTTTTTACAGCTACAGGCTGGCTGATCATCCCCAGCTGAGTGCAGAGTTCACAAAGCATCTAAGGAGACTCCCACAGAGTTTAAATACAACCCACAGCAGAGCCCTATATAGACGGCTGATAGACACCTATGGAACACATTATATACACCAGGTCAGAGAAACTTTTTTTGATTCATACAATATTCTTTCCCTACTTTTCAGTATAGTATGTAAATGCTGCAGTATGTTTGTCTGATATGGTAGTTTAGTAACAAGTGCAAAATAACGCTGAAGATCATGATGTCAAGAAGGTGAAAACCATGATACTGAAAAGCCAAAGCTTTTTTGTCTTCATTCATCATTTACATTTCCTAGGTCCAGCTTGGTGGTAAGGTGAGGCGAATCACTGCCTTCAGGACCTGCCTGGCTTCACTGAAGGGTTTCTCTCAGACTGAAATCAAAAACTGCCTAAACATTGAACTCCGAATGGCTCTGGGTTTCCTCCCTGCCAATGCGTCCTTCTCCAACAAGTGTGACAGCCTCCTGAAGGGCAATATGAGCATGGGCTTCTATCAAGGCTTCATGACACACAAGATTGAAGTTATCGGAGGGGAGAGATACTTCCCAGACATTCTCTACCAGCAGGACCCATCTGAAGCGTATCATAGCTGGATGAACAGCCTGCAAGACAACCCTGATGTGGTTTCATATGCCATCTTCCCCCTGCATCATTTGGTGGAAGACTCACAGATAAGTGCTAATCTGAAAAGCACCGTCACAGACTATATCAAAGAAAACCAACTGCAGGAGGACCGTCTTGGTTTCAAGAACTGCTCCCCGACTCCGAACCTTGACCACAACTGCTGTCCTTTAAGGGCTGGCAGAGGAACTCTCGGACTGGAGATCCACAGAGCTGCAGGTCTGAGAGCAGACACCTTCACAAAAACAGATGCCTACGTGAAGATCTTCTACAATGGCATGTACGAGGAGACTGAGACAGTGATGAACAATAACGACCCAGTGTGGAATGTGACTTATGACTTTGGTTCTGTTGAACTGGGTCGGGAGTTGAGGTTTGAAGTCTGGGATAGGGATGTACTTTACAATGACGTAGCAGGGAGATGTGTTGTCTTTCCTGAGCGAGGAACTCACTCACTGAGCTGTCAGCTGAGCAAGGGAGTTCTCTATTTCACATACACCATCAAATGTGATGCTCATTTGACAGGCTTCAGGTGTGGACGGTACTCTCCAAGTGCAGAATAGATTATTAGATTAAGTTAATGTAGATTTAAACATTTCCTTGTTAGGTAATCATGTTATGTATCATTTTGATTGCATTTTAACTGGATGTCAAATAGACTAGTCTCCTTGTCTTACACACAACTACATAGGCTACATTTCCTTAATTCATATAGAATTGCATCCTTAGAAAAAAAACAACATAGCTGTCTTCTATTAATGGTCTTGTATTGACTGTGTATTAAATAACTAGTCAATGTACTTGTGTCTCTCGTGATTACTGAAATGAAGACATTTTGATTTTGGACACGTACCATTTGCAGCGGTAACCTTGAGTTGTCTTACACCTGATGTAAAGACAAATACTGATAATGGATTGATAACCACAAGGGCAAATACAAACATTTAACTGAAGAACCCATATGAAGATTTCTAAATTGGAATTTTAATCATTTATAATTTACTTTTACATTTTTTTATACCTTTGCTTTTAAGTGTTTGCTGACTGAGGTTTGAATACTTTTTCTTGTCGTGGTGTTGAAAAAGTCAAACTCTAAACTTGCAATGTTCCACTATCTATTTCGTATATTGCATAAAAACAATCCTACCTTTATTCAAACCCCATTTCAGATACCACAAACCTCACTGTTGCCAAATCTGGTATAAGAAGATCATCATCTTTCATCTGTTGCCAGTGGCTTAGCAGCAGATGAGTAATACACACACATATTTATTCCAATATTTATTATTTAATTCAAAGAGGAACCTAAAAAAAGACATACAAATGGCTTAGTAAAAGCTTTTACAGTAACACTTGAACACTTACAACACAACAGCCACTTAACACAGGACATAAATGCAATAGCTGCAATCAACACCTTCTCTGTGCAGCTTTGCTCAAGATTAAAAACCAATTGGAGCACCATATTTATGTAAAACATTCAATTTTTGATTTTTCTGTCCTTGAATATAGTTCTCCACACTAGAAAAACTGGAATATTTGTGTATTAAATGTATCTTTGCTGGAGGGGGAAAAAAAATTAATCATGAATCGTAACAGAGTTGCTCTTAAAATAATAGCATGAAACCCAAACGTGTCACCTTTACAGTCTACTACTTGTACTCTGCTGCTCCTGCTGTTCAATGCAAGCAAGCTTTTTCAGCATAAAGGTGGTAAAAATATCTTCATAAGACACAGATATTATCTCAGAAATTATGAGATAACTGTTTCTGATGTCCGTCTGATGTGAGGGATGGCTGAAATAAGTCTGTGTACCACTAATTTTATATACAAACCCAATTTTCACACAACAATTTGGAATATTTAATTAACAAAGACTGCTAGCACTCTCATTGTACTTACCAGCATACAGTACAGTTACCTAAATATGAATAATACAACATTCACATCACAGGGGGTATGGGAATTTAAATTGTAAAACTATGTTTCAGTCATAATATTCTGAGTATCACAAGCTTGATGGTGTACTTCAAATGATGTGTTTGTGGCGGTTTGGGCTGATGTTCTTTCAAGTTTCTACAGCTCAGAATCCTGTTGCAAGTGCATAATATTTAAAAGGCATTTTTTGTTTAACCTTTATATACTGATCTTGTAATCAAAGTAAGAGCAGAAACTGTGTGCATGTAAAAATAGTGTTTTAGGCACAGCTACCATGCTACACAGGAAATCATCAAATACCAACATATTTGTATGGCAGCATATCAGTAGTTTTCCAGTATAGAAACAAAACATGTGTTCAGTCACAACACTGAAGACTGCCCAGAATCACTGGAATGTGATCAAAAGTGTATTTGTATACTCTCATGTGTTTGTGCGTCACAGTCCCAGAGAGGCTTTGAGCAAAGATGCCATATCGTCAGGTATGGTCCCCTCACCACCTGAAGAACAAATGATGCTTCATTTTTTATACGGAAATCATTCTCAAGGTTACGGCAAATGCAAGTCAACTAATCCAAATACTTCATGCTGGACAATATGGTAAAATACATGCCACACCAATGTCTGAAGCTATACCTAAAGTGCATGTCTACTCTTACCTTAACTCGTCTGTAATAAATGAGCAAAAATCACACCATTAGTCTTAAAACGTCTTTGCATCCTCTGAATGTTTCATCATCTTTGCGTGGTTAATCCAAAATTTCTTTATAGTTTTTGTTTACTGTTACAAAAATAATTGCATCTCAAGGTAGAAGTACAGAGTTGAAATATTACAAACCTGGGAAATGTATTTTTTGAACACTTCTCTCCAAACAGTATTTGTTTACCGTTAGGGGCATGTTTCATTTTGTCCATCTCTGTTTTAAACAGTGGGGAGTGCATACAATTGGCTTGGAGAGCAAGGGAACTCTCATTAACAGAGGTATAAGCGGTAGAGCAACACTGGAATGTGCTTATTTTATTTCCTCACTGATCACACAAGGTAGACATGCACCAGAACTTGAATCTCTCTAGACTTTACCCAGAGGAGCTGCTTGTAATAACACAAATACCCAGGTCAGTTAGCACAGACACTATCATAACAGAACAAAGTCCAAGTAACTCCGTAGCTCAGCAAAACACCATAACATATGGAATAAATCATGCCTTCCGGTCTTATACCACGCTCTCTCGTTCATGAAATCGGGGCTATATACTGTACGTAGCACATTGTTTCTAAATGTGACAGCCGCTGCTTTAATGTGCTGTAACAAAATTCTAATTTCCAAAGTGTGCTTTTTGTGTTGTGCTTTTTGTGTATGTAAAAGTCTGCTCACCCTGTTGAGTAGCAGTCATGTCCTGCTCCAGCTTTAATTTCTTGTGGCTCATCTGCAGTATACAGTCCTCTATGCTGTCCTTACTGATCAGCTTGATCACCTGCACAGTCCTGGCATTCAGCAAGGTACATTAGTCATACATTAAGCACTGTTCTGAAGGAGAACAAATTTTTCCCTGAAGAGGTCTTGTAATTTCAATTATTACCTATTTTACCAATTTTAATCTTCTCAGAATCTGCCTTCACATAGTAAAAATACTTTCTGCCCAATTATTGACACTGTACAATAAGAAAAATTCCAATTACAAGACCCCATCAGGTAACACTCTAACCCTAAGACCATTAGTATTAATTTATGCCATCTCACCTTGTCTGGCCTACACGGTGACACCTGTCCTCTGCCTGTTTGTCATTGTAGGGATTACAATCAATGTCATGTAGGATGACAACATTAGCTGAGGTGAGGTTGATGCCCAGGCCCCCAGCACGTGTTGACAACAGGAACACAAATATGTCAGGGTCCGTGTTGAACTCATCAATCAACACAATCCTGCAGAACAAATTATTTGAACTATTACATTTGTCACAATTTATGGTATGTTGATAGATCTTAATAACTCAATCTGGCATCAAAATGTTTCACCCTGAAGAAACAATTACAATAAAAGATGCGCTACACACTTTGTGATAGTGAAATAATATAAGTTAAGCCTCAATCACAAAGTATGAACAGGCAACATTACCACTGCAAAGCATGCTGAGTAATAGAAACAATTATGCAATTTGCAGTAAGTGAAATATTTATTGTGGATCTGACCTGTCAGCTATGGGTGTGGATCCATCCAGTCGGATGTAACGATGCTTGAGATGTTTCAGCAGCACTTCCACAATGTCCAGCATCATGGTAAACTGACTGAATAATACCACTCTGTCACCCTGTACAATTATAATACAGTTATACTATATGATCTTTTACTGGGCGGAAAAACACCATGTACTTCTTGATGACCACACACACAGTTATGCTTATATGTATTTACTTTGTTTTTAAGTGAGGCCAGCAGCTCTGTGAGGTGGTGGAATTTCCCTGAGTCAAGCAGGAGATTGTTTTCAAGCTGGTAGGAGCTGATGGATGAGTACTGCTGACACAGACGATGCAGCTCAAAGTCTGACATCACTTCCATGTCCTCTTGAATCAGAGCAGCATCTGCATCGAAGTGAGTTGGTTCCTGTGAGAAAGATAAAAGAACACAAATAAAAGAAGGCAGCAAACAAATAACCTTGTGTGATTGAGCCCACGTGTGAATACAGTAGGTAATAGTCCAGAGAATTCACAGAGAGCGGGCGTTCCCTTTTAGTTGATCCAGAATCAGCACAGCACCAGGAAATATTTACCATACTTTCTGTTGCTGTATTGCGCTTCTCTCCTTTAGGAAACTGGGGCTACATACATAACGCATTGTTTCTGATCATGTGAGGAAGGAGGACTGACCTTGAGCATGAGTTTGCTCATGGCTTTGAGCTTTTCTGTGGTGTAATACTGTCTATGAAGCAGAGGGTGGTTGGCCATTTTCCTCAACTGCATCATTATGTTACACAACTCACGCTCTGCAAAAAAAAAAGGAAAGAGGGAAATTATTAACCACGTATTAGTTTATGCTATTTGGACATAATATAATATACAACAAGCTTTTAAAATGAGGCTCACTCTCGCCGTTAGTGGAACTCTTGAGTTTTTTGAATAGAGTCTGGTAGAGAATCTGCTGTTTCTCACTCATTGAGCAGAACTCTACCTTCTCCTTTTTTGCTGGCAGCTGCTTGAGGACCTGGAGAAAAAAACATTAACTGTTCACCATACTTACAATATACAGTTTAATCTACAAAAGTGTGTGTCACAGCAAGGTAACTGACACTAGATGTGAAATTAACATTACGTATTTTAATGTACACTCCTTCAGTCTTCATAAAAAACAGAATGAAAATGTTCATTGGACTTATTATTGATGTTTTTGAACACAAACCCACCACCCGATGACAAGTTTGCCTATATTTCCTACTGCATGCTAAAATATTTGGAATTTGGCAGACTGGGAAAGGGACTTTAACAGATTTCTCTATAAAACACACAGAGTGTTTTAAGTTTGCCAGATCAACTCACCTCATTCTTGATTCGTCGGAGGATGAACGGTTTCATGATGAGTTTGGCCTGAGAAATACGATCCCGCTCAAAGCGGCTCTGCTCCTCATGGGATTTCTGATACAGAACATAAAATGTTTTACTTCAGTCAAATGAAAAAAATAACTACACCATAATTATACACTAGAATTGCTTAGGGCTTTTTGTATAAGCTGATATTATTTAATCACAGTGAAAGAAAAAAAATCAAAACATTTTTGATTTCAGGGACTAGGTGTAGCTATCAAGCTCCTCTCCCATGGAAACAGCTACCAGTTCTGGTTCGGGAGGCAGACAGCCTCTCTCCTTTTAACACTAGGCTTAAATCTTTCCTTTTTGATAAAGCTTATAGTCAGAGCTGGTTGAACCATCTCTTACTTATGATGCTATAGAATTAGTCTGATGGGGAACCTCTCTTGATACACTGAGCTGAGCCGAGCTCCTCTCCTCCTGGTTATGCTGGAGGCTTCCTCAATTAATTTTCCTCTCCGCTGTCATGTAGTACTTGCTAGAGTTAGTATGTTAAATTCTGTAAGGTCTTAAATTGTAAAGTGCCTTGAGATGACTTTTGTTGTGATTTAGTGCGACATAAATAAACTGAATTGAAACACTCACCATAGAAAACATTTTGGAAAGCTGCGAAGTGGAGCTAGAGAACAGAGAAGGCATAATGAAGTTCAGCAGAGACATCAGCTCCAAGAGGTTGTTCTGTAAAGGAGTTCCTGTCAGCAGCAAGCGGTGCTCTGCCTACAGGGGAAGGGGAAGATGGAGAGAGACATCACAAACAGTTATGTGTAAAACTTGAGCAGAAATTATAGAAAGGCAAAAAATTCAGATATGAGGATAGTACAGAAATGGAGAGTGGTGGGAGAGGTGTAGATGAAAGCGCTTTCTAACATGTTGGGGAACTAACATTGATAGCCATAAGGTGGCGATAGCGCAGAGAGTTCATGTTTTTCAGCATGTGACCTTCATCAAACACAGCATACTTCAGACGCAGTTTACGGAAAAGGCTGCGATCGCCATCATTTCCTATAGCCAAGTTGTACCTGTCAACAGATGCAAAACGAAATAAAGCACTGGTTTAGTTTTCAGTCTTTGCTGTCTTTCGTAATGATGAATAAAATTTGTGTCTGTGTGTTTGCTCACGTTGTAACAATGACGTTAAACTCAACATCTTTGTTTAGGATGTCGTGTCTGAGGTAGCGGCGGTCCTCCATAGAACCTGTGTAGAACATATTGGGCACACACAAAGATTTGTGGTGTCACAGAGGGTTACAATAAGAGTGGAAGTGCACAACACGCAGTATACCTGATATATATATATACACATAAGATAACAATATACCTTACATAAACTGGAGGGAAAACAAAAAACAAACTGCAGTGTGGTGGCTCAGAATTTTATAAGTCTTCTTGTACTGGACTTTCTGCTTTATGTTAAATTTTATTTTATATATGTTTCTACCTTTATCAATGTAGCTTTTTGCTAGTGATTCTGTTGGTTTGAACATTGGCTAAACATTACACCAAGTCTTCTTCAAGTATCTCTGAGCATGTTTTACCACAGTCAGCACTTCCCAGGTTAACTGCAGGGTTCACATAAGGAAGAAAAGATGAGATATTTCAAAGGAAATGATGAATGAGCAGTGTTACCATAATAGACTAGCACTTTGAGGCTTGGACACCACAGCTTCAGTTCTCTGACCCAGTTATCTACAAGAGAGAGAATGAAAAGAGCATAAATCACAAATGAACAAAATGAAGTTTAACACAGACCCATGTAAGTGTCTGAATGGACACATAGGTTATTATTTGTGGCAAATTAAATAAATTAATTTAAATACACTGGAGCAACAGATGAGATGAAATAATCATTGCAGTTGTGAAAAAAACATTACTATACTACTATTTTTTAGATTTCTCTCAAACACAGAATGTATGACACTACATGTGGTCATTGTTGATGCTGTCAGATTACACAAGAAAGCAGTAAAGTGCCTGATTTGTGAAAATACCATACCCAGTGTAGAGGACGGCACGGTGATGAGGTGAGGGCCTTCAATTCCATTCTGATATAATTGGGCCAGAAATGCTATAGCCTGGATAGTTTTCCCCAACCCCTTAAAGAAAGAATGTAAGAGAGGAGAGAAACATAGTCAGAAAACAAACACTAAGATAAAGAGATGATGAAATAGACAGCTAGACACACAGAACGTGTTTTATAGATAGACAGATATATATACATATATATGAACATCTGCATTTCAGATCAAATATTACCAGTAGAAACATAAATCCTGACAAACTTCAACAACACTGCAGCTTTACTTTACTATACAAAGTTCCTACTTCTCTCACAGCTAAAATATCCCTAAACTGTCTTGAGTGTTTATTCACCTGCAGGATGGCTACATATAAACAAAAAACACTCTTTGACAGAGACGCAATAGCACTCATTGAGTCAGCTTTCCTGTTTGGCTTGTTAGATGTTTACATTATTGTTTTTGACCTCAGGCTCACAATCAACACCTCACAAATGTTGGCATTACACCCAGCCTTCCCCTCAGCTCCTAGGACACCTTACCATTTCATCAGCAAGGATACCACTCAGTTTGTGCTCATGCAGAAGCAGCAGCCACTTTAGACCAATCAGCTGATAGGGTTTCAGTTGGAACCTGAAAGACAACAAGTGATAGGCTGAGAAAAATAATCATATCTCTCATATTTACAAAAATACAACAGGTCATAGAAAAGTCCTAATCCATCTTTGATGGAGACAAACATGCAAAAATGCATAAATCCCTTTAAGAACTCCTTATTTTTACATATTTTTAAGGATTATCACATCTAATGAACAGCTTGTTGTACGTAATACAAGGTAACTGACTTGATAAAAAGAAATTTTTGCAAGGAGAAAGAAACTCCAGCTGTGCAAAGCCCTAGGCTGCCTTTAAGAATGACTTTTCTGCTTTAGGCTTAGTCATGTTTTCATTAGGGCTGGGCGATATGGACAAAAATTCATATCCCGGTATATTTTGGCTCTGCCACGATATGCCTTTAATATCCCGGTATAAACATTTATTGTACAAAACGTTCAGATTCAATTAACATTAAGACATAACTGAGATATGTTTTTCTTGTTTTCAAATAATGACTGAAGTAAAGAAAGTCACTATGATGTAAATAAAAATAAAATAAAATAAATTCCCTGACACTGAGGGAAATAGCTCATTTGGAGACGCTGTCTTCTATATAATGTTCATGCTCATGTAACGCTCACACGTGACTTGACATATGTCTGTTGTCAGACAGAAACTCTTTCATTAGTGAGTCGCTAAGAACCTTCAGACATTCATGAACATTTTTGACAGCATCTGTCCTGCAAACTACTGATGAGTGGACAACTGGTACCGATCCAGTTTTAGCAGCTTTTTAAAACCATCTTTGTCATGTTTGTATCACTGTGAGGACTGTGTTTTTAGCGACATCGTATCTTACTGTGTTTACCATCTAGCGCCACTTGGCATTTCTCTTTTTAAAAGACACACACAGATAAACTCAGTCAGGCAGCTGTGCAGGTTTGTGTCTGACACGTTAGCGACAGACTGAAGTTTAATTCACTCTTCAGACCCGAGTTTGTGACGCTGTTGTACACGGAGATAAAGTTTTGACATGCTTTCACATTTGGACGTAAGTTCTTTGTGGCAAACTATACAGTATGTCTTTCTACAGGTTATCCGAACCACT
>JAUBNQ010000028.1:15085477-15115135 GCA_032353495.1 Ctenopoma kingsleyae | reverse complement strand
GGTCATAGTTTTCATTTATAGCGACTGGAGCTTGTGTCCTTCTACGCTGTTGACTTGAATGAGAGTACACCACCGTCTGGCCGCATGCACAGTGGGAGAGGGGGGCGGGTCTAGGTCTGTTTGTGTGTTTGTGAGTGAGTGAGTGTGAGACGGAGAGAGTCTGATAAGAGACTCTGCTCTCTGTTATAAAGATCTTAACGTGAGCACGGTATAAACGGTATTAAAAAATTCTATATCGCGTGTAAAAATATAACGGTATAAAAAGGTATACCGTTACACTGCCCAGCCCTAGTATGTATGTATTTCTATTTTACTCACTGGCTGTTGAGTACGCTGGGCTGTTTCATGGACCCCATCCCCTTCTCCATCAGCTCAGTGACTTGTTTAACCATTTTTGAAGAGATGGTCTCACATTTGGACATGAGCCCCAGGACAACCTTCCGCTCTTTGAGGACAACTCTGCAGCCAAACAGTAAATCCTCTGAAAGTCCATTGTCCTTATGGAAGACATCAGCCTGTAAAGGAAAGAACAAAATAACATATGTGTATCTAGACAGTGTACTAAGAGCAATTTAGTAAATCCATCCATTATCCTAACAGTTTTTCCTATCAAGGGTCGCCAGAGTGCTGAAGAAGCACGGTACAACTAAGGCAGGGGCAATTTAGAGTAACCAAATAACCTGTGTGTTTTTGGACAGTGTGAGGAAGTTGGAGTTGCAGGAGAAAACTGACAGACATGAATAGAACACACAGAAAGGAACTTGGCTGACTAATGTATTCAAACCCAGGTCCTTCCTCCTGTGAGGCGACAGTACTAACCAATTCACCGTTATGACGCCCACAAATCAGTAAATTATTAAATAAAAAGTCTATACATTAGCAATCACGGTATTTCATAATCCATGAAAAGCAAAATGTCCTGCCTTCCTGGTTTAGTTTTGAAACACTAAAACAAATATATATGAAAACAGATAACACTACATGTCACTGTCTTGTATAAAAAAAACACAATCAGGCAGTAAAATACCTCACACCCGTATTGTTGCATAATGACAACCTGTGCTAAATGTGATCCAGCATTACCGCTGAGAACGATTCTCTGATGGCAGACACATTATAAAAATAAAGAGCAGTTGAAAGCTGATAAATGTTATCTCACCAGGCTTTGCCAGCTGTCAAACGGTCTCAGTTCCACAATCTTCTGGGCCTTTTTAACAGAGCAGCCAGCGATCAGCGACAGCTCATCTATCGATGCTTCCTCGAAGAACAACAGTATCTCCTTCTTCAGTTCTGTCATGCCACCTTTGGCGTCCAGCTCATCATCTGAGTCCTCAAACTCACTGCTAACTGTGTCTTCTTCATCATCATTTTCTCCCTCAGAGCTGACGTATTTGTCGGAGGCACGCGCCTTTCTCTTGCTCTCTGCTGCCTGCTTCTTAGCTATACTGGTCACACTGGCAAATTTAGAGAGCATCTGGGTAGCGGAGGAAGATGAGGACGGCTTTGGGGTGGTAGAGGTAGATAATTTCTTCACACTTGAAGCTGCAGACACTGAATCAGAGCTTTTTGTAAGCCATGCAGACAGAGAGAAAGTGTTACTTCCATTTTTGGGACCCACGCTTTCATCTGTGTCAGAATAATCTTCACTGTCCTTTGTAGCATCTGTGTTATCTGTACTGTCCCCGTCTGATTTACTGATATAGTCTTTGTAACTTTTACGTTTGCTTTTATTTTTATTGTCTCTATGATGTTTGTGGTGATTCAACTTTCTGTGGTCCCTGCTGGACTTGTCTTTGCTCTTTGACTTGCTGTGTTTCTTTTCATCTGACTCAGGCGAGCTGAAGCTGGTATTATCTGAAAACAGGAAATAAAAAAGTGCCTGTGTTAACATCTGAATCAGATAAGAACATGAGTTAAATGTACACATGTAGGTGAAGTCAGTAAAAAGACAGCTAGACTCAGCTGAAAGCTGCTGTGTTTTCACCTGGGTCAGAGAACATCTGCAGAACCTGAAGCGCATCCTCAACATTCCAGTCATGTTCCTGCAGCACCATCCTCAGCTCCTGCAAGACAGATATCAGCAAAAGTCAGTGCTGAAATATAAAATCCACTGTTTCCACAATCAGCCTCACTGATTGAAATTTAACGTGACACCATAGGGCACTGGCTCACACGGAGCATACAGGTATCATTTTGAGGACCTATAATTTGAGAGAGCATGATCAGACTGGACTACAATTAAGACAAAACAGCTTGATAGATGTGTGATATGAAGAGGGACAACCTCCTTATCCTGGTCAGGAAACTTTTTCTGCAGTCTTCTGACCATGGCTTCTTGCTTCTCCCAACTTGGCTCTTTAGCTTCATTATCTTC
Organism: Ctenopoma kingsleyae; assembly: GCA_032353495.1. Classification (NCBI taxonomy): domain Eukaryota; kingdom Metazoa; phylum Chordata; class Actinopteri; order Anabantiformes; family Anabantidae; genus Ctenopoma; species Ctenopoma kingsleyae. Next base: position 15,112,761 of record JAUBNQ010000028.1, on the reverse strand, counting down.
TTCATCAGAAACCTGTTAAATACAATAAAGTGAACAAGTAATTAATAAGTTACTGACATGTATATTTTAGGGAAGGAAACCTTGAAATAGTAATTCTGACAGCTTACATCATCATCTTCACACACAATAAATTTGATCAATTTTATGCAGTGCTTGCAATTCCATCATGCATTAATCCTCATTAAAGCAGTGCAAGTGTAAAATCTATGCATACTGTATCTACAGCATATAGTAGCTTATTGTAATGTTTAAAGATGCAATGAAAAACAACAAAAGATGCATGCACAACTTAAATGTGTACATGTTAATTTTATTTGAAACTCTAACAGTGACAGAATTAATACTCTTACCATGGATGATCTCATCTTCTTGTTGGGTTGAATTACAGCACTGTCCTGAGAACTGCTGGATCCATCTGGCTTTCTCTTCCTGCCTTGTCCTGAGTCTGACAGAATAAACAGCCAGTGTTCTCAAAAGTAGTCAACTGGGCATACAACTGGATATCCACAATTTCGTTGTACTCTCTGTACAATGACAATAAAGTCTATTCTATTCCTTACACATTTTTAGGCGAAGCACTCCTTAACACAACATTACCATGTTTGGAGTGTTATTAATATGACATTCGGTTATACCTTATAGCATCAAGTTTTCTTCAATCTTTGCCAAGGCACAAGTAAATCATTAAGACTAGAAAGCAAATACCCAACTTTTCCTTGTTAAAATTTGAATGGTGATGGCAGCTGATGATTTTTTCTCCAACTATGACTTAAACAGAAGGTTTAAGTCATAGTTGGTGTTTCAGTGCTTCACAGGAAAGTTCTCAACTCTTGTTCATGTGGAAATGCAGATTGATTGCCATCATGTATCTATAAAAATACATAAAATGAAAATAAAATAAATAAATAAAATTTACCTTCTTTATTACCAAACTTTAATAGACAGGCAGCTATAGCACCATCCAATGTGCTTGTGCTCCCGATGACCTGAAAACAGAATGCGACAATATGCAAATTTAGGAGACTGAGTTAAATCTGGCTGATTTATAAATTAGAAAGGTTTGTCATGATAAAACATTTTGCCTAATGGTTGTCTAGATGGTAAAATCTATCATTTGTTTGACAGCAAGTAACACTGCAGCACAGATCCTACAATTGCTCGGGGGGCCTGGAGTTTATTTATCTTGTCTCACCTCTAATAGCTCCTGCCTTGTCAACTGAGGAAACATCTCCAGTAGTCTGCTTATTTTGTCCTCCAGTTCACTGTCCTCATCATCTGTGTGATCTGACACCACATGTATGGATGATCTACCAACATTATTCCTATTGAAGAAGCATAACAACACCATAAACAATATGAATAAGCATGAATGTGAAAAAGCGAAAACGTGTTAAAAAAAAACTGTTACATACTTTGATTTCCTCGTTGAAATGATTTTGGTTTTTGGTTCAGAGAGGACCTCATCCTCCTCCAGATCAACAGTAAGGACTTCCTCAAAAACCACTCCTCGGGCATGGAACTTTGGCTGAGCTTTGACAGGTTTCATCTGAGCTGGTAAACATATAGGCAAGAACAACTTAGCAGATGAATATGCAGTAGGAGTAGATAATGATGATGCTTGCTTCTCATGTAAAGATATGACGCCATTATTATATGAGATATAAAGGGAGTTTTTCCCTCTCCACTGATGCGTAGTGCTTGCTCAAGTGAGACTGTTGGGTTTTCTACAATATTTTGTATATATTTATATTCTGTGTAAGGTCTTAAACCTTTCACCGTAAAGTGCGTTGAGATGACTTATGTTGTGATTTGGCGCTATATAAATAAAGTTTAATTGAATTGAACATGCAGATACTGCAAACTTAATTTTAATGCAACAGTTCATACTATTCACACAGAGTGAGGTAAAGATGGTGGATACGTAAAAGACGATACAATACGAAAATACAGGTGCGTTTAGGGATCCTAGCTGGCATTGCTAGATTGTGCCACTCGTACCAAACTACCTGAATTAACGTTGAAAGTGTGTGATAATCTACCTGTTGTTAATTACCTAATATATAAATATATATTTTGTACTGTACCCTTAGTATTGTGATGCTTGAATTTAATTGTTAATTTCTTTATTGCCCAGCTACAGCACAGACATGTAATAATAATAATAGTAACAATAATATTAATAATACAGTAATTTAAAGGTCTGGGGCATCATTCGGTACTACCGTGAGAAATAATAATTATCACCAGCAACAACAGACTGCATGTTACCAGCGAGCATGTTATTTAACATCCGCTAACGATAGCATACCTGACACATCTGGCTACCAGATATGTAGGTTAGCTTTAACATTATGCTAGTTACCTGGCTTGTTCTCCTTCTCAGACTCTGGACTTTTTGACCCGTTATTCTGGTCTTTGTTTGGTGCAGGGGTTGCCTTTTTGTCGAAACGAAAACGGTCTAAATTGAACAGACTCATTTTTTTTTACGGTCACTTTCGTGCCTGTCAGAGGAAACCCTTTGTCTCTGTCTAATAACGTTAAGCACTATTTTCTCCGTCCAGTCGCATGAAGCTCAGTATTCTTGTTAGCCAATGTGACAACCTAGCTAACTAGCGTCGGAGGTTAGCACAAAGCAACCAAGGCAGCGGTTACAGAAAGACGCCGATTCAAACGCTGTCACTGACCCGTTTGTAACCGAGGAAATTTGAAACGGCTCGGTAATGACACATTGATTTGATGTCGATAAAAGCTGTTTGATTCGTATCCACTTATCCTTGTTGCATTCCGATAACACTGCCGATTCCCGCGAACTCCGGCGGCCCTGGAGGATGCTGTGCCGGTGTTCCGGACGCGCTCATTGGTCAAAACAAAAGGTGGGCGGGATCTAAGTGGTGAGTCAAGATAGTACTGTAGCGTACTTCCGTTTCTGTTAAGGGTCTAATTTACAGACTGAATTGTTAACAGCGATACACACCTTAACTTTACTTTCTCACACATGCTTTTGACTTACTTAGTGCAGTCTAATACAAACGGTGCTATGGTCTCATGGCTCTACTGTGTGGTAAACAGTGTATTCCTGTAATGGAAATAAGAATAGGAGGTGAACTATCTTGACATACGGTCCAACGTCGCTTATGAAACTTATAGGTGTGACGGTAACTAAAGGAAATCCTTTACAACACACGTGTTAGTTGCTTCTAATGTAACCAAAAAATGTCCATGTGCGGATCATTGGTACTAGGGTAGGCAAGAAGTTTATCAGTCTGGACTGATAAAATTTGGCAACCTTGGAGCAGGAGGCTGATTTTCACAACTGCATCCCAGGTTACGTATGCAAGGCTTAAAAGACCACATTGACAATAAAAGTAAATCAAATACTAGTAAGCAGCAATGAATTTAGCCGACATTTTAACATTGGTTTAGTTTTCTCATCCATTATGGCACATATAGGTTTAGAGGTTTGTAGTCTCAGCTCACTATCACTATCCTCAAACCAAAGAAAGAAAAGAAATATATGTCATATTAAGAAATATGACATAGCATGTGTTATACTTTACCAGTTTTGGTGTTCCAGTAAACCACAATAACAATTGCACACGTCAGCAGTTTGCACCCATTATATTAGTAGTGTATTATCAAGCCAAGTTATGAGAAAGTTTAATGTGTTCAGTTCAGTGAAATACGCCTGTTTGTGTATGTTGACCACTAGGTGCCACACTTGCTGAGCCTGATGAGATGAGTCATATATTTACTGATCAAAAGGTGGCAGCAGATACGGTCTCTGAGGTGAGGGAATGTGATGATGTGTACCTGCAAGTGTTGAATAACAGCCACTCTCCCTTTGATACTTCTTCATTTCCTTTCACTGAAGATAATTTTGTGACGACAATATCGTTTTTCCTGATTTACATAGTGTCTGATGTCCTTTACAAATAATGTCCTCTCCTAGAAAAATGCTTATCTGCTGAGTGCCTGTACCTGCGTAAGGTAGGTCAGTGATAAAAAGTTTGTTAGAGTGGACTAGGTTAGATTCTGGCAGGAGAGAAAACAATGTAAGATCTTTTGTGGAATCTCAGTGACAGTAATTAAGATTAGGACAAAACATCTGTAAACTACAGTATGTAGAGGTTTTACCTCTCATTCAGAACTGCCTGAGACCAAGTCAGTTAGAGTACATTTGAAGAGCATGTCATTAAAAAGAATAAGAAATAAAAAACTGAATAAAATCATGACAGATGAGAAGAAAAATGCATACAGTAAAATGAAACTATGAAAAGATTAGGAAAACTTCTACAGTACATGTACAGTACAGTAATAATTCTACCAAGTGACTTTTTCGTAAAAGTCAAAGAGCCCTACTGGGCTTATATTCTTCAAGTAGATCAGAAATGTTATGGTATAATTTCTAAACTAGTGGTAACACATTAATATAATCTAAGTCACAATTATGAACAATCGCAATCTACTCTACCTAATAACAAAAACATAATTTTAATTATATTTTCTAAACTTTTAATGATCAGAACCAGGACAATAACTCAAAATTGTTGTTATATATAAAGCGTGGAGGGGTTACAGTCATCTAAGATAACCCCAAAGGCAGAATGTTAAATAACCTCTGAGTAACTGTTTTAGACTTGGAGCTATATCATGCTGTATAGTTGCAGGGATCATGGTGTCTGTGGCAGAGCACGGTGGAGAAACAACAAAAACTTCACTGTATACCATGACACCCCCTGCAATGCTGGGAAAATGTTTTGTGCACAGATGAAACACGCAGTTGCAAAGAGAAACACAGGTTTGGACGGTTTGCTTAAAGGGAAAATTAATTCCCATGTTTATCAAGGTGTCTTACAGCAACATGTCTATGTAAATCTACCACAGTATGGTTTCATAAAAGAAAATTGAGAGTTGCCCAGTCTGAGCCCAGACCTCAGCCCTATACAGATGTTGTGAAATGACACGAAGAGAAACATTCACACCAGACGCCATAAGAATATGTTTGAGTGAAAGCATTTCTGTGAGGAAGAATGGTCCAAAATCCTCCTGAATGTTGTACAGGTCCTATCAGCATTTACCAAGGGTTCACTTCCTCCATCCATTTGTGAATCACCTTTATTGCATGAGCCCCAAGATGTCACAGCTCACTTTTTGCAGATGTGCAACCACTTAATCATAAAATGTATCCGTGCCTGCAGGTTTTGCACGTACAGTGAATATATTGGTTGGAACACCCCAGCAGCTAGTACAGCGCCATTCTGCCGCCTTACTGTCGCCCCCACCATTGTCATGGAGACCATGTAAGTTATAGCATTGCATGTGTGTATATGTGTGTGTGGTTGTGCTCTACCCAGGACATAATAGACAGAGTGACACAGAGTCTGATAGGGGTCGTGACCCCTCACAGCAGGAAGCTGAAACTCTGACTCCTTCCCTTCTCATGTGCTCCTGGTCAAGGTTTTTGTGTGTACATATGTGTGTGTGTGTATGTCTTACATCTGCATCTGCATTAAGATGGACATTTGTTTTGTTGTTTTGTTCCCCTTTGTTGTATCTACTATGTAGGTGTCTATGTTTGTACTGAATGCACACCCACACACACGAGACAACAGGTGCATATGCGGTAACACAGAAATATAAGTTACCAGGCCATCCCTGCACCGAGGGAAGTCATTAACATGCACGCACGCACACACACACAATAGCGTTGATGAAAATAGGTGAGTAATGCAAACATTTTAATGGATATTTTGGCTGGAGGTGATAACTGAGATAAAAGCTTGAAATAATTAAAACTGTAAAAGGCAAATAGGTGATATGACTTTCTGCAACCTTTGAAAACAAAATTTGAATTAAATATCAGCATTTATGCAAAATGCATTAACGTACACACACAAACACAAGCAAACACTAAACCAGTGGGTTGGAGTTAAATTTGCATACTCTGTATGAACTCCTCATACTGTATGTGCATACTGTACATGTGTGCATGTGATATGTAAAAATCCTGAATTCAGTTGTTAATTCATGTGTGGTTACATTTCACATATTTACCGTCTGCTGTGAATGCGTAAATGTGTACATAGCTACATATGTGTGTATTTTTAACGTTGACCCAAACATGGTGTCCCAGCGGACCCGTCACAAAGTCTGTCACCACCCAGTCACCATGGCGCCCAACTTGGCCGAGACCCGACGGCGGCAGGGAGCACCTTGTCACCGTGGTAACATGTCTGGGATGTAACCCCCTCCCCAAGAAATACACGGAAAGACATAGACACACCGCACCATTTGAAGGCTCTTCTTGAGGGCAGAACACACTTCATTTAAAAAAATAAATAGCAGAAAAAATAAAAACGTACTGATACAGCTTCGAGATGAGAAAGACAAAAAACACACAGATGGACAGACATGCTTGAAAGCAATTGGTTTGTGCACATTATCATTGTTTCAGATTAATTTGCAATGGTTTGTGCATTAGCTACAATTATCAGCTTGCACTGATGGAACCACTACCACTGAACCCTTGTAATTTTTCCTCTGCTCCCTCATACAAACAATGTAAAATCAGCAGAAGAGTTTCACTCAAAATCCATTTCTGTGGCTCTCTTATGTTTACTTTTTTCTTATATTCACAATTTCAGAAAATGATCATTAGCACACTGTTATGTAAAGGTTAATATCAACGGCAAAATCTGAACATTGAAAGTTGTGTGTCGATTTTACCAGTGGTGTCACAGTGGTGCTGCTGGAGGTCATCTGACCTGCTGAAGAGTCCCTGAGATTGACAGCTCTAGTGGTTCCTATTATGTCACAGCCAGATCCATATAAGTGTAGACTGCCACCTAATGTTCCGATGTTTTGATCCAGCATTATGAAGTTAAGAGTTACACAATGTCACAACCAAAAACATCCTATGCTTTACATCAATCTCTGATCTATTGGCACAATATATCATCATATTATTAACTTTGCTGTACACTTGATTAGCAGGCTAAGCTTTCCAGACAAGTGCATGATCAATGAAAATGCCTAATTTTACTTTTGCTAATTAAAGGGATTTTAGTCTTATCATATAATTTACAGTGTACTGTATATAAATACACAAAAATATATACCTTTTGGGACATGCAGTAACATGCTCCACATATAGTTGATAGAAGCAGCAAATTTGCATTGCCCCATATTTTGCACTTCTCTGTGTTGATATCATTAAAACACTCTCAAATTTGATCTGCTGTCAGATAACTTATCAAACACTCATTTGACTTCTTTTGTACTGCCTTTGTTTAGTCATCACTCATGTAACCACTGTCTCTCTCTGCAGGAGAAGACAAACAGCAGCAGGGGGAGAATTCCCATGTTGCTGGAGGTGATGCCGCGGAGCAGCCGAGACAACCCACCAATCACAGGGAGACAATGACTGATCCTCCTGGCTGCCTTACAGAACATCAGTCAAACCGAGCTTTGTTATTGCTGCATTCCTCTGCATTCACTTCATTAAGGAGTCCCGTTCCCACTTCTTAATCAGACAGTATTTATTTCCTCTATTTTACAAATGTGAGACTTTAAATTTCTTTAATGCACTTTAGATGCTGCAAATTGATTATTTGTTGTATCATGACAGCATTTGTACTTCAGTTATGATGATGATTATTATTTATCATTGGGGCTAAAAGTGTGATATAACTACGACCGTGTTTTGTTTTGTTGGCTGCAGTCAACTTTGAGTGAGTCTGTCATATAATCACAGTGTTTTAATTAAAAAGAAGGAGACGTACAGATAGACAGGGACACAATGACTGATCCCCAGGCTGTCTTACAGGACACTGTTCAAACAAAGCTTCGTTGGCGCTGCATGCCTTTGCATTGTCCCCCTGTCTACAATTGTTTGAATCAAATGATTCCAATTATCCCTCTGTCATTTAGACATATAACATTGTGAGGTGTTTGACTTCATATTAGATATTTAAGTCGTTTCAAAAATTCATTTTCACTTTAGTTGCTTGAGCATTTTCTTTTCAGTTTAAACTAGTATCCAGATATACAGTAGATACATGCCTTCTATGATAAACACAAATGGCTGCTTCAAATAATGCCAGTATAATTTGTATTTCAATATCAGATTTGAAGCACATGCTAAATGCCAAACACACAGCAAAATTAGTGTTTGAGCACTGTACTGTATGCAGGCAAATGTTTTCTTTACAAATTGTCACAGATTTGTTCACGTCCTTTCATCATTGTGCAATGTTGTGCAACAAAAACAAGTGATTTCTATTCATCATGGCCTCACGTTTAGCACTCGTGTGTTGTTGCAGGTGGCTGGAGTCACAGTGAACATGCTGATGTGGTTGTGTTATGCTTTTTGAAAGCAGTTTGAAATCAGAGTACATAAACTTGTGTACATAAACTTGAATTCACTTTAAGCCTGATGTGCGTGAAGATTTCGACAAAACCTGCGCAAAAATATGGCGTATTAAAAGTCTCTCGCTCTTTTACAAAGTTGTCTGAAGAGAAAAGCAGTAGACAAGAACAGAATTAAAACTTTTTAAGCTGTTCTTTTTGCTGGCAGACCGGCTGAGACAACTGTCACTGTGTGTGTTGTTGTGTGTCCTGGCCCCTCTTTTCTGTAAACAGGCAGGCACGACTGAGATGGGAATGTCAGCACAGGACCAGCACCCCTGCTGGTGGACACCAGTTGGGGGTCTGTCTCCTGTGGGACGCCACTGCATCTAAATGTGTTCGTTTGATAAGGCGTGTGAATATGTGTGTGTGTGAATTTTGACTTATGTGTGTACATCATAAATATGTGCATGTCCCTGTGAATGTTAGGGGCCAGTGTCTGGGCTTTTTTGGAGGGGGAAGGGAGGTTAGTGTGGTGACAGCCTCAGCTGTGTTGAATTGTGGGAGAAAAAGAGCTGACGCGACGGGAGTTGATGTCTGACATGACCCCTCTCAGCAGGCACACCACAGGGAGCTGGGAGCTGCCGCTGACTGAGTGTATTTGCGTGTCTGTGTGCATCTAAGTGGGAAAGTGAAGGAGAGAGATGGAGTTAGAAAGTGAGCAACAACAACAAAATATAACTTTTCTTTCAGAGCACCAGTAAATTTTTTCCACAATTCCTGATTTCTCCAACATGCACAGCAGAGTCACTGTCTCTGTGAAACACCAGCTTGATGGACGTGACACTGGACTTTTCCTGCTGCGTAACCCTATCTCCTCCAGTCCTTTCCTTCCACTGCCTTCCATTTTCTCTCCCTCCATATCATATACCTCTCCTTGACCTTCTCGCTCTTTGTTGGTGTCCATGTGTTCCCTCCTTCCCTCTTTTTCTCCCTAGCTCCGTCTCTCCTGAAGTTGCATTCAGGTTGGTAAAGTGATCTACATGCTTGTTGGGCTTGCCATTATCCCCCAATCACTTTTGCTATCTCTTGGTCTTTAAACTCATCTCTCATCTCTGTTTGCATCATCTCTGTATTCTTTCATTCCTCATCCTCTTCCACACACACACACACACACACATACACATACACACACACACACACACCAGCACACACAAACACATACACACACACACCTTCATCCCTTCTATTCACTGTCTCTCCTCTCTGGGTCCAGTGCTTTGCCATCAGTCTCTGATAAGTGCCCACAAAGCCCCCACTGTCTAATGTGACCCTCTATTCTTCCCCCATCCTTTCTCTTTCTCTCTCTCCTTCGCTCTCCATCCTGGAGCAGTCAAGCGTGAGGTAAAGAGGAGGGGTCGTTTGTCTTGTGCACACACCCCAACTTGTTTCACTTTCATCCCTTATTCTTTCCTCTCTTTCTCCGCATCATGCTTTCTGTTCAATTTATGCTTCGGTCACATCCTCTTACCTTTGTTGTTGTTTTTTATCTCTTGCTCATACCTAAGCTTGCAGTGAAACGTTGTCCCGCTGCTCTCAGAATGGACACTGATGCTTTTATTATGGGACAATTGTGCAGCTCTGAAAGGTTAGCCAGCCTTTTGCACTGTATCCCTGTGCACTCTCCTCCCTCTACTGTTTCTTCTCTTTCATGCCACTGCCACCTAAAACTTTTTCTCCACCCACCTTTTTGATCCTTCATTCTTGCAAATTTCTTATACAGTACTGATAAACAAACTGAAAACATCCATTCCGGGTTATTATTATTATTAATTGTTATTCTCACATAAATACAAAGAAGACAATGACAGTGACTTAAATGAGCCTGACAACTGATGTAAGTAAATATAGAGGAGGAAGTTTGTTTCTGTTTCCCTCTGTATATTCTGGTGCTGACCAGAATATACTGTCCATCCATTTTCCTAACCGCTTGTCCTCGTCAGGGTCGCAGGAGCGCTGGAGCCTATCCCAGCTTTCATTGGGCGAGAGGCAGGGCACACCCTGGACAGGCCGCCAGTCCATCACAGGACTGACACAGAGACAAACAACCATGCACGCTCACATTCACACCTACGGGCAATTTGGAGTCACCAATTAATCTAAAAAAACATGTCTTTGGATGGGGGGAGGAAGCCGGAGTACCTGAAAACACAGGGACAACAACAGCAGACTCCACACAGAAAGGCAAAATAACTATATATAAGTAATCATAATCAAGTAAAAGTATTTATAACGAAATGAAAAACAAATATTAACACTAACAGGCACTAAAAGTTGTGTAACTCAGCCAACCAGCAGCTGGAGTCTCTCCAAAGTCCACAGGTAGGAATCAAGCGGATGTAATCTCCACAACAACTAACAAGCTAAGTAGGTAACAGGCCGACAAGCACAGTGTCTACTGCACTACACTTTATCTGTGCAAGTCAAAATCAGCTTCTAGACTTAAATTGACAACTTTTCTCAATTCTGTTCCAGCCTACTTCTATATGTGTATTTTTATTAAAAGCTTTACTATTAGTCACATTAACACCTTTATTAAACTCAATCAGGTGTTTGCCGACAGTCACCAGTAAGTTTTTTTGTGTACATCATTCTCTTCTCACTTCAGTTCCAGGTCTTTCCTTTTTTCTCTCACCTCCTGTCTTCGCCTGTCAATCAGCAAACCAGTCAGTCTGCCTGCCAAGCATCACTCTGTAAGTCTGAGTAGTCCTAATGGGTCTTGTTAGCCACTTAATTGCCTACCCTGCTCTCTCTCGCTCTCTCTCTAAGTATGAATAGAATAACCCTAATGGTGCTTGTTTGCCACTCCACTGCTCTCCCTTATCCTCCTATGGCTTTATCATTGTTGATCAGTGTAGCTGGAGATAAGTCTCTGTGTGAGTGTGCAGTATCCTCTTCCTTGAGCTTTTATCAGTCCTGATCAGTGTACCCAGAGTTCTCTGTTAGAGACCTCGCCTGAGAAGGTTGTGTTTTCATTCGCCCCAATCAGCTTGCTGACCGATAAGACAATTTGTCAGGTGGAAATCAGAGAGGTCTTTTCTTGGTTTTCTGGGGGAGAAAGAGATTGTGTGGTGGAGACATGGAAGAAGTCAAGTGAATCAGATGAAAAGAATTATAGCATGTGAAAAAAGATAAGTTTTTATCTTTACCAAGAGGAAATATGGATATCTATAGCTAAGGCATTTTTTCACTGAAAACTGCTTGTGAAAATGAAAGTTCTGAATTGTAGTGTGGAGATATTTTTGAAAGTTTTGATTATAACCTATCCAGGGTGTACCTCATCAAGGTCGAGCAAACAGCAATGTAAAGCAAAATCAAAGATGTACGTGTGAGAAGTCCAGTTTGTTTTCATCCTGAGGCCTTTTCTGTGAAAGTGAAACCTGATGTTTGAAAATCCTAATAACACAAACATAGCAAACATTCTTACTCTTCCGTTGCTAGCACTACATTGCACCAAATTAACGTAGTCTGCTAAGTCATAACGCACTTTATATGTGTGATTGCTACATCAGTGTGAATACAACATTTACATTATAAGTACTTACCACAGAGCTGAATCTGTGTACTGCCTGGAGGACAGAGGCTCTGCCACTGTCTGTTCCCAATCCAGGATGATGCTTCTTGTTAGACAGAAAGTGTTAAACAGTGAGAAACTGAAATCTATGTCTCTGTCTATAGTTAGTTGCCATCTTTAACCCAACATTTTCTCAGCAATCAGTGCTCTGATAAAACTATATCTTGGCTTTAAAATAAGGTAAGCTGATGTATTTCAAAATAACAATTGTTTCTCACAGACCACTGTGTTGTTTCCTGTGCTTTCTGGTGTTTCCAAAATGAAACAAAACAAATATTTCATGTGGTAAAAAGTGTTAACTTTTCGAGTGGACCTTCTCATCAGTATTCACTCCCTCTCTTTCAGGCTTCCCACTCTGCCCCTCACTAATCTAATCACCTCCTCTGCAGACTCACACAAAAGCTCCAATAGTCCAGCCACGGCCCCTTAATCGACATGTTATTGCCCACAATCACATTTACAGCACAGAGGCAAATCTGCACAGATGCAATTGTGTTGGCTGCTAATCCAATAAGTCCTCGCTCACTTTTCTTTTACTTGGCATCTTTCATCTTCAAAAACAAGGTGACAGTGTTTTAATTTTCATTCTTGGGTTACTCTCCATCGGTTTAGCTCGCAGTGTGTGGTGGAGTTTATGAAGTGAGACATGTGTAGGTGCTGGTTATTGTACAAGCTTTTATTTCTCTCCTTTGGGAAAATGAAGAGCAGGGTGTTTGGTTTAGATGTGATTTAAAAAGGAGCCTTGTGTTATTTTTTATTCACAGATGTGGTGTCTATTGGATCACACTGGTAAGATTGGCGGGTTTGGTGCTTATTATTTCATAGTTGATTTTGGTCACTGCGGTCAGTGTATAATAAACATTTTTCAGAAGGCAAAGCCACAGCTAATAGTGGAAACGATAACTGGTCTTTGTACTTTGGAGAAGGAAACAGGGTAACATAAAACAGATAATACGTATTCATAATAAGAATCTCTCTGTAGCCAGTGCTAAACAGGCAAGAGTCACCTGGAGTGAGAACATCTGGTTTCTTTGGACATGGAGTATTTTTGTGATCTTCTTGCCTGCCAACAAAGTAATAAAATGCCCCTGGTTAGAAGATCTGCATGCGTATTCCGCAGTAAAATGTAAAATCTTGTAAGTCAGAGAGATATGCATACTGACATGAGACAAACACACAGGCTGACTTAACCAGCTATTGAAACATGGCAGTGTGTTACGCTGTTATTTTCTGCCCCCTGCTTCAAATTGTCAGACAGAAAGGACCCTAGTCAGGGGTGTTCAATGTGCTGCCTACAGGGTTACTTCATCTCCCAGGGGTCCTGCCCCTCTCAGTCTCCAATTGTCAGACTGTCACACACACACACAAACACACACACAGGCATACAAGTAAGCACATTTTAGCTCATTAGCCCACTTTATACACACATATGTACCTTAAAATCAATATTTTCTCTCTAGAAATATATATATACATATCACACATGGCTCTACAGGTATGGATGGGGTTATCGCACTTGTTAACAAAAATACCACACAGTATATTTATTGTGAGTGGTGAAAAAAACACTTGTCATATATGGCGTAAGAATCCAAATAACATGCACAAACATTTGTTGATAAAATGTTTCAGCAAAGATGCGCTCTACAAAACAACACATATATTTACCTCATCCTGCTCAGGAAAGTGATGACTTAGATGGCCAGAGGAGCTTTTCTTGGAAGGACACAAGAAGACCTCTTGTCTCTTTAGGGAAAAATAGAGTGTATGTGTGTGTGTGTGTGTGTGTGTGTGTGTGTGTGTGTGTGTGTGTGTGTATGTGTGTGTGTGTGAGTAAGTGGTGTAGTATTTGTGTGACCCAACCCGGGGTCTCTGGGTCAGAGTTTCTCACACGCACTCACACCCATGTGGGGCGACAAAGTAATTAACTTCATCTATGACTGACAGTTTATCACTCTTACACACACACACACACACACACACACACACACACACACACACAACATTACTTTCCCATAATCGACAGAATAGAAAAGGCAGACGTGTGCATTTGTTTGTGTTTCTCACAGTTAACAATTATGAGAAACACAGAAAAACAACACATAAAAAACACAATTTCAATGATAGTAAAAGAAATGAGGCACAATCAAGAAAGGTAAAATAATTTTATATGGCACTACCAAAACAGTTTGCCTTTTCTATTTTTGACTAGATGTCTTGCAGTTGCGAATACCTTAAGCGCTATAGTAAATGTTGTGAGCAAAGCTCTTTGTTCTTTGTATAATTTTCTAATAACTGTATTGTTTAGACATATTATTATGAGTCACCACTTAGAGTATTTTGTGTTTGAGTGCTTATCTCCAAACATCTTCTATTACATAGAAAGAACTTGACTGACTCACAACCTCATCATAACCCTGTTACACATATGTCACATGGTCACTTATTTTATAACTTTGCTGTAAGACATTTATTACAATCTAATTACTTATTTTAATATTTTCTTGTGAAACTGTTATATTTCATATTCATTATACTGAATTTCCTGCTAATTTCTGTCTTATCCACTTCTGAAAAAGTAAGGATTCCTTGAACTGCAAGTTTACCAAGATCCACTGTTTAAAAAACAGAAAAGGCCAAATGGAAGTGGCTTAAAAGAGAAATAAAGAAGAAGGAAAAGAGAAGGAGTTTCTGGTTCTTGGACGTACTGCAACACAGACAGCTCTATATGTTCACTTTGAAGGATACACTTAAAAGTGTGGGTGTATGTGGGGTGGAGTGGAGGCGGTAAAAGCGAGTCTATGTGGGTGGATAGTAGGGTAACCTGTGGATTGAAATGGTGTGCCTCCCCCTGCCCACTCTCCATCCCCTTGATTCTGAGAGACCATTTTTCTCTATGGCCACAAAGGGAAAAGGGTCTGATTTCACCGGCACATTCACCGGCCCACTTTGTTTTCAAATGGTTTTGTTTAGTTGTGACACTGTAGACACCCAACACCTTCCAAGAATCTGAACTCTTCTGTGGGGGAGTATAGAGGGCAGGTGGGTGGTGTGCGGGTGTGAGGGTACGGGAATGAAAAGGTGATCGTGAGGAGGATATGAAGGGAGAAAAGAGGAGGAAACTTTGGGAGTTAGAATTAGTTTTATGGGAATCTGGATTCAGCTACAGCATCATCCCTCTCATTGCCTGCTTTTTGCTTTTCATGCTTTTTCTCTCTTCATAGTTTTCTGTCCTGACCCCTTCTGATGCAGTGTCCTTTGGCTCCTGTGCCTCATCCTGTTCCATACTTCTCTCTCCTCTGCCCTCTTCACTAGCACCACTTGGACTCCCTCGTGCCTTGAGGCATTCATGCTGTGTAATCTTTTCCACCTCTGAGTGTTTAGGCAGCTTAACACAGCAGGATCTTCGCTGCTCAGCACTGAGTAGGCTGATGCTTGACAGCTAATACAGGACTAATTCTAGGCTTAGCCGTCACTTTTACATGGCACCTTTTAACCAGTCTATTGATGTATATGACACCTTACATACAAGAGAGTATGCTTGAATGTTCCAAGTACAGTACACAAGAATATGCATGTCAACAGACAACATGCAACACATTCTAAATCTCTTTTCCCCCAAGAAAAACAGTGGTCTTATTAACTTTACTAAATCCAATTATTTCATTCAATCTTTGTAAATGCTTCTTGACATGCTTGACAAGGTACCTAAGCTTACAGAGGCCATAGAGTCAATTGCTACACATAGGCAGTGCTTTGAAGGGCAGGGGTGTGTGCTGTGCCAGGCTGGGGGGTGACTCACACACACGCACAGACCCACACATGATCCATTCCACCATAACACACACCACATCCCAGAGGACGAACGGTGCAGCGGCGGTGGCTGCAAATCCGACCTCACCAAACACCATCCAGACAGGGGCAGCTGAGTTCACCTGTTATGCTATTCACCCTTTAAGAGGGGAAAAAAATAGTGCATGTGCACTAAGTGCATGTGGGGGGTGTTTCTGAGTGAGAATGAAAGGCGGCGAAAAAGGAAAAGAACTAAAAAGATAGAAAAAGAGAGATAGAGAGTGTGTGTCTCAGAGAAAAAGAATGGATAAAGAGACATGGAATGAGAGCAAGGGAAAGACTATCTGCTGCATTAACCTTCCCCACCAGTGCCAGTATAGAGCCTTTTCTGCACTCCTCTTTCAGCGGGGAGGACCCAGGGGACAGTAATGCTAAGCCCCACTCCATTCTTCCACCAGAAACTTTGATTTCCTATTAGGTTCCTCCTGATGGGGACTGATGAAGAGGGAAGGGGAGGGGAAGAAGGCAGGGAGAGATGGGTACTGAGATGGAGGACTGAGAGAGAGAAAGTAGAGTGGTGGGAAACAAAAGTGAGAAGTGGCCAAAAGCAGGACAAGAAAGGTGGAGAGGAGTAGAAAAGGGTGACAAAAACAGAAACAGATGCAGCAAGAGTAGAGAGGAGGAAGAGGAAGAAAAGTATTGATGAATGGGGAGGGCTGGCCTCACATCACATTCTGTGGTGGCAGAGTGTTGTGGGACACCGGTTGTTCCTGTCCTGGGTACAGAGGACATTGTTTACACTCAGCCCATTTAGTCCTGACCTTTCCTAGCTGGCAGACATACAGACTGAGAGGTAAGAAGGCACGCTGAGTAGTAGACAGGCTGGTATGCAGACAGACAGGTGAGGGACAGTATCAGAGAATTGTAAGAAGGCTAGAAGAACAATGACGAAATATGCAAAAAGACATGTTAAGTATAAATAAGTGTGCAGACTGACAGACACGTTGGTAGGCATACAAAATACAAAATGGCTGATGTACACTAGTCTTATTTTATTGTGGATGCTGTATTTTCTTTCATATCTAATCTAACAGCACATAAGCACATAAACCAAGTTATGGAAGAAAGCTGGAGATACAGGTGTTCTATATCATTCTTATTTTCAAAAAGAGAAGACCAAAGCCAACACTGCCTCCATCCCAACATTTTAAAAATTTTCATACCTATCAGCTTACCCCTAGCTGATTTCTTCCTAAGAACTTACATCTGATTGATTTATTCTTTTATTGTATTTCTTTGAAAAAATATTTATAATATGAAAATCAAATTATTTATTATAAGAAAGACTGTTATTCCTTATGCTGATGGCAACCTCAATATGTTATTACAACAACTTAAATGCTAGCATTACCTCAACCAAGTCTAGGATTGCAAATACGAGCACTGAAACAACCCACATTTATTATCATGATTCATGGGAAACAAATGTGCGGCTTGCATTTGGCCTCACGGTACATGACATGACATGTACAAGGCGATGCAGGAACAAAAATCCTTTGCTTTACAGGGAGTCTAAGTTCCATTTTCCATTTTGCAATGTTGACCCCTTTATGAAGTGCATAATTTTTCTGAAAGACTTCTTATAGAAAAACTTTCTTTACAGGGAAAGATTAACATAAAAAATATGCAAAAATGTCACAACTTTACATAGCAAGCACAGGTGAATACAGAAATTTCTGCAAAGATTTCAATTGAGGACAAAAGAAATATGAACTTTTATGATTATGCACTGAGCCAACAATGGTCAGCCAGTGATAGTGGCTGCAGAAGCATCCAAGACAGACCCTGTAGATGAACTGCTCTTAACAACGTCAACCTTTATACGTTTTTATGATAAGTAGTTCCCATGTCATGTGTGGGAAAGAGGGATGAGACTGTTATTAAAGTTGTGTAGGCGAGACAGAGAGATATGGAGACAGAGACATACAGAGAGAGACAAAAGGGAGCAGGAGAGAGGTAGATGGAGGGAGAATGATTGATTGATGTGGTCAGTGAGGCATCACTGATCTCCACGGGAGCCCCCCACCCAATGTAGAGGATGTGGATTGGTCTTAATGGTGTGAAAACAGGCAGACTAATCTGAGAGAAGGAGGAAGATAAGAACAACCATCACAAACAAACAGTGTCAATGAGCTCAGACATTTCCGAGAAATTCCTGGCATTCACAACAAAAAAGATTTTTTATTTCATTAGAACTCTTTAATGTAGTACCTATTACCTAGTACCTGTATATTTATGGTCCCAAGTCTGCATTTGAGGACTGCAAGGGCATTCCTTCCAAAAAACCCCTGAATGTATTTTCATCCAAAAAAACAAACAAAAAAAAAAAAAAATCAGATTAGTATCTATGCATTTAATTACTCTGAAACAAATATTAATGCAAAAACAAGAAAAGCTTACTAAAAGAAATAATGACTTTAATAGGTGGGATATGAGCCTGATCTCACAGTCAGTCAAATGACCATTGTCTATGTGTTTGTGTAGTCCTGCAGAGAGGCTTGCTAATCCGTTACAGCAGTAGGAAATGTCCTGCTATGTCAGCTGTGTTATTATCCTGCTGGGATCTTGTGTCTCAGAGTGGGTCCTTTTACTCTTAAAGATGCCCTCCAGGCACTGCCAACCAACAGACAACAAACATACTTAGAAGTGTATCGAGTTAAGACCGTCAGGGAAATTTTCACACCTAACTCTCTGTATGCTCTATAACATACAATTCAGTTTAAGAGCTCTATAATCAGTAGAGATAGAAGATATTGTGATTTGATCTTAAATAGTAATAATTAAATATTAAGGTAGCTGAAAATACACTTGGGTGTAGATATTTTAGCTATTTTGTCAGAGTTGCGGTTGATAGACCCACTGTTAGAAAAGCTCCATGCTAATCCAATACCTTCACTGTGAGAAGTAGTGTGTTGATGTTTTAATCTAGAAGGGGGCTTGTTGTTTCTCAATATGCCCCGCTGTTACTGTTGTGCTTAAAAAGACCGCTCGAGAATAGCAAAGCTCCTCTGTTAAGTGGATGCTGTATGCATTTGCCACTTCCTCTGGTCTCAGTCCCTCTGATTAGTGAGGGCAGTAGCTTAACTCTAGTGTCTCTTATCAGCCAAAATGTATTTTGCCTAAATCCTGTTCACTCCACACACTTACATACACAAAATATGTTTAGAAATGCCTTTTTTTTTGGCTTTCATCCCTAAATAATATATGACAGACATCTTACTGGATGTATATGTCATGTGTAATGATGCAGTTGAAGTATTGAGTTAATCCGTCAAGAACAAGGAAGCGCTCCAACTGTCCTGTCTTCACTGGACATATTTGTAATGTGTAAACAAATTATTCCAAATTGGTCCATTATTGTATATTATTCCTTTGCTCATTGCAAATAACTTCACTTTTTTATCTCTTAGGGAATAAGGCTTGAGGCATTGGTGTGGTCAGCTTTGGTCTGAGGCACTGGATACAATTGACCCAATTTCAAGCAATGTTCTGCAGGAAACTTGAGACACAGCCATATTTTTATCAAGTGAACAATGACTGCAGTTTGATTTAGTGTGTGTGTTGAGAAAAATCAATGTGTGTATCTTTGGCAGAGACTGAAGCAGATGTGACATTTTGTGCAAAGGAGTTAACATGGTCACTGACAGATGTGCAGAATCTTTATTAATTGATTTTACATGGTGTATGTTCTTCTGTGTATTATTGTAATGTTAATAAATTAATCATCTACATCGTCATGCTAAAAAAGTGTTAAACACACAGTAAGCTAGCTGTGAGCTAAGCTAGTAAACTTTTCTCAAAATTATAATTTAAAAAAAATATATCTGTAGTAGTTTGGATGCTGTCCTCTGGATGCATGTTACAAACTTTTACAAATGAAAGCAGCCTATTAAAACCAGACAGGGATGCACCTTTTATGTGTATTTACAATAGCCTGTGTTTGTTTTGTTTCAGATGCCTTATCATATGAAAGAAAACGATGTATTTCAACTACATTTATTCCTGTCATTGTTACTTTGGTTTGAACACCATGAGCGAATCTAATTAGTGGAATCTTGTTCTTAAGAATAATACACCAGCTAGTATGCAGAGACAATATATTGCATCAAGCAAGCAGGTAACTGCTCTCTGCTGAAACCAATTCATTTTGATATTGTAAAACATATAAAAAAAATACACTGTACAGTATTAAAGAAGAGATTCCTACTAATGGGACATAATTATAATTAATCCAAATTTACAGTATGACGCACTGCAATTTAAACAGGGTTTACTTGTTAAATACTGCAGAAACCACAAGTGAAACAGAAATGAACGTTCAACAAACGTCAGAGCTAAGAACAAGTGCAAGTGAACGTCTGGTGGAATGTTGAAATTTGGTATCCTGGTTATGGATTTGAAGTGAAGCAGTTTAATGCCATAAAAGTAGTGTTTTAGTGCTGTAAAATTGAACAGGACTGTTATCTGATATACTTGGTTGGATTATGTAGTAGACCAAAGGTGTGCTAGTAGCCTACATGGCATGTTGACAAAAAGACAGCCCAACTCATACTCTGTGTGATTGCGTGCATGTGTATGTGCATGTTCAATGCACTTGTGCAACTCTCTCTCTAAACTCTTGTGTCAGTGTTAGTCACCAGATCTCAATTGCTCACTTTTCAGTGCAAAGAAATGGTTTTCCACAACCCCATTGTGGTGTGCCTCCTTCCTGGATCATTGGCTGAATGAACAGATTGAAGGAGTTAGGTGAAAACGATAGGACATGTATCTCTAATTGGTAAGATGGAGGATAAGATGTGCATGAGCATGAAGCAACATCACCGTGTGTCTATGTGCACCAGAGAGAGGGAGACATGGTGGGGGTGGTGGTGGTGGGGCTGTGTGTTGTTTGAGGTCGGGAGGAAGGCTGTAAGCGATACTCTTGTCTGTTCCCTACTTGCTCCACTGTGAGGCCGCTCCACCCAGGCCAGCCTGGGAGAGAGTGGGGGTCCCCTGGGAACTGGACAGGACAGGGAGGGAGAGGGGGGGGGCAGCATGGAAGCCTGGTTTTCAGCCACTATGAAAAGAAGCGGAATCAAATACAAGCAAAATCTCCTTGAATATACTGTATCCCTCACAGGAGTAGGGCAGCTACTGTAGCTGAAAGCAGATTCGTGGGGGCAACTGTACAATGGCCCTGGGGAGGAGAGGAGAGGAGAGGAGAGGAGAGGAGAGGAGAGGAGAGGAGAGGAGAGGAGAAGTTAACAGGTGAGTGGTGCTACCTACTACAAATTTCAGTATGATGTTCTGTCTTTGTATAAACATAAAAACAGAAAATTAAACACAACACAGTGATATATTCTTGTTGTTTTGGAGATTGAACCTTGGTCCTCATTGTCATTCTCTTCTTCTTATGCTTCTATTTTATTCTTATTTTTGTTTTTGTCCTTGATCCTGTTAAAACACTTCATTTTTTTTCTTTTTTACCAGACACGTCTTTAATGTTTACACATAATTTGTCAAGTAGGTAAGAAGATACCTCTTCACTAGCAGTATTTGTATCAACCAAACCTGTGTAGAACCAGGTGAACTCTACAAAATTTACCAACAGGGCCAGAGTGAGAATAAAATCAACCCAGTACTTCACACATCACAAACAGTCCCAACTTTATATCTTTTTGTAGTGTTATCATTGTTATAATTATTATTTATGAACGTATTTCTTTCTCTGTGAAGAATAACACATTTCAGAAAACACGTTGCAGTCCACAACGACAAAGCCGCTACAATCTCAAAAATGACCAATAACTGAATAGTAAGTCACCTCACTAAGTAACAAAAGCCAAACATTAACATTATTTACTGTTAGTATTATTGTTCCTGATAAAACCAGTGAGAACGTAGATTATGCATTATCCTTCCTGTTGTCTTCTCCCTTCTGCTTACAATGTGACTGGTGGTTGTGCTGCACAGGAAACTGTGGCCCTGACCTCACTGTGCTGCTCTGCTCTGGGACTGTCACGCAGAACCACAGTGGGGCTGCGCAATTGCTTGACTGGGCCCATCACCATGAGAGAGCCATGTGTATTGTGTGGAACTCTCTTTACCCGTTTCTCTTCAATGGCAATTTTTTTCACATTCAGGAACAGACTCAACTCATGCAGGCTCACCAAGAAATGTCCCACTCCTCCTGATAGGCCACTCTGACATTGTTTACTAGTCGAGCAGAAATAACAGACCACCTCTGATTGATTATAAATGCAAGCTTTGTTTAGAAATGACCTGAACAAAGTTTAGAAAGCTTTGTTCAGGTTGGCTCTGGACCACAGGAGCTGTTCACAGCATTGCACCACATTAAGATAAGTTTCGGAGCATATAAAAAAAAGTTGCGTAGTGTAGTTTTAATATAAAACATATCAATGTTAATAGTTAAAATCAATAAAAGTTTACTACATTTTTTTCTCTACAAGTTTTTTCACATTTTGAGTGTCTGTCATAATATTCTACTGGTCAAAACTTAAGGGATGTTTCCTTGGTTTTGAAAATGTTATAAAATTTGATTTTATAACCTATGTACCTTATTTGGCTATAATGTCTATATAGCCATACAGAAGCCCATCATTTGCAAAAATTAGTCCTGTGTTTAAACAGCATGTTGTGTTTGCTAATGTTAGTTTATTAATTTAAGGCTAATTGATCATTAGAAAACCCTTTTGCAAAGATGTTATCACAGCTGACAACACATGTTTTCATAGAAAACAAGGACCCCAAACTACAAATACTGTAGGTGTCAAATTAAACGGGAAACTTAAACATATATTTATTAAAATTCTTCACATTTCCACTATCTTTAGCCCTTCCTTCACCTAGTTTTTCATCTGAGAGATGACTGAGATGATACTGAAACTGTAGGTTTGGTAGGCTGTTGGGACTGATGGACACTGGTTACTCACAAAGTGGCTCCATGTTATATTATGTAAATGTGCACTCAGTACATGTCAGTATGGCAGGATACCAGCAGGGGTTACATGTGGTCAAGTGAAAGGGTGGGTACATACTTGCTTATACGAACAACCTTAATCTCTGTATGCTCACCTCCTCACGCACCTCTCGTGTTCCAAGGAGTGAAAAAGATGTGAAAGCGCCTCCAGCCAAATCACTTCCGAAGCTTCCAGAGGTTTCTTTTCATGTGTTGAGAGTCAGTCAGAGCGAAGGTCTCTTCCTCAGCTGAGGAGGGCCGGCCACACGCTCTTGGTAATCTGAGCCCTACTGTTTCAAAAAGAGTATATGGCCTTGTAGTTGAGGTGTTTCCTATTGGAAAGTATACCTGCATTCACACTGACACATGAAAGGTGCAGTTAATGTGTTTGCATTGCAGTTTTACAACAGGGAAATTAAAACTTTTTTAAATGAGAGCAATAACAAGAAGAGAGTATATATAAGATATGAGATAAAAGTAGGTATACGGTACAAGAAGTCAACATCTACATCCTCAAACATGCAAATCTACTTTTTGGTCTTGCCCTTTCTCTCTCTCTCTCTCACACACACACACAAACACAGAGCAATGTAACTGATTCCACAGGAGCATTGAGCACCGTAGATAATTGGTAGCACTATTGTGCTGCTCTTCAATGGGTTGGTTACCCAAGAAGCCTCATGTTCGTGTTCATGTACATTTGCTTTGAAGGTGGCGGACACAAAGAGCAGAACCCAGCCCAGAACAAAGCCCTGGGAGACCCTGCTTCACCCACGGACGTCTTTCATGGAGAGAACCACAGAGATAAATGATCTTCTTCCTTGTGACATTGTATATACTGAGTCAGCATGTGTATGTACAGATGGACAGGTTTTAGGGTTGGACTGCTTGTCATCATAGAAACCACAGGATGTATTTTGTCAAAATAGTTTAACACTTCTTTAGAAGATATAAAGGTTGGGACCCTTTTGAAATAACAATAAAAATGGTCTGGTTACTAATAATAGTAACTCTGTCAGAGCATTTACTGATTTTACCTAAATTCCCCCATTTTAGTTTCAGCTGCAGAATAATCATAAAGAAAGATTATTTACTGTCTGCAAACATTTCGGAACCTGTTGTGTATCATAAGTTAAACTAACATTTCTCTTTCAGATTAAGTTGCATTATCACATTATGTTTAGTCATTATTTATAATGATTTATTTGCAGTTGTCATTTGACGTGAATAGTCAGTTAATAATAATAAATATACATTTTTTTCATCTTTACAGTAGCTCAAAAGATTTACTGTAACTTTTTTTTCTGTATTTTGGGAACTTCGTGAGAAATTTCAAATTTAATTCATTTACAAGACATCTCTGATAAAAGACAAAGTAGAAACATTTCAACAGTGAACATGAAAACACCAAAGCTGGATGTGAAACAAATACAGGTGTATTATACTGTATGTGAGTGCAACAGATGTGTTTCTTATCAAATTAACTCATATAAAATGTTTGACAGAATTCAATTGTCTTTTTACTGGTGTGTTTGGTTGTTTTAAATATAAGAACTTTAGTGAAAGTACTGAGTTACTGCAGTTGTCCCATGGTTTGATCTATAGACACAGGTGTGACGTGTCCTAGTCACCACATGCATGGATTAAGTTCTCTTTACATTGCTATTAGTACTTGAGCTGATACTGTATTATTGTTTCCATATGTTTTACAGTACACACTGTCTGTTAACCATGTTTTGATAATAGGATTATACTGTTAAAATAAAGTCACCATGTGAATAATAAGTCTTGAAGATAATAATAGTTAGCTTATTCATTTGTATGAATAAGCTAACATCCAATAGATATAATAATTTTACAAGCTAAATATTGAAGTGTATGCATTTTTGTCAAATAGCTAAAACATTAGCCAAAAAGATACTCCATCAGATGATAATGTTTTAATAAAAACAGAGATCTATGTCTATCAGAATCCAATGTTGATTCTTCTTTATCTTTATGATACATCATAAAGATAAAGATAGCTACAGTTTTCCTAGGAATTTCACTGCAACATTATACAGAAAACAATTGCAGATATACTGTAAATGCAACAACGTGTGACTATAGTCACAACACTACCAATGAAATTCATTAAGAACTGATAGTATCGCTGAGTTGAACCATGCAGTGTAACAGTTTGTGATCACTATGTCACAGCTGCATTGTGTGATTTTGTTATGCTATATGATAATTCAGGGGAGTGGTAGCTGATGAGAAGTGAGGGCTACGGTTTAATTTAAAAGCAACTCTAAGGAAAATAGGGTTAGTTATGATTGTCCTTGACCAATTTAAAAATAGTTGACCTGATCTTAACTTTCCATGTTGCTTACTCTTACTCCCTTCAACTACCCAGAATGTCCCCTTTCACTGCTGCCTCTAATCTCTCTTCTTCCCTCCCTCTCTCTTATTATTCAGTCTCTATCTGCCCATAGTGTCCTCACTTGCTACCCTCTCCCTGTCTTTCTCTCCCTCTCCCTCTTTAGGACAGCAGATGGAGACTATGGCCCAGTTCTGCCTTTTGTTCTGGGCCCCCAGAGAGACCTGTGGCTTTTGGACAGCACACAGCTCAACTCCTCATATCTCATACAAAATGCAAGCGTCTTTCTTTTCATTAAAAAAAGGAAGCTGTGGAATGCACATATTCTGAATATATTAAAGCCACTGAACATGACTACAGAGGATTAAAACATGTGGAACACCCCTAATCCCTAACTTAACTTTCTGTATGCATTTTTTCAAAAGAGAAACTTCTGGGTTTGCCTGTTGTAGTTTATGGCATCATGGCATGTGTTGAATAAGAATATTTTTAATCATAAGACTGATTTTTTTTTTTTTTTAGAAGAAAGTAGCTTACAGGTCAATGTATCCTCTTGTCCCTAAATGCAAACACAAAACCGTAAGGACAAC
Source organism: Ctenopoma kingsleyae (assembly GCA_032353495.1). Taxonomy (NCBI): domain Eukaryota; kingdom Metazoa; phylum Chordata; class Actinopteri; order Anabantiformes; family Anabantidae; genus Ctenopoma; species Ctenopoma kingsleyae. Next base: position 15,087,022 of record JAUBNQ010000028.1, on the reverse strand, counting down.
AAGAAGCCAGCTGTGACGGTGAAGACAACGTGCAAACAAGTGATTTAAAACAGGAGCAAGTGAAGCTTATGACAGAAGTTTTTCCTTTCGGTGGTGCACGCGTCAGTGCATCTCAGGTTCTCCCTAACTCCACCACCCTGTTGTTATTTTTCATAACGTCCGCGTATAAATAATTAATGTGCGTGAAACAGTGAAACCTCCACCTGCCCAGCATCCCACCTGTTGAAGATAAGCAGTTTGTATGATATAGCTACCACTGATGGTTAAAGTCGTTGCTAGCATCAAATACCAAGACACCAATTACAAATGCAGACTGTTACTTAAGGAAAAAAATAAAGACATTAATGTGTTTTATTTAAAGACACCCTCCTGATCCGTCTTAGACTTTTAAAAGTAAAACTGGTGTAAATATACCTTCTATTGACGCCATTAAATTAAATAGTTCTAGATAATAATACGCTGAAAAGAAGAATAACCTATTAAAAGTTGCTCCCGATGGGTTTTTGCGGTCAACCATCAATCTTAACGCAAACACTATGCAAACTCATGACAAAGCCCACATAGAGGCTGTGCTGGATTTTCCCGTTACCCATATAAGGCGGTTTTACGTATTTGCATAACACACACGAATGCTTTTAGAATAAAAACCCCCTCATTTTTTCTTATGAAAACCATCCATAAACACGCAGTCTAATTTCATTTGAACTCAGTTTAGTCTGCTGTTAATATTAATGGAATGACTTTTAGAACATGATCAGAAACGAAAAACATGGCAAGACAGGAAAGTATTTCAGCTGGCGACTTATTAGACATAACGTTTGCAGTATATGCAACTGTCCTGCAATAAAGCCTCCTTTCATGATCACAACGTCCGTTTTGGAAGTTAGTTTCTGCTGCTGTTGTCAACACCAATAAAGCATTATTATAAACAACTTTTGGCCAATTGCCTTATCAAATGTTTTAATAGTTTTTTCATCTAACATCTGCAACAGAGTCGCTATATCTTTCTGCAGTGAACTTGAGCATCTCTTTTAAATGTTTACGGAAACTTGATCTAATTTCACCGCAACGCGAACTCGCTGCAGATGGCCGTCTGATCATAGTCTGATACACCTCTGTCTGCATGAATTGTATTAATAATTTAACACAGCGTCCTCATTCTATTCGTCTTTATTCCGTGCCTTCAAGAGGCGAGCGAAGGGGCACGGATTGTGATTGGTTAAAAACTGTGGGTGGGAGACAAAAGCAGTGACAGGTAGCAAACAGGTAGTCACAGTAGTTTCATTAATAATTTCGAAGTATTTTTTATTTCGCAGCGCTCTCCTTTGTCCCTCTGGCCTGCGAAATATTGTAGATGAGTCTCAAAAAGAATGGAAAAAGAAAAAAACTCACTGACAGTCAGTCACGCAGCAGGACAGGTTGCCAAAGCCAGTGTGTGCTTTCACGTCCACATGCGCGTGAGTTGATGGAGAGAGAGAGAGAGAGAGAGAGAAGTGTACCAACCTCTCTCTCTGTGTGTGTGTGTAGGTCTTTCTTTAGTTGAGA
>JAUBNQ010000028.1:15059019-15085377 GCA_032353495.1 Ctenopoma kingsleyae | reverse complement strand
GAGAGAGAGAGAGAGAGAGAGAGAAGTGTACCAACCTCTCTCTCTGTGTGTGTGTGTAGGTCTTTCTTTAGTTGAGAAAGTGTGTTTCCTTTCTGGAGTCAGGTCCTCGGGGACACGGTGGGGACCCGCGACCGCTCACCAGCTGACAGCGCGTGCTTCACTGAAGCCATCCAACACCTCGGCCCACGAGCCAGCCAACAAGAGACTGAGAATAAAGCACACTCCCCATTATCAAAACTGATATGCACAAAACAGACGACACGACAACAGTTAAATTAAAAAAAAAAAAAAAGTAAGTAGTAGAAAGTAAAGAAGCTGAAAGATAACAAAGTCAATGTTGCCGAAAACTTTATAAAGTTTACAGACCTCAGTCACGGCACTGTAGGCCAAGGGGCGCGTGCACCAGAAGCATATGGCGAGCGAGCGCGTGTTGGACACGTTTCACGGCGCAGTTAGTTTACAATAAATTACGTAAGAGGAGATCAAGCGTTGAAAGCTACTTTAAAGAAATCAGAAAAAAGACCAACTGATGTGGTTTGAAATGGTTAAATAGTAAACCTGTACTTTCGCTTCAACAGGCGTAAGTTGAAGCAAGTAAAGTAAAGTTCTACTTATAGCTGTGACAGTAAATATGTTCTTGTCTTTTTACCTGTTTTTTACTTTGTAATCTAAAAATGTTTTCTAGCTTTTTTCATATATTTAAACAGTCTTCTTCATCTTCGTTTTATAATTATTAATATTATTGTTATATGTAGTTGGCCTAGCTATTTGTTAGACACCCGATTTAGATGGAGAGCAATTAAAATGTATTTTAAAAACAGTTTATGAAATGTTTTAGAGCATGAATCTAAGGATGCGTGGAAACAATAGAGACAATGCATTTTTGTTTGCTTTTTTATTCCCAAAATCAAATTAACATAACAATAAATGGTAAAATTGTGAGCAAATTCAACTATGAATTTATAAAAAGCAAAGCAAATGAAACATAATAAATACATGTCAATTAATCTCATCCAGTGAAAGCAAAAGACACACAAATTCATCTGAAAATACAAAAGACAATACAAAAGAAGGCAGCAATGATGGCTACATTAAATAGGCTATTTTTATGGAATTGGCAGTACTACACTATCAAACAAAACAAGACAATATTGTTTACAGTCTGAAAACAAATGTCGCATTTCTCAAGCCTCTGGCTCGTGTATTGTTAAAGTGCACATTAACTTTTGAAGTTGCAAAATGATATACATTATACAAACAAATTAGCAAAAAACAGCTCCAAAATTTTACATTTTCAGGTATAAGCAACTATGCATAATGGTATGATTTTGTGGAAGACAACTTTTTGGTCGGAGTGACGTGGGAAATACCCATGGCAGTGCTGTGAGCGACATGGCAGAGGGGTCTTCCGGCCACGTCTCCATAGAAACTGGAAATTAAAGGCTATACATTTATTGGCAGAACCAAATAAGGCCTATTTCACATAGAAATAATCTTTAGAGTATGCAACAAATTGATAAAAGAGCCTCAGGCCTGAGCAAAAACGTATGTCTTTTTATAAATTCATTTTGTTAGCAACAGAGACTGTAGGTATGATTGACACGGTTTGCGGACATTATTCTGTGTCGGCTGCAATGAACCTTTATAGTCTGTTATTCTTATGTTCAATTATGCTCTTTAAAAAGAAACTGTGTGGTGGTGGTGGATGGGCAGCTTGAGTTCTGAAAGGTCATCTTCTTCACTTGACTGGAGCTCCATCACTATTTCATCCGAGTCACTTAAGTGGGAGTTGGGGGAAAACTCTCCGTCACTCCGAGGAGACTCTTTCCTTCCCACTCCGACCGGTGCGAGCGAACTGCCTGCCCGAGCGGAGGATGAAGGCGAAGGCGAACACATCGCATCTTCAACCATGCCCGAAAACGAACCGTCGTCAAAGGGGGAGCGAAAAGACATTCCGCTGATGTGGACAGGTAAGCTGCCACCTGAGACGGGCACAGCCGCGCGTCCTCTACAAACCAGGGACGGGGAAGCCCTCTCTTTCGCTCCGTCAAAAGCAACATCGGGAGAAAGCACAGTGTCACACACTGGCGAGTTGTTGTCATTGTTTGAGATGTCGGTAGTGTTACTGTTGGAGACCGGACCTTGGAGCAGCTCTGCCAGAGCGTTGATGTAAATCTGCGCCATCTGTAAAGTTTCATACTTGGACAGCTTCTTGTCGTTGTCAAACGCCGGGATGACGCTCCGCAGCTCGTCAAACGCGTGGTTGAGACCGTGCATCCGCCTTCTCTCGCGCGCGTTGGCGGCCACGCGCCTCTGTCTCTGGACCCCGCTGATCGGTTTGCTGGACGGGGCTCTCTGTCTGATGGATGCCTCTTCTGCGGGTCCGGTGATCGTACCTTTAAGACGGCACAGGTCTCTGACTTTGAGCGACGAAGAGGAGGAGCTCTTGGCAGATTTTCTGTAGCTGGGAGGGCTGGGATGACCGGAGGACCCCGGGGAACCACTCTCTGCAAAATGAATGGAGATAAAACTTACTGAACTGCCTTAAATAAATGTATATACTCTTGTAACTGTTTCAGTAGGTAATCAAGACAATTAAATACTTTAATTGTACAAAAAAAACAAAAAAAACTTTGCAATTAGAGCTTGTTCTGCCTGTATTTACGGCTTTCAGTGCTGACAAAATGACTTCATCAAATGATCACCTTACTGAAGGTGATGCTTGTTTGCAGTGTTGTCCAAAAATAATTTATATGAAGCATTTCTCACCGTGATAAGAGCCGACGCTTGGGCAGGGCGAGTGCTGCAGGTACTCGGGTGAAGTGGCTTGTGCCGCACAGGTGCCAGAAGGCTGAACCGGAGCCAGCCAGGCGCGTGGGTCAGTGCCACTGTCCACCAGCGTCAACCCAGGTTCGTAGCGGGACTCCTCGAGCTGCTGCTCCCCCCTCCTCTCTACCACTCCCGAGCTCTGCTGCTGTGCACCTTTCCTCCAGTCGTCCGCACTTAGGACCTCCATGTTTCCAAAAAGCCCAACAGGTAGGTAAATTTAAGACTGGCAATATTAGAAAAAAGTTTTTGGAGACGCGCGCTGCTATGCTGTCTCACTGTGTGAATATGACTGTCGCGTGCAGGACTCCTTCTCCGTCTCAAGGCGCGGCGTCGGTTTAAAAAGCGGCACGCGCCTGGGAGCCCCCCTCCTCGCGCTGGTCGCGTGTTGACATCCAATGAGAAGTCTCGGTAAAGCCCGAGAGAGGTGTTTATGGCCCCTCGTAGTCGGACTGTTTATGATAACGTAACAATTTAAGGAGTGTTTAACGCAAGGGAGTTAAGGGGAACCTCCCACAGGACGCACGTGCGTATGGAGTGTGGACAACGCCAGACGCGCGCTGCTGGGACAGAATTTCTACCTGTGCGTGTGTCTGTCTAACATCTCATGCGTGCAAGGAAAGAGAGGAAGCTGGAGAGAGTGAAAGGGGTTAACGTCCCATCCTCGACTGACTAAACAAATGCCCATCGATGTGGTCTGCGGCGAAAGTACATGTGACAGCGGTAAAACGACTGCAAAGTTCGACAGACCCATGACTAAAACAACTTTTGCTATAATATTTCCCCCAAATCAGCGGGGCGTTAGCCTACAGGATACATAATCTTTTACAGTTATAACATAATAGTATTTCATTCTTCAACACAAAAGCAATAAATACTTTGTGAACACGAACAAAGTTGTAGGAGAATAGAGTGACCAAAAAAAAGAAAAAAAAGAAAAAGAAACTTTGGACTAAGTAGAAAAGATGATGCCAAAAAAAATGCGGCTCCTGGGGCTCGCGCGCTCATTGTCAATTCATTCATTCTAAGATCATCTCCTGTTTCCATTTTTCTTTTGTAGCGGGTCTAAAACCTTTTGATCCGGCTCTCGGAACGCCCTGTCAGTAAAAAAAGGGCTTCACAGGGAACGGAAACATGAGCTGGGGTCCGACTCTCAACACTGTTTCCATACTGACACGAGCTGTACGTGGCGCGCGGCTGCAACTGGAAGCAGTGAAGAGAAAGTAAACACACACGCAGCCAGGTAACAGGTACCTGTCCTTAAGTCGTGATCATATTTTTCTTTTACCAATACCTTTCTAATATTTTTTCAATTCATTATCAGATATTCCGGGAAGAGGAGAAATGAAGTTTGGAAAAATAATAGTTATTTGGGGAATCACCTGCAGTCTACTGATCAAAGCACTCAAGCTTAGTCAGATGCAAAGTTTAGGTAAAACCTGGCAAATGAACAATGGGCTAATTGCTGGGTGGAAATGAGCTATTGAACCGAATTGCCACAGTCGATTTGGGATAAGAAGGATATAGACACAGACATGTGTTAAATACAGTTTGATTAACTGACCTAATCACAAAATCTAGGTCAAAAGGAAGCCATTTTAAAGGCACAAGACTAACTAAACATTTCAGCCGTGATATAAAAACTGTTATGCATGGTTAAAACATTACTGGAAAAACAATCTCTTCTTAAAACTACAGGCGCTGTGGGAACATGCGATTTGTGGGAAGAAATCCCACAATTTCAGTGATAACCCAACATCAATCTTTTCTATTTTTTATTCATGTATTCATCGTGGGGACGTCTTGTGGGCTAGAGGTCTGGCGCCGAGTGTTTGCCCCCTCTTCCCACCTACAAGCCCCCTGTCCAACGGGCCGGGCCGGGCTCCTGAAGCTACCGACAGGTTGGATATTGTAGCTGGCGATTATTAAAGTGTCGCAGCCACAATGGAGACTCTATGTTCCATTGGTCACGCCCGGGGGGCTCCTCTGGGGAGAGGGGGGGCTCCCAGTCCAGTGCGCTAGAGGAGTCTGCGTGCTGCCGCTTCTCATTCCCATCTCCCGGGAGACCGGGGCGCGACGGGCACGAGACTGGAGTGAGGGGAGCTGGACAGGGGCTTCAAAAATGTAACTGTAGTATTCATTCAGTCGATCAAATATGATACTGCTTTTAATAAAATACTCCTAATGTATTTTGTCAAACATTACCTACACCATGAGTTTTTTTTCAAAACTTTATGAGCGTGCCATCCATGCCAAATTCAAGATCATGAATTTTTTGATAGACAGTGGCGCAAAGTAAGTACATCTAATGTTCCAAATGTTGTTGTATGAATGCATACTTTGTCGATATTTGTGCAAACTGAGTCACATTTTGAATAGATAGCTTTCACTTATGATGTACGTATAACGTGTCGTATTGCAGCACATGCAAAAATATAGAAGTGTCTTTGTATTTTCATAAAGGTGAACCACATATATATATATAAAAAAAGACAGCAGGATAGTGGGGGGAGCAGAAAATGATAAGGAGTGCATCGAGGTGCTGACTGGAAACTCTCCTTACTTGAATATTAAGAAAATGGTCACCAAGTCTAGTCTGTAAGTTGGTTCTCGCTCAGTTGGCATTCATTTTCAATAATGTTGGTAATGCCTGGCAGTAGCTCAGTTGCTAGAGCAGTTGTCTAACCCCAGGGTCAGTGATTCAATTTCCAATTCCTACATGTCGAAGTTTGCTTGGACAAAACACCGAAAACCTGTAGTAGCGCTGACATGTACTGTCTGGCAGTTGTCCAACAACAATTTCCCCAAGGGGATCAATAAAGTATGTCATTATTACAGGACGCTTAAGTGAACTAAACAGTGCCACTGTCTGGTTAAAAAGGCTACTACAATGTACTGCTCCATTGAACTTGACAGCAGCCGTCCTCAGCGGTGTGTCTATCCAGCTGTTAACAGCAGTGCACAGGCCTTTGAAGTGACAGCCTATTTGAAGTGAAAGACACAAAAGATCAGCTCATGCTTGAACGTACATAAAATCATCTTACACATCACATAAATCTGTTTAAAATGTGAAGAGTTTGTATTTGAATCTTTCCCCTTAACCTGAACCCAGTATATCCCATATGAATCTATTAGGTTTAATATTAAAACACTTCAAGGGGTATAATCCCGTTTCATTAAATTACACCCTGCTTGCATCAATCAATTTGCTTGTGGATTTGTTCTGGATCAATTGGCTCTTTGAAATTTAAAAGGTCAAAACTACACTGTGACACGCAAGTTAACAACCCCCCCCAGAGGCTTAGCTAGTCGTTATTACAGGTTCATTATTGCACCTGTTTACTGAAGAAAATAGAGAGTGAGGGCAATAATACAACAAGACTTACAATGACTTTCTTGACTATTACTTGTACAGAATTCTTAACAACTTTTACTGTAAAAAAAAAGAAAGATGAGGTACATCCACTGAAATTGAACACTGTGGAGTGTCAAGAAAGGAAGCTGTTAAGTCTGATGTTTGTTTATAAAGTATGCCTTCGACTGTAATATTAGAATTTTTTGAAATGCATGGTTTTATTTGTAAATAAAAGTTAACTTTAGATTAGCAAAGACAACAAATACCATCCCACTGTAGAAAACCTGTTTATTAGACAAATTATACACAGAAAGCTTTGCCACTTGTAACAGAGGCCCCGGTTTGTTCAGTTTTTGAATAATATGCAACACATACAACAAAATAGGCCTATATTAAATACTGTACATCATAAATTTTTGAAAATTATCAAGTAAATCCTGTAGTTCTATGTATGAAATTAAAAATGTTAACAGATAGCGCAAGAGCAAGTTTGTGCATGCTTTCTTTTTAATCAACTTGCCACTTTTGTTATTTAGCCAGCAAATAATAAAATGAACTCAGGATGACATGAGAAAAGCAAAGAGTTTATGTTTATGTTGACCATGGGCAGGACATCAGAAAACCAAATGCAGTAATGTGACTGCTAAACTCGACACTAAATCTCATTATGTTATACTCTTTTCTTTTTGTTAAACAAAAATAGCATCAACGTGTAAAATATACATTTTTATAATGCCTCTTTCATTTATACTAAATAAAACTTTAAATGTCTGTGTCCTAGTTGTCATTCAATAGCCATACTGTAGCCTAATATAAGAAAAGAATGCCTAAGAATGCTTGCTTCAAAACACTGTGGCTGAGTTCTCTACGCACAACATTATGCGGTTTTAGTTCTTAAAGATAACAAACTGAAAACTTGTTCTAAACAACTAACATTATCAATTATTAATACAGTGTTAGTGAAAAAGGTTTGGTTCCGTTTTATCACCCTGCCCCCTAATCCATAAAATATTCCCTTCATCCTGTTCATGTACCATTGCCCTTCCTCCCCCCAAAATGCACCTTAATAGTCTCATTTTAATTAATTGGCACTTTAAAAAAACAAGTTATATAAACAGTACCCTTAACATTACAGATATGAAATAGAAGAATATTTCAGATTCATCTCATACAAGGCAGCCACTGGGTTTCAATGACTGCTGACGCTTTGCGACATTCCCATGACTCCAAAGTACAACTGTAGATTTGCTGCTTTTAAATGTTTCCAGTACACTTTGATTTTTTGGGATTTGACTGGACGCTGGGAAGGTGCAGCTATCTAGCTGACATGTACGGTCTGTACAGAAGATGCTGTTGTAATGGCTTCTCCTCATCCGAAAATCAACTAGTTCACCACTTGAACCTGATAAGATGTGATCAATGAACTCAAACATGACATGGCCTTAGAGGGTGAGCGTTTATCTTGTAAAGACCTGGGCCATGGCAGCACTAAAATTAAGCAAAACAAAAAAAATATCAAAAGTAAAAGTTTGAATGACTTTATGACGGAAAACCAGAGACTACAGCACTCATTTAGCAGTATTTCAAAGTTTGCAGAGAGAAAAAAAAAAAGTAGACACCTCAGAACAATGTCATTTTTTTGTACTTCCTGACCAAAACACATTCCACGCATTAAAATATATTTTTTTCAGAAACAAAATTCAATAAAAGACATATAATAAGCATAAGCTTTTTGAAGTCTTTCGGCTTGTCTTTTATGGTCTTTTTCCTTTAAGTTGTTTTTTTGTATCATCTCTTTTTACTATCCTTCTGAGAGTCTGATCAGAGGATCTCACCTTGACTTCAAAGCAGATAGCACACTACAGGTGAGGAAAGAAATGGTCAGATCTACATACAATCACTTACAGGTCTGTGGGCACTGGTACAGTGCAGTGGGATTGACAAAGAGTCTTTAATGTGCATCAAAATGGCGAAAACAGTTTCAGGCTGATGCACCAAAATGGCAGAAATAGTTTGCGATCGATGCACCAAACTGGTGATTCTGCAGTGTCATACTGTTGCACTGTCATGACATTTCAACAGTTTTCAGACAGATGCACCATGAAGGTGTCAGCATGTGTTCAGCTGTAAAGTCTTAGGTCTAGTCAGGCCACCATGTGGGCACCATCTCAGGGATGATTACAGTTATCAGTGAAACAACACCAGAGAAGAGAGAACTGAGTATGGATTCCCACATAGTAAAAAAAGGCAGAGTAAAACTGAAGAAGTGGATTCTTTCAATAATCACTGAGACTGGGCCTTTTCAAAACCACAATGGGCTGCTGTATGCATTCTTAGGGCTACAGACTCAACTATGTTATATATGCCTTAATAAAACAATTGCCCCATATTTGTTTATTAGTTAGAGGCCCTTGGAGTTGTTTCATGGCTAAAGACATCCACCAATGGCAGCCTTGGGCCTCACAAGAATATAGACATCCTGTGGTTGGAGAAATATTCACTAAACCCTCAGAAGTGGACAGAAATTATGTAATTTCAACAAATCTCCATTACATGAGACAGGCCTCATGTCATAAACAGAAACAATAAAAAAAAGATCCTTTTTCACACATATCCCCAAAAATAATCATCCAAACAATCACAAGAACGACAACAAGAAAAGCAAAGATTCAAGCCCCCCCCACCCCCACCCCCCACCCATCGCCCACTTCCCTTCTTGCACCTCACCAGCATGGTTTGCAGGAGGATAAGGAACACCCCAACAGACCTCCACCTAATTCGTCCTCTGCAGAGACAAAATGGACACCCCTGGAAACACCCAAGCAGAAACTGTAATAGAAAGGTTCCTATATACACAGATCTCTATTAACTGACTTTTTAGCTTAGCCAAAATGTATTTCCTCTGACCGCCTTGCCTCCTCCTTCTGCTCATCTTCTTCTTTCTCCTGAACCAACATATGCTTGGCAACTCCTCATATGGAGGTGCCCCTGTCTGGATCATTGCCATATCCAAAGTTGGGTCCTGGACCTGTAGGTTGATAGGGAATAGAGGACATTGTTTTAATGGGGCTGCGGAAGAAGCCACCATTGGGGGCCCTCTGCCTGAAAGGACCGACACCGCCAGTCCGGTGGTCCTGGAGGCCACCCCCGCCACTGCTACCAAAACCAGTGGAAAATCCAGCGGCGGCTTTAGCAGAGAGGCTGCGGCTGAGGGTCTGGATCTGCTCGGGGATGAAGGTGGTGGTGGTGATGTGGGTGTTGCGGAAATCACTGATCTGCTCCAATGCCTGGCGTGCAGCAGGCAACGCATCCATATCAAGGGGTGTTAAATCGACGGAAGAGGTGGAGAACTGCTTGTGGGGGCTTTCATCCTCAGTGCACAAGCTGTTAACCCGGCGGTGTAGGTGCTCCAGGTCGATCTCCTTATCGTCCTGCAGATGGGGAGGGGCAGGGAAGGAGTAGAACAGAGGAAGAGGAAGCAGTGATGGTAAATGATATAAGGGACGAGAGGTTAATGGGTAGGAAGGAAGGTAATGAACATGAGGTGGGGATAAGGAGATTGAAGAGGAATGGTTGTGAAGAGATGGAATGGGAAATGTTTTGTTTCAAATTGGGAGAAGGGGATAAGGGAAATGGAGAAGGCAATATTATGATGTAGTATGGGGGAGGAAGTTGGGTAAAAGAAGGACAGGGGAGAAAGCAAGTACCCTCAGGTAAGGCAAAAAGGGGAGTAAGGAATGGAGAGAACAGCAAAGGAAAACAACAGAGTATGCACAGAGAGGATATTAGGATATTTTGAAAAAGAAGTGAATAAGGATGGGGTGTATTTGTATTCAAGGACATCATCCATCCATCCAACCCATATAAATGGATAGTAAGTATAATTTTGGGGGGATGAAAAAATGAGCGCAAGACATTGTACACAGGAGGTTTTTTGTTTTACAACAAAAGTTAAGATTCAAATTGAGATTGTTGCAGTAGTGTGAGAATGAGAAAGATGGCAGCAAAAAATACAAGTTGATGAAATTAAATAAATTTTGATGGTCACAGGGAAATGCAGATGTAGCAAGAAGCATGGGAGAGGAAAGAAGGGGAAAGATGGAGGGAAGGATAGAGAAGCACACTCTGAGCAGTGGTCAGGATATTGAAAGAGAGAAACATAAACACACTTCTACAAGGTCTTTAAGGGAGTGCAGATAATCTGGAATACACACAGAAAACACCGCCATCATGCTGTGTGCTCTGCGATTCCAGGGAACTACTTCTACTGTCAAGTGTTACCATACATTATCTATTAGTACAGCACAAATACAACTTACTTTATGGAAGCCAATGCAAATGCTCAAGAATACCTTACTTATTGTATCCATTTATCCTGCTTCTTGTCTGTATTCTGGCCATTATACCAAAAAATTCACATTGAGATTAACATCTCATTTTCAAGTGAATATTTTCAAGGCAAAATTTAATGCTCAATTTATTGCTGTAGTTACTACAGCTTACTTATCAACTGCATCATACACAGACTATTTACCTTCATCAAACAATCTCTAACACACTTCACAATCTTAACAATTCAACCTAAATGCACATATATTAACTTAAACTTAAGCCTTAACTTAAACTACAGTACATGTTAAATGAAACTTATAAAAAATTACAAAGCATATAAAATATGGCTATATTTGTATATAACTTATCCACATAGTATAAAGGATGGTAACACTCAGTGAGAGGGGTTTCATGCTTTTACTTAATAGGGCAGGATGGACAGTAGAGCTGGGGAGCTCAGTTTGCAATGAATGAGGTGACGATATAGAGAGGAGAGGGCTCAGGTGAACAGTGTTGGAAGGTGCTGAAAAGAGTTTCCAAAAATTATAAACTTTTGTAGTGTCCACAAACAATGTGTACACAATGTGCTTCTCTGGGTTTATGGGAGGAAAGTTAACGTTTTCTGAGGGGCCACAGAGGAAGGTGGTGGGTAGTGAGCAATGTCACATAACTTCAGGTGTCTTATTTTGGTGTTTCAGACTTCATGGTAACATTGTTTGGGTAAAGTCAAACAGGATTTTGTGAGGACAGGGGTCACATTATTGGGAGTTAAAGTAGATTTACTGACCGTGTTCTTTGGGTCTGGGGGATCTGGAGGGAGCTCTGGCCTTAATATATGTAGCTCACGGATGGAGGGCACCATCAGTGGTGCCCCCTGGTTGCCATCTAAGGAAGGGACAGTGGGTGGAAGGACAGGACAAGGGGGCGCCAGTGTCTGTTGTGACACTATCATACACACACTAAATGTTTGTAGAAGGTGATATTGAAGGGTCAGAATTGGTATCAAAACAAATGAAGGGAAGTGAAAGAGAAGAGTGAATCACAAATGGTCAGTCTGCTGCCTGTGGGTAACTATGAGGAGTGACTGAAAAGGACTGAGGCAAGGAAAAGTGGAAGCTTCTTCTGGACAAATGGCAGGACCTGATGGCTTACTGTATATTACTGTGAATAGAGAGATACATTTCCTCTATCATAATACCCATTAAAGAAGAGAAGTTAACACTGAATCACCCAAATAATCATGATTAGTATATAAACAAAAAAATAGAAATTTAAATATGTATCGCTAATTTATTGTGTTTAGCAAAGCCTTTATTTAGAAAACAAAGCCAAGTTTACATCACAAAATGCTTTTTGGCTTCATTTGTAATGCGGAGTTGTGGAGAAAATGTTACATGTAATAAATATTTCGTTACAGGCTTTTACCTGCATGTATAATTTTACAGAGCATGTACCTTTGACTACTTGGTCAAAGATGATGCTCTACTTCCCTCTAGATGGAAAGACAACACCCTCTAATGGCAGAAAGGCATCATTGCACACAAAGTCAACTGGCAATATGCCAGGTATCTAAACATTTCTGAAAGAGGCTTCCAGCAGAGAGCTTTGCTATTCTGTGAACACCAAAGTTTGAACCCTGCTCCCTCATGGCCATCATTTAGCTTATTACATTATCATTTATATATCATGACATTACAAATAGTGCCTGTCTTCAAGCATTACTAACCAATGATTTATATTTTATCTTCTACTGTATGTATAACCTTGGGGTAGGAGGTGAGGTGGTGAAGGTTGTCATTCTCATTTTTGGGGTGAGCTCGGAAGGATTGGTGGGTTCGTAGGAGTGCTGCACAATCAGGGCACAAGGAATGTCGCAGCATGCTGGGGGCTGGTAATGCGTAGCAGTGGGGGCAGTGGTGTTGGCGGTGTTGGGGGTCAGGTTCTGAGTCTGACTGCCCAGGGCAAGAGGGTGCTCATTCGGGCTGTGAGGGCATGGATCAGCAGCTTGCCTGGCAGATGGACCATCTGCCTGTGTCTGGTGTCAGTGTGTGATGTTCATGTGGACGTGTGTGAGAAAAAGGAGAGAGCACAGGAGAGAGGCAAATAGAAAGGACAATGAAGGAGAGATGTGGAGTATTTCATATACATGTGTTTGTGTATTTGTGTGCATGCAAGTTGAGTAATTAAAACAAGCCAAAAAAAAAAGGTGCCAAATATACACACAGGCAGACAAACGGCAGGCGGGCGGAGACAAAGAAAGGATGAATGGCAGACAAGATCAGGCAGATGGAAGAGTAGTAAGGTGGAAGAGAGAAAGAATTTATTTGGAGAGACAGACGGGTGGGGGGTGAGCGAGAAGAAAGACACGGCAGTCAGTCAGCACACACAGTTGAGCAGGTCGTTCTGTGTTGTGTCTTCAGTGAGACATTCACACAGTCGTTATATACCTGGAAAGGGGAGATGTTTAAATGGCATTTTGTATTGCTCTCTCCCTCTCTCTCCCCCTCGCCCGCTACACCCCTCAACACAGAGTACTTATCTACAAAAACAAAACAAAAAGGCAATATGAGAGCTTTGAGCCACAGTGACACAGATCATTACATAGAGTTAGAACGAGAAGACCGGCAAACTGTCCGAACCACAAAAATCTAAAATTAGAGGTGTACCGAAGAAACCGGTAAAGTGCCTGTTCTTCTCGTGCTAAATCTACATGGACTATATGAAATATCAGACATGGTCAAAACCACAGATGTCACTATTATGGAAGAGTTCTGACAATGGTCATTTTTGGTATTTTAACCACATGCAGCATTGTAGTTGCTCTCATGTTAGAATTTCAGAGATTGAGATTGATTCCAGTGACAGAACTCTTTCATACAAACCTCTGACAGAACATACATAGGGCAAAAAGTGTAAAGCAATACATCTGCCCTGGTATGAATGAAATGGGCCTTGGACACTCGTCTGGAATCAGCTTCTCCATAGAATTAAGATGTCAAAATTTAGACTAGCTTCCAAAGCAGCAGTAAGGGCACCTTGATCAATTTTTCATTAAATTTACAGTACTATTATTAGAAACATACCCTGACATCACACACCCAGGTACAATTCCTAATGAGTTAGGTGCTTCTGTGCAGTAGCAACAAAGAGAAGGACAACCAATTTCCAGAAATATCAAATAATGTGTCGTTATGTGTTACAGAATGGAAATATTTACAGGATATAGAAACATACTGTGGTGCACTGTAGTCATAATTTGACTACAATGTGTGCTATCAAATGTCCCAAAATAGTAGGGAAGACCTTCCAGGGAAGTTACACAATCCCCCTTTATGTTGTGCACATGTCCTTATTGAATATGCTCAATCATAATACATTTCCTATCACGGTGACCCACATTAGTCACTGTCTCTGTGGAAGTGTGTTTATTTGTGTTTGTGAGCGTACATGCCCAGCAGAAATACTCATAAGCAAACTGTTTACACCAAGAAGCAGGCTCATAGATAACAATGTCAGCCATTCCACAGCACACAACACAGAATCACAACACAAACACTGACAGATAGCCCACAGTCAAAAGCAGTTAACACAGCATTAAAGAATACAGTATGAATGCAAAGGCAGGTGCAGACGTATACAGTATGTGATTATGCATGTTTTAGTATGTGTAAGCAACAAAGACACAAACACAGCTTAGTTGTTTTAAAGTTTGAACAGTGGATAATGAGTTTTCATGTATGCAGGAAGCATGAATGGGTGTATGCATGTGGTGTGTGGGGGTGGTGTTTTGGCCATACAACACGATGGATAAAAAGTATTTAAGTACTAAATTTAACATGAACTGAAAATCACCAGGGTGTATGGAACATGTTTAAAACAAATGCATTTCTAGCATTAATGGATTTCACATCTAACATAAAGTTTGAGCCTTTCTTACACCGACACAAGCCTGACATGATGGAAGAAGCGAGTAAAATGATGTGATAATGTGTATGCATGTGAAAGTGCAAGCTCATTGGTGTGTGGTGTGTGCGAGAGCCATCATATTGGGGAAGGTGTTTGTAATCTTCCAAGAGAAGGAATGAGGTCTTTTGACTTGCTAATTATATATACTTTGCACGTTCATTTTTTTACACACAGTCCAAGGATCTTAACAAATGTATTAAAAGTGAGACCAGTATAAAAAAAAAAAAAATCACGTTTTTCTTCCTTTTTACCTGCAAAAGACTCAAAACTGTATTCATTTAGGTCTTAATTGATGTGTTAGGACTTAAAGCAGGTCAAGAACTGTCATTAGAAACTGTCAGCTGATAACAGAGCTGATAAATTCTCTGATTCTCTACATAACACTCAACAACCAGGGGCTCTTTTAAGTAACTCACTCTGGAAATGATGGATTTGAAAATGAAGCTAATTGAAGCTTACAATGCAGAGATGGCTATAAAAAGTTATCAAAGAGCTTCCAGCTCAACTGAAATGTCATTAAGAAATGGCAGTTAAGAGGAATTGTGGAAGTCAAGGGAAGATCTGGAACACCAAAAAAAAAGAAAAGACTTTCTGCACATCTGCAAGGAGTAAAGTCAAAGAGACTGCTAAATGCCTGCAGGAAGATTTAGCTGACACGGGAGTGTTGGTGCACCATTGATCTATAAACAGGGTCTACATATCTATGGAACTGATGAGTCCTTCGGGATGGAAGGCAAACTGTTTTCAAGAACTTAAAAGTGCAGTTGCCACTGAACAGCATTTTTTTTTTTGGATAACTGACCTGGGAGACTGAGATTGTTTGCACTGGTCTACGTAGAATACTCATCAGAGGAGAAACCTCTCCCCTTGACCTCACTCAATGTGGGTTAAGTCAGTGTCTGGAGTATACAAAGCAACAAGTAGAGCTGCATCCAATTGTCTCTCTGAAGAATTCTCAGAGACAAAATAGAAATGTACTCGAGAAACATGGTGATCTTCTGATGAAGGACATCAGAAGTTATAAGTTGAATGGTTCTGTTTCTAGATTTATTTTTTTTGTCTTTTTTTAGCTTCCTGACATAAATAGTAACGACACATTAACATTTGAAGAAAACAGAAATTACATTCCTTTTTTTTTCATTTAAAAGATCAACAACATATGTAATTTGCTTAGAGATGCAAAACACATTATGTTGTGCACTTGCTCGTCTTAGATTAAGCCACGTGAAGAGTTATATGCAATAGAACTAAATGTCCTGTGTAACATTATGATATCCATGAATGTCTTGATGGTCTATTGGAAATATTAGTTGGAAAAACCAACAAGCTACAGAAATACTATCTGGCTGAAATTATAGGCTGACTTTTCTATAGAGTAGGTCTATTTATGTCTCAATGCACACTTGCAGTTACAGTGTCTCTCTGCGTGGGTGTAGGGCATTGGAAGAAGAGTCCTCATGCTAAGTCTGCATTCTCAATTCATACTCTTGGTGCCATTGCATCTTATTAAGTCAGATATTTTAGGCCCACGCAAAAACGTGGTTCAGCAGACTTTCCTATTTTATGAAAAGCTTGTGAAAATGCAATCTCAAGTGATGTTAACATTCACTGTGGCAGGAAGACGGAGGGCAACAGCTTCTTCATTTAAACTGACAGAGAGTAAGGCATCTGGTGGAGTTAATTACAAGCTTTATGGTTTGCTTCACTTTATTAATTTAACTTCAGGAAGTTAGATGACATTAAAGCCACTGGGCATGACTAAGGCCAAATTGCACAAAGAGGCAGAGTTTTTTGAATCAATAGGATGCAACATATTCAATTTATCTAATTAGCCGCTTTGAAGTTGACTTAAATTTGTCTTCCTTTCTTCACTGAGTCAGGACATGCTGCAGTGGTCCCAGCTTGATTCTCTCCTGTTCTGTTCTCAGCAACCATCTTTGCAGCTGGTTGCCCATTTGAAAACACAGATGGTCATCGGAGTATGGTATTCACACAGGTTTTGCAAATATTTTGACAGCACTAGTGTATCCCCAAATGAGTTAAGTTCTATTTTGAGTGGACTTGTCTTTTATATGCAAGTGGGCAGTTTTAATGTCAAGTATGTTCAAAACAAACTTGCTCATATAGTCATGTCTTACCACATCTGAAGGGAGAAAGTGGTAAATGTAGTGTTACCTCAAAAGGTGACGAGAAAAGCTTGTCTGATGTGTGGAAAAAGTTTGAAAGACAAGTTCATGTCTGGCCACAACAAGCACACTTTCACCTGGCTAAATGAAGCAGGTTTGTGTGTGAGGTTTCAGTTAGATGTAGCATTTTCTGATGCAGGAAATCTGTTCATGCAGCATATTTCAGATGCTGTTTGATCATCAATTGGTCAATGCTTTGACAGGGGTCACAGGTCAACTGTCAAAAACAACCATGACTGACTGAGCCATCTCCATTTTCCCAATAGAATAAAAATTCCTAAAATGCACTATTAGCTTGTACTTAACTTGGATACCCTACTGCTTTGCTTCCACAGCTATCACAACACTTTGTCTTGATTCATCAAAACAAAATAATATGCAAATTACATCCCAAGAGCATTGGACTTCGCTGAGGTACCTATTTCACAGGCTAAATGAAATTGTGTCATATTTGTGTGATATAATTTTATGAAGTGCACCGATGTGACTTTTCAAATAAAAATCAGTGATATTCCCTCACCTTATTTCTTGATATGAACAAACATTGAGCAACATCTAGAAAGAGAATCAAAGACTATTACTGTGTAAATCCCTGCTGTCTCCCTATTCACTGTTGTGACTCCACTCCTGCGCTCAGCCAGGGGCTGATTCCACTGACTGCTCTTAGTGGCTAATGAAGATAGCGGGGGGGTAGATGTGTTTGTGTGTGTTGCAGCTGAACCACACTGTGCTTAA
The DNA here is from genome assembly GCA_032353495.1 of Ctenopoma kingsleyae. Taxonomy (NCBI): domain Eukaryota; kingdom Metazoa; phylum Chordata; class Actinopteri; order Anabantiformes; family Anabantidae; genus Ctenopoma; species Ctenopoma kingsleyae. Next base: position 15,067,977 of record JAUBNQ010000028.1, on the reverse strand, counting down.
CATGACTTTGGGTTCAGCTAAAGGTTTGGTGCCTTTGTGGTTGCTCAGTGGTGGACAAGACTACTGGTTTGAATGACAGAATAAAGCTGGTAACTGAGCGGGGGACTTGAGGTAGGGTTGTGTCTGTGTGTGTGCTGGAAAAAATGCTGCCTGTTAATAAATGAGACTAACACTAGCAATTACTTGCATGTGTATAATCTAAAATTTCACATTTAGAAATGATTACAAACAATGGATTGTGACCCTGTGTGATATTAGGAGCAGCAATGTGGCTTCACTTAATTAATAATTAATAATAACATTCTTATTTAGCTTGCTGGAAACTCTCTGTTCCAGAAGGATCTTTACATCATGCGTGGTAGCATGCTGTGTAAATATCTAATATATTTAACTTGATTTACTGATGTAATTAGATGATGGAGAATGACATTACGGCAGCAATACAAAAATTAAATGAAGCTAAAGCAGACTGCAGTCTGCAATATATTGCTCTATTCTCACTACTGCTTGTAGTCAGTTTAACAACACATCATGCCAGATGCATGGGGAACATGGGGAATTTGCATATGGTGAATTAACTCATATAGGAGGAATATTTCCTGCATGTGTATACATGAAAGTGCACAAATCCTTTCACATTAGGAAGTCCAGCCTTAAACTGATTTGGTTTATAAAACAAAGAGGCATTTATGTGGAGTACAGGTAAACTAAATCAATCAATGAACAAACAGACCTAAGGACATGTGATAAATACAGCTAATCATTCAGCACTGTTCATCAGTTGCAAGTAATTGCAGGTAGTGTATTGGACAGCAGTAAACAAAACTGTGTACTTTGTCAGACAAGCCGGAGCACACTACAGTGATCACAGCAGATGCAGCATATCATTCAAGTCACAGACCAGCTATTCATTTATACATCTGTGTTTTATGTCAAAAGACATCACCACTTAAGTGGTCACTACTTATGAATGATAATAAACATCTTTCTCCAAAGGCTACATCATAATGATGTAGTAATGAAATGATTTGAGATGATATAACAATTTTGATCAGAAGCTCCTCATTTAATCATTTGGAACCTATGGTTCTAACACTTTTCATGTTGCAACTTTCCTCTAAATTACTTTCCACATGATTGGTGTTATCAGTCTTTTATCATGAAAAGTAACCTGATCTGACACTAAATCATCCTGAATATAGTCACAACTTCCACTCCAATCTTTTTGTCATCTTTTCTAATTTATTCTGGGTGGAACTTTAAATTAGCGTGACACCAAAGATTAAGGCGATAGGGCAGACTTCTCTTACTTGATTCTGGTAGTCAGAGTCATGCTGAGATACTCTTTTAGACAGTTCTAATTAGTGTAATGATCACCCCGTTTTCCCTTTAAAGCTTATTTTGGTAACCAGGCAACAAAACCTTTTATACATTATGGTAGACCTTTCAAAATGCCTCTTTTCTGATTGAGGATAAGTTGGTTTTATATCTTTAGGGATAGGAAGTTAAGTTATGAAACTGTTCTACATAATTTCTCTAAAGTCATTATCATTAAGTTAACCTTAACCCTATCAAATAGCTTCTTTATAAGTTAATAAGCAACAGTAGAAGCAATTTACCTGATGGCAAAACCATTTTCTGCTAAAATTAATCTGTGCTTCTTTGCACCTCAGTCTAATGTGTGGCACCACATAAGTAATTAAATTTAAACCAAAAAGTGAAAATATTACTTCACATGTAATTACATTTCTTTCAGTTCATCACTGGAATGTTTTGCATACCAAATTAGCTACACTTGGCTGCAGTTTCACAGTTTTGATTAAAGTTATTCACTTCAACACTTTCTCCCTCTGTGGTTTGGTAAACATAACAGTAAGCATCAGATGTGACAAGGTGGGTAAGGGTTGAGCTGAAGTTGAATTGGAAGTTTGCTCTAGCCCTTATTAATACTTTCATGTATAAAACAGCAACTGAAATAGAAAGGTTGCAACAGTGGCTATCACTTATTTTTAAATTCTGATGAAAACAGCCTGAGGTTAGAAATAGAAAAGCAACTAAATATGCTACCATTTGGTTTTTCTTTGAAGATGGTACCTTTACTGTTTGTTGTGGAGCAAGCAAAACTACCACATCACAACAGACTGCTGGGTTTCTACCAGGGGAGGATGTTGCCAGAGTCACTGTGATTGCCTCAAATGATATCCCTGCTGAGGTGATCAACCGCACATAGGCTGATTGGATATTTCACAGGGCGCTGCTGCTAATTTAGGTGGAGTGTTGCCACTGTTTGGGAACATAATGTTAGTATAAATATCCATGTTTAATACTGTGAGTCAGTGTTTCTGACACTGCCTTGGTCAAAGCACACTGCAGGAGTTTAAGATCATCGTCTGTTGCTGTTTTTGTATTCTGCTTTTAATATTGCCTCTGTTCTCTTCTCTCTAAAACATTGACTCTTCTGTTACCATATTGACACAGAGACATTTTCCCCACTTTAACCTAATCAACACTATCACTATAGCAATTATTAAATATTAAAAAAGAGGTGAGATTTTAACACCAACAGTAGCAGAATGCTAAACATCTTTTAGGGCAAACAGAATGAAATGTAAAATAATGCAATCAGTTTATCCATGCTGAGATACTGAACTGTGACTGGGCATGGTCAGAATGTAAAAAGGTGCATGCCTTTGGGTTTGCAATGTAATCATGAGAGATTGAATATTTAACTATGAAAATATGCAGCTACATCTATAACCTAACCATTACCTACCCCCTCCCAGTGTGTCTGTGTGAGCATCACCCATGCCATCTATTATTATATCATAAATAATCTTATCTTATTTAGCATCAGTAGAAATTGGCAATACTTCAAATCAACTAACAAGGACTTACCAGGAATAACATGAGCAAAAAATAAACACTCACTTCAATTAAGTCAAGTTAAATTTGTAACTTAATTCAGTTTACAGTCACATTCAATTTGCTTCTGGCAGGGAATATTTCTTTGGTTAATCATTTTGATAATTTGATGGCAAGTGTAGCTGTGCAAACAATTTGAGTAATAATGTGACAAGATGCTATCTACGTTGACAATCCCATCAACATTGGGATTATGGGTGAGAACAGGAAGTGAATACAGTGCTGTCAGGGCTTTGGAAAACATTCAAGTTCTATTTGACCTTTCTTCCAACATACCTAGAACTTTATATACACAAGACAATGTGACAGCTCAGTGCCAGATATAACACTGGAGATACAATATAGCAGCATATACAGTTCCTGTCTTGCTATTGGTAAAGTATTACTGATGTTTCTTGTATGTAAATTTAGTTCAGGGGATATGACACTGTAAGCACAGGAGATTATTAGTTTATTTTTTCTTACCGTGATTTCTCCTTTCCATTTTCTACTTCTTTCCCCCCTCACAAGATAAAAGATTAGCTACAATCTACAGTATAGTTGGACCAATATCTATGTCTGTATCATCAGTCCATCCATCTCCCTACCTCCTTGGATGGGACCCTAGATCCCTTCCTTCGTGACCACCAGCTTTCCACCATGGCAATGAGGCAAGAAAGCACCACGCCAGCTGCCAGGACGCAGAAAACGCCTGCGAAGCTGTGGATGTCCAGGGCGTTGCCATGCTGTCGTGTCTGGACTGAGCTGTAGAGGTCACAAGGGCTGTCCCTGGGCCACCACTTGAGTTTCAGTATGTCCATGTCACCGTTCTGCTGGAGCTCCAAGATTCTAGGATGCAAGCAGGAGACACGGACATGTAAGAAGACAGAAAATTTTAGCCTACATATCAGTCAGTTAAGATCTTGTATCTCAAACAATGAACAAATCTTTCTTTTGAAAAACTTGATATAATTATCGGAAAGAGGTCAGCACATCCAGAATGAGAATCAAGTCATACATGAATGAATGTGTAGATGCATGAATGAGCAACAAGCCAGCAGCAACATTCAAATAGTGAGATACCACTGTCCATAATGAGCATAGTAAATGGGAACGATAATTGATGGTGTTACAGTGTCATTTAATGATTACTGAGTCAAAATGCTTCTTATCCATTCTAATCATGCAAAATGAAAATGATTCACACAACTCAATTGCACATAACCTGAAAACACTGCAGCTTTTACTGCAGTTGTTGTAACTTCTGTCATCCATTTGAGGGCAGTGTTTGCCAGTTAAAATCCTCCCTGATCCCTGACAATCATATTGGGCTGTCAAACTCATTATGGGTAACATTAATATGTTTTGCAGCACAGCGCGAGTACACTGCCACAATGTCATTATGCAGCCTAGCTTTAGTCCCACGATTGATGGCTTTAGAGAGGATACAGCTCAGAGGTTGATGGGGTCCCTCTGTTAGCCTTCAGCTTATTATTTAACTGGGTCGTTCATTTTGGTTGGAGGAAAGCTGCAGACACACACAGACAGACAGGCATACAGAGGCACTGTTAGCTGGGCTGGATATTTAACAGCCGATCTGGTATGGAGGAGAGAGAGGCACAGGGAAGGGGAGAGACAAAAAGGAAAAAGGCAATCCGTGTGTGTGTGTGTGTGTGTGTGTGTGTGTGTTTCTACATGTATCTTCACAGACATATTTAATAACACAAAGAACAAATGGATGCATATCATCCCTTATACTGTAGACAAAGCAACTTAACACACTGATTTACACAAACAGGGCAGATAAACAATCCAAAAATGAACAAAGTTACAAATTTGACTACATACATATCCAAACACACATAAACAAGATTCATATGTGTACATAGAGACAGATGTTTGCAATTATTTGAAAAATATCCTAAGGGCAAACGTCCTATTTCAATGACAACATGCTGACACAGTGCTCATCTCTCATCTTCATTTTTGCTAATACAGAATACACAGAATGGACTGAAATCAATCAAGAAATGCAAATGAACCCTGCAGACAGTTTACATAATTAATTTCACCCACAATAGCCAGAAAAACATGACTCATTTTAATGTAAATCAGCCCAACAGGCTCAGCACATCACTCTATAACCATGTTACTTTCATTTAGGGACACTGTCTTATCATTTTCTGGGCTAAACTAGAGGGACTCTGGAACTATGTTGTAAAAATGCCAGTTGTCGTTGTAATTCATGAGAGAAGAGAAGAGAAGAGAAGAGAAGAGAAGAGAAGAGAAGAGAAGAGAAGAGAAGAGAAGAGAAGAGAAGAGAAGAGGAAAAACTAATTCGAACAGCAAATCCACCATCAGTCATTCTAATAACAGATCATGTCTACCAACTGCTAGCTTGATTGTGGGATTGTTTGGTTCAGATCTGCACAGATTAGTGTGAAGATTAGATAAGACTTTGTGTAAATTATATGCAATATTGACTCAAAACAAATGAAATCAAACTCTGCTCTGCTCTGCTCAGACTACCAGACAGTTAATAGATACTGTCCAAAGTTGTAGTTGTAGTGGCAGTCCTGGTGTTGGTCTAATTATACCAGGTACGACATTAAATCTACCTGGTGGTTTTAATGTTGTGGTGAACAGTGCTCATGGGCACTTTGACAGATTTGTGGACAGACGCAGCAGGCTGTTCTGACACCTGTCAATCTTGGCTAACATTAAAATTTTCCCAAAGAGACCGCTGTCCAAAACATTAAAACCACCTGGTGACTCTTAAACTGTTGCTTTACTACTCCTTGCAGCCTCTGAGTGCTAGATTGATGGTTATTTGAGGAGCAATAGTGAAAAAGCACTTTAATGCGACTATGTGCCCTACTGTAGGGATTTGTTTAATCAAATTTTTAAGGCATTCTTACTAGTTTGTCCTTAGCTGGTGACAATATCAAAGAAAAATCTCTGATTAAAGTCAAAATGAGCTTTTTTCCTTTGTGAAGTGTGCCTTTCACACAATACTTACCTTTTTATCTGTAACTCTGACAACAGATGGTTCACACATGTCAACACCCACAAACAAGCCTAATACAGGTTTACATACAGTCTAATGAGACGGAATAAGAGCGATCAAATCAAAAAAGCTAGGCAACGTTTTGTCAAAACATTTCATCATTTCTTGCTTGGAATTGAGCCAGCTTCTGAAGATTTCTTGTTTGAGTTGACGTCTTTTCGTGTCTGTCAAAAGGAGAGGCATGCTTTATGTTTGGAGTCGTTGTCTATTATCTCTGCTCTGTTCTTATGTGTCACAAATGTCATGTCACACAAGTTTTGTGCAGCACTAAAGGAGTGGCAATAAGCAGTGGCGTCTTCTTGTTTCATCTACTCTAACATCTATGAACAAAATTATTGTGGACAATAAATTCCTTTGTAACAAAATGCTACAAAAGGTGCTTGTTCCTGGCCTTTGAGGAAAACTTTTTTTCTCGAAGAGAGAAATAGAGATGTTACATGTGAGATACTCTCATATGTCCTATACAATACTAGTCAGAGTTTGAACACACAGAGAAATGACCATGTTTTTGAAAGAAAAGCAGATTTATTTATTTTTTTTACATCTAATTGAACAGAAATACTGTGCACACAGTGTTTTAAAAGGAACATCATCTATATAAATGTACACACACATGCACATATGTGCTGAGGTTATTGGCTGTATCTTTTAAGTTAAAGATTCCTTTTTTGATGTGATTTTCAAATATTAATGCCGAGATTCACTAAATGCCAACCTCTTCTCATTCTAGACAATCAAAAGGATGCTAAATAAAACAACAAAGAATAACTAAAAGCCTTACTCCCCATCTTGATCAAAGATAAAACACAGTGCAGAAGATAAAAACAAACATTTCAAAAGCAGACATTCATCAGTAGAATTATTAGTATGTGACTAAGCTGTATGTAACTTTGAGGAGGACAGAGCAGAAGAGATTTGAGATTCAGGACAGAGTGCTTTCTCTCCCCTCTATTACGACCCTGTCTGACTGTGAAGCTCATCATCTATCATTCTGCACTAATTGGCCTATCAGAGTTATGCAAAGGCTGCTTCCCTGATAGGACCTTAAATCAAACGCTAACACTGCCTTGCACTAACAAGAACATGCACGTGCACACACACTGGATATACTGACAGTCTTTATCTTGTTCACAGACAGACAAAAAACTGCACAATCTAATTAACAGAATCCTTACAGGAATGACGATAGAAAAAGTGACCATGTTGGTAACACCTGTGATGCTTACTGTCATGTTTTTCCTAGCATCAAAATACTTAACCCAGCCTGAGTTTTAACAGATGGCGCAAACCAAAAGTGTAAACGAAGATGTGCTACACTTGTCAGCTGTTAAAAATCTGATAGCAATGCAGACATATTCACTCATTACTGCAATGTGATGTGGTGTGACATAACAGTGTTCAGAATAACCACACATGTAAAATCAGTTACTGCCAAGAGAGTAAGAGATCTTTGCTAACATATGACAGCAAATATATGACAGCCACTAAGATAAGCATCCTGGTAGCTGAAAAAAGTGAGGATGATGTTCATTTTTAAACACACAAAAGCAGTTACCACTGTTCTTCATTTATCTCTATCCCATGCCTGACAGGCAGGATGAAAGGCCACCGTTAGCTGCCTCACAAAAACATGGGTTGAGTCAAAGGTTTCCTGCAGTACACCATCTGTCTAGATCTCTAATTTGGCTGTCGCTGTCTCACCAAAAAAACACGTCTTTCCATGCAAAAACACACAGGCACACACATTTGCCTGTACACACACACACACACACACACACACACACACACTATACAAAACACACACTAACACAGAGAAATGTGATGTGTTTTGCTTTAATTTCAGTCAGAATATGTAAAATATCGAACTGAAAGACTGTACACTCAGGTGTGTTTCTTAGTTTATTTTCTTACTTCGGGTGCTCCTAGTTGTTTCCTCAAGGAGTCATCCGCAGACACACTGCTGCCTGAGGTATCAGGAAATAGATCACTTAAATCACTAAGAATAGCATCTATTATATATCATTGTATCATGCAGTACAGATATTAGAGTCATGTACTGCATTATATAATACATGGATTGCTATATTAATGTCAGCTACATGTTAACATCGAAAATGAATGTGTGAGGGTTTCAATGTCACTGTCAGCTGCATGCGTAGTTAGAGTAAAGTGTGTTCAGTAGGTGAAATGTAATCAGAGAACAAGTGTGATTTTGTCTCTATAGGCTGTTAAAGCAAATGAGTATGGGCTACTTGTGTGGTGTGTGTGGGGGACTGCTGCGTGTGTGTGTGTGTGTGTGTGTGTGTGTGTGTGTGAGCGTGAGTACGTGCTCTCTGTCTCCCCGTTCTGTCCGCAGCGGATGTTGCTGTGTGGACTAGATGTTGCCATGGAAACTCTATGGCAGCAGCCTTGATGGTGGAATGATCACACATTATTAGTTGACTCAAGCCGAAACACACACACACACACACACACCATAGTGATTTGGGTAAAGGAGCAGGGGACAGAAGAGTTTGAGAAAAATCAGCTGAAAAGGAAAATGTGAAAGAAACTGAATGAATGCAATTCAGTGAAATCTGTTGCAAATTGTATCAGATGACCAAACAGATTCAAGGAACAAAAAAAACAAAACAAAAAAAGAGAGAACAAAAATAGACTGACTCACTTCGTATAACAATAAACATGGAAGTATAGTCTCATTTGCAGTGTGGACAAATATTTCAGCAAGAATTGGACAACCCAGAAGGGCACATACATTTCTCTCTCTTTTTAGCTCTTTATACAGCTCTGGAAAAAAATTAAGAGACCACTGCAAAATTATCAGTATCTCTAATTTTGCTATTTCAAGGTGTATGTTTGAGTAAAATTAACATTTTTGTTTTATTCTATAAACTACTGACAACATAACTCCCGAATTCCAAATACAAATATTGTCATTTAGAGCATTTATTTGCAGAAAATGAAAAATGGTCAAAATACCAGAAAAGGTC
>JAUBNQ010000028.1:15037064-15058919 GCA_032353495.1 Ctenopoma kingsleyae | reverse complement strand
CAAAACAAAACAAGTTCATATTCATTTTTATACATTACTAATGTTTTAACTTAGGAAGTGTTCAGAAATAAATATTTGGTGGAATAACGCTGATTTGCAATCACAGCTTTCATGCAGTGGGCTCTTAATTTTTTCCAGAGCTGTATATAATGAAGAAACAAACTCAGGCATCAAAGTGCAAAAAAAAAGAACAAATCGTAATGTTTTTAACAACTCTTAGGGACATACAGTAAAATAAATGTTCTTGTTTTTAAAGTTTTGTATGAGTTTTAATCTGTGTAATTTATTCTAAGGAAAATACTACTTCATGTTTAAATATGTATTACCTACAAACATGGGCTTTTAGGGGTTCATTTGACTTCATTTGACAGCAACATCTATTTGTAACGGTTTTAATGAGCAGCCACTAATGTTATAAACGATATCCATACTAGAGCGAAAATGGACTGTTAAGAGATTTCACACTGTGTTGCTGCACCACTGCTGCAGTATGGGGAGTGTCTTTCTCACTCAAATGGATGATGGGGCTGTTCCAGATAGAGACTACAGGCTACAGAGTGAGTTTTGAAAGGCTGTTATCTCAGCACCTGGCAAACTGATCGTGGAGTCATTGATATTGATCAACTTGGCTATCAACCCTCTCTAGATATATTATGGCTATTTTCTTCTATAGGACAATAAAAACCTCACTTATTGCCCCTTTAAATGCACTGTAACTCCATATATTGTGTTGATTCTGCAGTCTTCCTCATCCCCTCCTTAAGGCTCCTATAAATGCAGGTAATGTCCCATGTTGCTTTTCCTTCTGTAGCAGGTTTTACTGCAGATGTAGCCAGTTAAAAATGCAGAGTGGTATGAGTTAGATGATCAATCATAATGTGAAACAGTTCACTGGCTAGATAGACCTCTTAACTGTTTCAGTGAGAGGTGTTGAGGCATAGTGTGTCATCTCGAAGTGCAGTACCATCTGAAGAACAGCGAAATATGTCTGCCACAACTACAACAGTCTTGCTCTTTTATACGAATATTCTTCTCCTGTCAACTCTGTAGAAAACACAATTTTAAGTAGTAGACAGTGAAAAATGGAAGTTGCTGTGAGGTGAGAGGTGGAGAGAGAATGTGAAGATGGGGAGGAAAGAGATGTGAGTGAGTCAGAGAATAAGACAAGATGGAAAATTGAGTGAGAAAATGAGAGGGGAGCAAAAAAAAAAAAAACGCCAGGGTGTTCAGTCAGGGTGGATGGCTGACAACAAAATCATACAATGAAGGAAGGGAAAGCGCAGGTGTGAAAGTAGGGGAGACGAGATAGGAAGAAGAGAGCTGGGAAAAAGAAAAAAACAATAGATGAGATGAGTGAACAGAGGAGGAATGTCAAATGAAATAAGTAGAAAGGGGGTGAGGAAGGGAGGGGTGAGAGACAGAGGTGTTATGGTAAAATGAGTTTGTTGCTTTGAGACGGCCGTTGGCTGTCAGCTCCTTAAATGAGAACAACGCTGCGCTGACAACTCAGTTACTGGCGTAAGACAAAGCTGGCAACATCAGCAAACTCTGGCTGCCTCCCTGATGTTACCCTCACTGGAAAACATGATGAAGAATCTTCATATAATAAAGTCAAAAAGTATATACCACAAGTTTCACTGGATGATTGCAGGGTCAGAATAGATTAAACGTTTGCTGTCAGAGTACAACCCCATCTTTGAAAAAACAGTACTCTACTAGTCAAAAGTGTAGAAACACATAAATTACCATGTTTTTGAAAGAGAAGCAGACTTTTGTAATATCTCATTGATCAGAAAAACATAGCCAGTATAGCCATTTTCATTATTGTAAATTATATATAATCAACAAACATTGGCACTGTCTCCCAATTGCATCTTATGTTATGCTATGCAAATTCAAGTTTATTAATTTAAAAGGATAACTTATAATTAAAAAACACAGCTGAAGACATGCATCAATTCAAGGCAATTCCTATGTTTGTCCAAACATTTAAGAACTACATATTTAACAAAACATATAGTTTTTTTTCAAGGTAAAATCGTATGTGTCTACTCGTGTGGTATTTCAATTACACTGTTAGGAAAGAGTGACATAGTGATTAGGAAGGCCAATCTTCAACTGGAGAGCTGAACTCTAGCAACCATATCAGCAAACAACCCACAGAGGGGCCCTTAAATGCTGAATCACCACAAGCTAAAGGTCTTCTGAACCTAATTTTAGACCTGCCTGTAGTGATGAGAGGGAATCAATAAATCGTGTTGCATTTTGCTATGTGGCCTGCTTCAAAGAATCAGCCAAACCTGCCTCTTTCTGAGAAGAACATATCAGACCCAAAAGAACAACTACAAACTGACCTTATTTCCAAATCAGTTTACCACTTTTGAAAGCAGGGCAGTGACTGAGTCAAGAGCAGCAGAGAAACTCAGCCCTTGTCAACCTGTCAGTAAAGTACACCTGCTCCTGATAACTGTCTCTGTGTTTCAAAAAAAAAAGAAAAAGAAAAAGAAAAGAAAAACAACTGAGAGACTGAGATGGAATAAAACACTGACCCACAGCCACACATTCATACTCCAACATTTGGTCAAGTCACTTTATTCAACCATGTACTGCTGCTGAAGTCATGTCAAACAGGAGAAATATTTATTTCAGCACTGTTGGTGCATATTTGAGTTTGCCAAATATAAAAAGAGTGAACCTCAGAAGTCTCTCCAATGACCTTCATATTTGCAGACTTGGTTATTTTTACAGCCTCATTTTGGTCACAGAGATAACATGCTGACTTCTATCTCGCAGTTACAGTGTGTAAAACCTGGTTGGATATTGCTGAATTTCTAAAGCTAGGTGCACTTTAAAGGAGGACAAGCAGGATTTTAGTTGCCCCAAACATTTGACAGATCAGAGAACATGCTGTTCAACTGTATCAGTCTGACAGTGTGATGATTTCAAACATGCTTTTCTCAGCACAAGCACAAAAAACAACCACTGTGTTTACATGCACTCAAGTAACCAGGGTTACGCAGATAAACCAGGCTTCTTGGGTAATCAGAGGATGAGTTTACATGCACTTAAGAAACCTGGTTACTGGCAATCCGTGTATACATGCAGCAGATATGGTACTGGATTTCTCCTCTACCTTGGCCTTGGAAGCATGGTTCAAAGATTTTAACTGTATAGAGGCAGAAGAGACAGGTTCTGCAAACTGCCTGAATTAAAGAAATATACAGTAAAAAGTGGCTTATTTAGATGTATACTGGACACTTTATGTTGGTTTCAGTTTTAGCTTGATTTTGGGCTGACTTGATTTAAAAATGAGGTGGCGAAAGTAGCAGAGTGGCGAGTGCCTGGAGCCTTTGTCCTGCACATGCGCTCTTGTAAAAAGCTCATCAGAAACATTGTAGAGTAATAGGAGTTCAATCAGGTTTCGCTCATCCCCTACCACGATTACGGTAACCAGGTTTCCTATTTACACGATAGTTAAGAAATCAGCTTACTCGAGAAAGCCGATTGTAATCTGGTTAATTTAATGCATGTAAACGCAATAATTGACTGAGTTGGAAATCTTTGATGGGTACAGTAAACAAACCATCAGCATGATGATAATTAATTACAGACTTATGGCCCATTACTTTGATTGTACAACAGGTGCAAACAGCAAACAATGCTCACAGTCTGTGTGAACCTCACCCATTCCCCTCAGACAAACACAATCCCTAATTGTTGAGCCATCCATGATGATGGAGCCAGGCACTATAAATCTTTACCAGCATTCTTTACAAAATACCACACAGAAACGAGGCACAGCAATCTGATGTTCCATATGCTTCATCCTCCACCAGACGTCATGTTAAAAAGTAAATCCAAGTCAAGTCATTACAGAATTTACTCTACATATTGAAGCAGTATTAAAGGTAAGACCTGAAACAAAATGCAAAGATACAAATGCACATATGCAAATGTTAAGTAATGCGACTACTGACTATTTTTAATAATCTACTGATTACTGAAATAAACAACCAATCTATCTGAATTGCAAATTAAATGGTTACTCAATGGCTCATATTTAGATACAGTACCAGTTTTTAAATTATTAATAATTAAAAATATTAATATTTTAGGCATGTGTGAACTAACAAAAAAACAAACAAACAATAAGGCAGACATGGCATTGACTCAGTACTGGGATATCTCAGCTGAGCATAGATCTGACCTCTTGCTGCACACAGCAAGACATTTATCATATAACAGCCTCACTGTGTCTGTTTCTTCTTCTGACATCCCTCCCTATGATCATTAAAACTAATTGAAACAACAGACAACAGATCACATTTCGGATGGCTACTTCACAATAAGAGCCACCTAAAAATGAAATGAATTTATTACTAAGGAGCACCAACAGGAAATTACAAATGTTTTACTGCAACCTAGAATCTTCTCAGTTTGTCTATGTTCAGAAGCCGCAGTATCTCAGAATACTGTGGGTATGCTAGCATACTTATAGCCAGTGCAAAGTGTCTCCCTCATATCCGGGACCATGAACTAATCCCGTTAGCTTCAAGCAAGTTTATCTCAGCAACATCAACTTACACATTCTTACTTACATTCTTCTAAGGCTGTGATTTTGAAATTCCAGACACTTAAAAGGTGGAGCCTAGCGCTAGTTTTGAAGTTGGCCACATGCAGAATGAACAGAGTTTGAGAACAACATGGGTGGATTATGTTTTTGCTCAGAGGAAGATGAGTCATTGGAAGTCATGATTGGTTTACTGTTGCAATGACCAGCATTGTTTCACTATACCAGGCTGTGTTGGCACACAATGAGGCGTTCAGACACCAATACACTATGACATCAACTCATGGACAATTACATTTATTGGCAACTAATTTGAGCAGTAAATTTAGTCAACTATGTCCACTATTAATTGCACTCCTAATGTCCTCAAATGTAGACCTCCTATTGGGCTATCTCAAGTGATTAAAAGTATGTCACTATATTAAGCTCAAAGAATGTTTTAAGAGCGGTTATTTACTCATGAGTTTTCAAACCCTCAAGTAAAGTTTACATAGCTTAATTGTTTCAATTAGCACTCTTAGGGTTCATGTCATATACTTTATCAACAAAGTTGTAAATTAAGCGCCATTACACCACACATGAACACACATGGAACAGATTATCAAGTTGAACTATGATGAAAAACATACAGAAGTCACACAGTCATTAACCGTCACTAACAAATTGAGAAAGTGAGAGAGAGAGACAGAAAGTGGCAGAGAGCCAAATTCCCATCATTTATTGTGATTAATAAAGATTTAATGAATGTGCTAAATGTGTGGGCTTGAGTTTGACTGTGATGGATGGGTAGAAGAGTGACAGCATTAGAGCAAGGAAGCTTAGAAAAAGTCAGGGAGAGGGAGATTAGATTGACACTTGACATTAAATCAATTTTTGTCTTTTTGAACAATGTCACAATTGTTAAAACACATACTTATGCACACACAGACACACTACTTCTTTCTTTGCTCATCACCCTTAGAAAAAAATAAATTATTCTCCCTCATGGATAGTGATTTCCATGTATTGGGAACTGAGGGCTTCAGATCCAACAGCTTAACTTGAACTCACTGTGTAACTGAGTGCATATGTATAATGAAGACAAATAGACAATGAAATAATTAGCTTTTGGCTTCTTTAGCAGGAGTATTGCCCATGACTTATTTCAATTGTGCATGTAGCTCAAGGTATTATGGTAATACAAAAAAAACTTCTAAATAAGAACACGTTTTGAACTATTGCCAGGGTCTTAAGTGATGGTGCTGCAGGGCTGCATGCAACTGTCTCTTCTTTCACTCTCCTGTTACTGTGTTTTTTTGTTTCCCATCTCATGGTATCAGAAAGTATATCTGGATTTTGAATTATAATATGAAATAGAAATGGTCAATCTAAAAAAATAGTTATTATGAAAGAGAAAGTAAGAGAGGACGGAGAGAATAAAAAACAGCAAAAATGCCAATACTCAAGTCAATATGTCCTTTGCTCCATGGAGGCCCCAAAAGCAGAACAGTGAGTGAAGCTAAAAGTCAATATTTTTACTTTTTACTGGGGATTTTGAACTAAGTGAAACTTTTCTCAGTAAAAATTGTTTTTTTTATTTTTTTATTTTTATCTATTGTAGCTCCAAGACTTTAGTTATTCCTCTAACATAGTATAACAGACTACTGTGTAAGTAAGCATAAGCTGCTCTTGGCAACTTATGTTTGGCTGTCAAAATTCACTGCAGTAACATTTACAAGTGTGTGTTGTACAAAATGTCCTGTTGCGACTGGTCAATAAACATATTTATAATTTAAAATTATACAAAACAAAAGAAAAGCTATAAATACCTGGAAGAACTGTATTCACAATAGGTTGACATTTTGCATACAAAATTACTGAAATAATAAAACATAATTGAATAAATATTAATATAAATATTTTACTTCTGTCAGCTGACTAAATGATTAATCAATTAATTATTCTAGATAAATGAACTACTCTAGATGATCTGATTTTAGTCGCTAATCATTATCATTTTTTGTTAGTATGACTGAGTTCTCTCTGTGGTTTTACTAACTTTCAGCAATAATCTTTAAACATTACTTAAGGTTCAAGTAAAATGAAAATTTATATTGCCTGATTGCAAAGACAATTAGGAATACCTTGTTCTCACATTATTACATTACCTGTATTGACAATTTCACCTAATGATATAAAAGTTAATATTTAAAAATGTCTCAGGCAACTCTGACTACTGAGAATTAACAATATAAGAGCAGGTACATCCTGAGCCCTCTTCAGACTCTACAACCCTTCTGCTGCAATGAAAATGTGAGATTTACATGGGCAAAGACAGCTTTAAAAGCCTTTTATATGTGCCCTTCAGTGGTGTAGTTTAGTTTATCTCTATCATATATATTTACAAAGAAAAACACCACTACATAGTTCATAAAATTTCATCTCAAGGTTTGCAATAACCAAACTTTCACAAGTCAGTTCATCAACACTTTTTTAACTATTGCTGACAATTTTATTGTCATAAGAACTGCTGAAATAAAAGCTTGCCAGAATACTGAAAGTGACAAAAACAAACCGTTTTTATGAGCTGTATACAGTTTATTTTGTATTCACTTGGACCCCAAGCACTTTAATATCACTTAAAAACATCTTTTAGTAGACCCATTTTTGTAAAACACCATCTACTGTGGTTGGACAATTTATTATCTATGATAGGATTTTAAATAAATGCATGAAGGAACTGAGGCTGTAAAGGAACAGTGGTGAACATATGCATGGATTGCTGGATTTAAGATTAAATAATAACATAAAACTTCAAAAAACTTTTAAAAGGAGTTTATTATAATAATCAATAATAATAAGTTTAATTATTATATAATTCAATATATGTTTATAGATAGACTTAGTAGATATTAAAGGGATAGGGAGGGAAAAATAAAGACTATTTATACAAACATACACATACCCCCTGCCTTTACTATGTCTTTTTTAAACTTTATGCCTTTACATTTGTGGCAAAAAGGGAAACTCATTATCTGGGTTCAGAAGAAAGTGACTCTTTCTTTCACTGTTACATTACTCACAGAAAAACCTTACTCAGCAACAAAGTATTGAACTTTATCACAAGTTTTCTTGAAATTAAAACAGCAAGTGTTTCTTTGAAAGATTATTATATAAACATCAGACATTTCCAACTCTCATATTTGTCCAAAATCTTAACTCATTTGCCAAGAAAACCAGAAGTTTCATGCAATAAACTAAAACGTCAACCCATGGCCTCTGAGTTGTAATGTATCTGTGATTATGGCAATGATTTGTCACTGTTGTGGGCTGTACATCATTTGGACCCTTAAGTGTAGCATAGAGCATGCACTACCATGGTACAATGCCCTTTTAAAAAGCATCTAATCTACCAGCCCTTTGGCCAGTGATGAATGTTTGCCTGCAGCCGTGAAACCCAACAGCAACATAAATAAATCTTTGCTGTTGAATTTAATAAAACAAGCAGTGCAACTTAATGTAATCTATATGGAAGATTCAGCTTATCCTATGTGTGCCTAGATTGGTAGATCTTTCTAATCATATAATAATAGTACTATTGAGCATATACTGTACTTTGTTTTCTATGATTTGCTTATTCCTACTGACATTAATCATCTAGGTTCATTAAATTTCTCTCTACACCAAAGATGAAGACTGCAGTTCTGACTATAATCACACAGAGAAAGGCACCTCATCTATCTTGCTAACGAAATATAAAAGTAACCATGTTCAATATGCACAATGAAGTGTCTGGCCCGCAGCTTATCTTCTTAGACTGCAGCAACCACAAGATGTCCATCTACTATGGATTAAATCTTCTATTTTAAAATTTCACATTAAAGCCTGCAGACACACAGACAAAAATATGACTGCGAGCAAAGGTTTATTTTTTCCACAGTCTTGCCCCTTCAGCACTTCAAAACAACTTGTCAGTAGCAGTCAGTTTAAATTAGTAGACTAGCCCTTTATACCACTGTTTTTCTGACTCTGGTAAATCTGCAGGCTGTCTCTATCAATCACAGAACAGCAGCACCCACAAGCACACACACATTATTTGTTCTACAGGGCTAACAAATACACTCAGATCCACACACACACAAAGACAACCACAGACATGAAGTAGTGCTACACTGGAACTCTGGCAATGGTTTCTTAATAACAAAGTGGTTAAAAACGATAAAGTTGTAGCAGTCTGTCTAACACACTGCCCTCCTCACCAAAGCGTCAAAGCAAATAAATTCCTTTTCATCTCTTATACCACCTTCAGGGACCCGCAGACAAACACTCCTCAACTATGCAGAACACATAGACACACACACACGCACACATTATAGAAGTTGCAATTACACTAATTACACCACACAACTACTGACTATTTAGATCTGTATCAATAACTGACATATTTATGTGTCATCTCAGATATTCTGCTTTCTATAGCATTTTGGGTTTTGCTTAATTTTCTTTCTACTCTTGTTATTAAGATTTATTAACTGATTGAAATAAATATCTTTTTGAAAGGGACTTTAGAACATTATGGATACTGAAGCACTAAAACAAAAAGACAATAATTAAAACAATCAATGCTAACATTACAAATATCAGAAATGACAAATTTAAATATATAGCTCTTATTTATAACTACTAACAGTGTCGTAGTAAGGTACACATAATCCATAATTC
The DNA here is from genome assembly GCA_032353495.1 of Ctenopoma kingsleyae. Taxonomy (NCBI): domain Eukaryota; kingdom Metazoa; phylum Chordata; class Actinopteri; order Anabantiformes; family Anabantidae; genus Ctenopoma; species Ctenopoma kingsleyae. The sequence continues at coordinate 15,049,648 of JAUBNQ010000028.1, read as the reverse complement.
ACCATTAATAACATAATAGATCTTTATTTATTTAGTTGTTCTATGTTTAAAGGGTTAACAGAGTTCTGTTTCTGCAGAACACAAGTAGAATGTGTTGTGTATGAGCAATGAGCTCAACTTGAGCTCAACAAATTTCTGTGTATTTTAATTATGATGTCCTCGATCAACTAGATCTAACACCTGTGCCATTCGTTGAGTTGTGTGCAGTGTGAAGTTTGAGCTCATGTGAAAAGCAAGCGTTTTGTCATTTTGGTGGTTTGTAGTTTGGTGGAATACAAGATGGCATCATCATAATAACTGAGAGGTGGAAAATTTACATTGTGAATGTAGAGTAAAGTATATACATGGGGACAAGGTATTGATATTTTTGGGACACCTTTCTAAGTAATTGACATGACTTCAATTGAAAAAAAAAATGCAAAAACAGTCTCAGATGAAAAACAGCTACATGCAGAATTATCCAGACGCATGGAAAGCAATTTATCTGACAAAATGTTAGATATGATGATGATGATGATAGAATCAAAAGCCTTAGAAAGATCTTGATATCAAATGTATTCTTTTAAAACACAGACAGAAAAGCCTGAGACTGTAGACATTATTTTCCTTCTTTCATGTTATGACAAGACTTGAAATATCAACTGCAAAAAGAGAAAAGAAATGGCTGACAGAGGATATTGATGCACGAGTTACATTATCTCTACACTGACACTGGGGTCTCAGACACTTTGAGTAGACACATGCGCCCTGTACTGAGAAGAGCAGGCTTAGCAGATGTTAGCTTCTTATATAATTCCTCCCACTGGCTCTAGTGGTTTTTTTGGCCAGCTTTTGCCTCATGTGCTACTGTGTGTTACTGTTTTAGAAATCCCCTTTTAGTGGATGAGCTTCATACAGTACAGTAAAGCACTGATGAGTACAAACTCATGCAGCATGTCTCATTTATGTAGATATCACAGCCTGTGTCATTTGGTACACTTAGTAACACTCGGGTCTGTATTCAATCCACAACATTTCCTCTCAGCATTTTTGGAAAGGTGCCGTCACAGCATTCTGAACTTGCTGCTGTTGACAGAGATTGCGATTTACCAGACAAAGTAAAAAAAATGTGTTTGCCATAAAATTCCTCTCTGTCACAGGTCTGTATAAGCAAGACTGTTGGAGTCGTAGTGAGAATATCAAGAAAATCTTTGCAGAAAACGATACAAATTTAGGTATAATCTGCAATTTAATGCTAATTGTTTATCTCATGCTCACATGTTGTGGGGCTTTGTCAGGTTATTATAAGAAGAAAATAATAAACTAATTGTTGTTTTGTTATTAACCAATGAAGATGAACCAGTCAACACAAATCAAAAAGGAAAAGTTTCCAGACTTGTTATGATCACCAAATATAATCAAGAGAAATTAAGCATTTCTCTTTATGGTGTCAGGGACTACTAATAAGATTCCAGTTAAAACTCCACTTTGTGCTTCATTAATCTGTATAATACAGAATGTCAGAATTACAAATATGAAAATCACAGCAAAGAAAAACAAAACAATTAAACCTCTGTGATTGTATTTTCTCATGATAATTTGTGTGTCTGTTTTAGTTTGAGCCATTGGGACCAATATGAGTAAATTGTCTTCCTGAGAGTGTGACATTGCCCCTGAAATAATAGGGCAGAATTGGAAACATGGTCTATCAATTAATTGCTTGTTTATTTAAATAACAGCCATGATAGGCAATATTCTGAAGCGCAACGCTTCAATGGATATGAGGCTAAAAACAGACAGGACTATTCACTCAAACACACACTGTGAAGCACACATATTTTGTCTCTATGCACACACACAACAACGCTGACTATTTTACATTATATAAATTATGAAAACTTAATGAAGGTACAAAACATTTCTGTTTTCCCTCATACTGACATTATCTTATGCTCAATCACAAGTAAAGCCAGCATAATTTGAGCAATCCTTAGATGACTTAACAGAAACACTTCACTTCATGAAGTGCTGAACATGCAACTGGATATTTCCTGACAGCAGCTGAGAAGAGTAGATGGCCTTTGTGTGATATCTACAAACATTACTAAAATATTAAATTCAATTAAATTCAATTTAGTTCATTTCTATAGCGCCAGATCACAACAAAAGTAATTTCAAGGCACTTTACACTGGAAAACCTTTAACGGAATAAACCTCCAGCAGAACCAGGCTCAAGGTGGGTGGTCATCTGCCTCGTTGGGGTGAGTGGAAAGAAAAGAACAGCTTAGAATAGCCAATGAATAACTGACTACATTCTGTTACTGTTTCTGGTCAAACAAAACCCTACTGTATGCTACAGCAAATAAGTTAAACAACTCGGATCAGTTATGATACATGCATGTTGTCTTCTATGGATGTATTTGTGAGAGTTGACACACTTGTTTAACCTCAGTGTGAACCAATGGTTTGCGGTGTGGTTAAACAACCGAGTTACACACAAGTTGTTAAAGTGCCAGTCGCCTCATTCCTCTAGAAGACAGATGCACAATTTAATCTGCTATTTACTTGGTGTCTGACCTATAGAGCAAAGTCTTCAAGCACTGCAGAGGGGCAAACTTTATGGGAGAGGCCTATTTTATTTGCATGACATGAATTTGGAGCAGTAATGAAATACTATATGACCGCTCCAGAAGTAGGAGAATATATATGCATTAATTTTTCCATAACTCTTCTCAAGAGCAAGACAGATTCCTCTACCTAAAACTGAGGACAATACGACTGAGATAAACAGCAGTTGTTTACTGTTATGACTCTCACCTCTGGGAGAAAATGTCCCTGTAGGGGCTGCCGTGCTGCATGGCGATACCATATCCACGATCAGGCGCACTGCTGCTCACAGTGTAGAAGGAGCAATCGTCATCATTATTAGCTACATACTCCAGCACTGCTGCATCCCACACGAAGCCAAACCGGCCGTACTTCACCTGACAAAACAAAAGACAATTTTACACAGTTAACAAAGTTCAAGTGAAGGTGGATCTGTACATCAGGTGATACTTGTGACATCATACAACATTCTGTAACTGAGTGATGAAGCGATCGTTAACAGATCTTCAAAGCGGGGGCATATTTGCTCACATATTCAGAACCTGATCTGGATCCATAGTTTGTTGAAACAGTGTGTCACAGACATTAACATTTTCCTTGAGGATGCAGACATTGTGCATTACATAATTTGTTATTGTACAGAACCATGGACTATCCCTTGTGTTTATATAAAGCACACATCAGCAAATGACGTATAATTGCAGTATGTTAAGAGTGTGACTCAGTGTTTAGGCGAAGCTTGATTACAAGGTCTTACAAGGAGAAGTGAATGTAAGATGAGTTTAGCTTATCCTTCAATTACGTGTTCATTAAACCTACTCCGTTGTGTGTCTTTGAAGATGAACTAAATCATGTCATAAGTACATTAAGTGTAGGGATTGTTGAAGTGGTCTAAGTAGACGATCCACTTCATAACCATGGACTATCTATATTTCAGTTGCAGAATGCAACATTGCAGCACATTGTTGCACAAAGATTGCACTTTTTGTCTCCTGTAGAATGGACTTTCCAGCTCAGCAATTTTACTGTTTAATATTCCCTCTTGACTGTAGATGTGTTAATGGCTTGTTGGCTCATCTTTATGTCACCTGTGTGGGTATGTGGTGGATATATTTTACATTTTACGTGCATGTCTTTGTTTAGTATTTACAGTACGTAGTGTAGGTAGGTGGAGAATATGTGATTGCCGCTTGTGCTCAAGAAGAACCTGAAGGTCAAAGTGACTCATGGTGAGAACTGTTACCTTTTATAGGAGTTAAGCTGCCCACTGTTAACATGACTTATTGTTAACATTTAATAAACCTATATTATCACAGGAACATGAAAAGTGGAGAATACACACTCTAGCTGTGATTTTCACACCTCTACTGACAATTCACTTAAATAGCATAAGGTGAAAAAAACAATTGAACACACACACACACACACACACTTGTCTTCTAACACATTATTTTGAACTTGTGTGTCATTAACTTTAATGGAGCCTTATTAAATTTTCAAGTCACTCTGTCTTCACTGTGTGCTCTTGTGTGTGTGTGAGAATCACCTCAGTTGGCCTGTGTGTGATGACTAATGTCTGAAAGCCGACAAGTCCCTCTGATTGGGTGATTTCACAGTCTGTAGTCCTCTGAAGTGTGTATGAGTGTATTATATGTACTGTATGTGCGTACGTGTGTGTGTGTGTGTGTGTGTGTGTGTGTAATAATTCACTGCAGGGCATCAGAATGGCTCCTTCTACTTTTTACAACCTTAAAAATGTGGAAAGAGTGCTTTATTACTTTGAAGAATAATTTTATGGCTTTTCGTTATTGCTTTTGAATTGGAAAGATTATAGGCTTTGTACTAAGGGAATTAGTAAAAAATCTCTTTCAATAGCATACAATAGAACATTAAGGACACTTTTTCCTCACTATGTTTAAGTGGAAATGACTGAAAAGAATTATTACAAAAAGTAAGCAGTAACCTCTAATGTCAATCAAAATACAACAAAAGCTTTATTATTAACATGATCCTGTGCTATGTGAAGTACTTGAATTCTAAATACAGAGGCAAAAGGTAAATGTACTGTTGCAACTGCTGCAATTTTAAATTTTCTTTCTGCATAAGCTGGTCATGAAATGCTACCTGATCTTCACCAAAGTCACAAATATAAACACAATATTTCTAAGCTAATAAAATACATATACTTGGGACATCTGATGTGAACAGGTTTCTTGAGGTCATTTCACAGCATCTCTTTTGGGTTGAGGTCTGTAACACTTCGGTAGACTACACTGGAAGCACTTAAAACACACATATGCAACTGAACATTACAGCATACAAATGTGAAAAATGATATGGGTGTATTGAGTGCGACTCATTCAACGTGATGCAATTCAACAACACCAAAGACTACTCCAAAATTACCATAGAGATTAATGTTCACATATGAAGCAGTTTTAACAAAAACTGTAGTGAGGATTGATTATACTGGATTATTGGCATTATATATCAGCCACTTGCTTCCCTGCTTTCTAAAGATCAGTATTGGCCATTAAAATAATCATATCACCTGAGCACATAAAGTAATTACAGTCATGTGGCAGTACATATTTGACCTGTTTGAACTTTCGCATTCATTGGCAATGTTTGGAGAGACATTTTAATCAAATACAACTGAAGATGATAGCAATGTCTAATGGCCCAGTCTTTTAATTTTTAACATTTTGTATTTTTGATCAGTTCACATAGATAAATTAAATGTTTGACAGAAAAAAAACAGCTTTTAACTGCTGTATTTACAAACAAGTAATGCAGACATGCCATGTAACAGCATCAGAAAACATCAATAATCAGGAATGAACATCAATAATCTATAACTAGTTGTTATCATAAAAACACTCTGCACACTGCATTATAAATGGTTATATTATTTCAGGCCTGGAAGGAAAACACAAAAACAACCCTAAAAAAGTTTAAAGGGACTTTAAAAGCCCCTGTGTCTATGCTTTTCAGACATAATGATGGAGTGGAATTGATGTGTTTACTTTTGACTTCATACGTGTAGAAGAAGAAAAAATAATGTAGTCTTATGTGCCATACTCATCAGCTGATTAAAAAAAACTGGTTGACATACAAGAAAAACAAGCAGAGTATAAAATGGAGTCTGTGAACATGAGATGGAGAGAATAAGTGAAAGTGGAGGGAGTATGGCAGATTACAATAGACACCACTGGCCTAAAAGCATAGGGTAAAATGGAATATGTGGGGGAAAAAAAGTTGAGTGCATCAGCCGCCAGTGCTGTTGACCAAATTTTGTTATTGCAATAAGTCTCCTACATTTCTTTTTTGTCTTCTTTTATAAAATGAACAGGATGATGTAGGAGATGTAAAGTTCTGTACTAATGGTAGCATTAACAATTAAAAATGGCAAATCCTGTTTTTCAGTGATGGGGCTGAGACCTCACATGGGGTCACGTGATCTGACGATTACAATAAAACTTTGAGTGCAGCGTGTCTTCTTGAAGCTTAATTTATTCAAAATTGCTGCTTCAGTCTGTGAAGGGAAATGCTCCTGCCTGCAGCTGTGTTTCATAAACAGAAACAGTGGAGCTGTGAACATGGAGCACTTAATTCGATGTACCACAACTACTGTACATGCAAAGCATTGTTCTTATTAACTACTAAAGGCAAAATCATGATTGGGGGTGGAACACTACCATAAAAGTAATCTGGTGCAAACCACTTTGCCGCTGTTGCTATATGCTACCATACTGTATCTCTGTGATTATTTAGGAAGCTCATGTGAAAAAAGGTTGGGATCTGATGGGATCTTTGAAGCTGGAAAACATTATTATGCACTAGAACAATCTGAGAAAGTCTTTGCTATTCTCCTTATCTGTCCATGACAGCGCATGTACCAGAGCTTTCTGTTTTTTTTAATGTTTTTCACAGTTCTACTACTTTCTAAGTCTCTCACAGCTCTGTGAGGCCTTCAACATTCCTACGACTGCATAAGTTGAGGAAACCTCTGTCATTCGCTAGAGGTAGTTAAAACTTTGGCAAACAAAATGGACGAGTTCTCCAGTTTGGTAAGGACTCAGTGGGTTTATCTAGGCGAGGCGGGTTTATATGTTTCACAAACAACATTTGCATGCACGGAGCAACATGGCAATGTACCGCAATTAAGATGTTATTCAGGTTAAACTGCTTACACCCTGTGAGTCTCCATGTTTATGCTTCAATCGTCTAATATCAAACTGTGGTGTCCAGCACACAGATAAAACACTTTGCTAGAAAAGAAATGAAAAAGAAAAACAAACAAAACAAAACAAATATGTAAAAATACAGTACTTCCACTGTCTACCTCCTGCTCCTTTGCAATAACAAAAGCTGCTCAATGCTATTGACACTGAACTTATTTTAATTTATTTCACATTGGATTAATGGAAGCAGGACTTGATTTTCATAGTAGCTGAAAAACAAAACTGTAACAGACAAAGAGACTCAAGAATATTTATATAAATATTTATAAAACACACCAACAATATTTTGAAGAAAAAACATGACAAAACAAACCACATTTTTATTAAAGCTTAAAATGAACAAATTAAGCTTTCCACATCAAAGATGATTTAGTGCCTTACAAGACATTGCAGAAAAAACCTTTGTGAAAGAAGCAAGATATTACCAGGTCACAGTAACTATTTAAATACTACAGAACAGCATGACCTGAATACTGTAAGTGCTATTTAAAGTGAGTCAAAATGTTCATGCATCAATATGCATCAACACCAAACTTGCTTAAGTTGCTGAGGTAAGAATGGAATATTCTGAATATATAAAGATAGTGACTGAGATTTGGCTGCAGGGAAAGACACCAGAGTCTGCAATCACTCTGGGGAGTTTTCCGCTGGTACAGTATGAATAGATAGAGGTAAACACAGCTGTATGAGCAGAGGAGGTTGGAATATTTCTGCTTTTTTTTTTTTTTTTTTTAATGTTCACACATCACCAAAGTGGAGATACTGAATGAATAACTTTTGGCTTAAAATAACAGTACCTGCAAATATGTCTTGTGTCATTTTTAACATTTTTGTGCTGAAGGGAATTTGTGGTCATAGAGGGACACCTAAAGAAGCTGAATAAACACACACAGACAGGATCATCACGGGTAAATCTCACGTTCACTCCCATCCCGGCCCACTTTCTCATGATTATACATAGAATTTGCTTGCACTGTAAATGCACCACATGTTATATTTAGGTAAATATAGATAATAAAATTAATTAAATTACTAACATTTCTCAGAGTGTTTAATCAGGTTGGGGAAAACATCACACAACTTGCCTTTTCTCTTGATTTGTTTTTCACATTGCTCATTGTTGCTCTTTCTCATTCAGAGAATGTCCAACAATAGAAAAGAACAGTCTCTGTAGCATTGTGCTCAAAAAAATTAATAAATCCAAAAAGAGTCTTCAAGAAGACAGAGAACAATTGAGTAATGTTCAGATGTAGTTTTGGTGTTAAACATAGCTTTTAAGAATCCCACATAAGCCCATATTTCCATACTAAAGATGATACAAAGAGAAGTTATTACACTCACCGCCTATCCTTGGATAGCATCCAGAAAACTTTTTATTGCTTTCATTTGCAGGTGTGTCTGAGAATTTCTATCATATCTTCAAGTCTAGCTAAAATTACTAACTATGATTGTAATTGAAGGCCTTTTCAAAGGTGAAGATTCCATTAAACAGTTTCGGTCTGAGCTGCTCTAAAATGTCTGTACTGTGAGATTACAGACAGGTGCAGTATGTATATGCAAGCAACACTCAAATAATTGCATCTCAAATATGTCATTCATATGGTACACACACACACGTACACATGCATGCACGCACTCACACGCACTCACTCACACACACACACATACACACACACACACAGACACTTTTACTTCTGTTCTCTGTCCAGGGTTGTGACTCTAGTTGTGCCAAGGTAATTATCAGAAGCTATTTTCTTCTGAGACACTCTCGCAACTCTCACACACATGGATACACACAGAGACACAGGCAAACACAGACTCAAGCACATTAGCACGCCTCCTTATAGACCACCACACACACACACCCCATTAAACATCCACCAATGAATTCTAATCATTGCATTGGGCCTTGTTTTTCTCTCTCATGAATGTGACACAGACAACCCAGTAAGATCCATAATCACTAAATTAAAGTCATCTCAGCGTCTCTCTTCCTTGTCCTTCCTCTTTCCTCATTCCTATTTTCTGTCACCCACTCCACTTTCTAATTTCCATCCGTCCTTCCTGGGTAGGAAAAAAAAATGCAACTAAATCCGTTGCTCTTTCATTGCTTATGTTTGAGTCTTGTGTATCAGTTTTTAAAGGGTTCTTGAAATACCAGAGCTTTTTTGATAATAATAGGGCACTACTATTGGGTTTCAGTGTCTTGTCCATTGACATGTGACTATAGTTGTACTGCATTTCTGGTTCTCTCTCATTGTAATTAGTAATAACCCAATTCAGACAACAAAATCTATAGACACCTCAGCCAGAAATCCATTGAAACAAAATAAGGAAATTTTGGTTTGAATAGACTGAATTTTGAAAGTTGGGGCATTGATCTAATTTAGTAAACTGGAAAATCCCAAATCTCAAAAAATCAAGTCTAAATAAAAAATAACAGATGGCACACTTTTAGCAAAAGTAACTTTGGATCAACAGGATTATTGACAAACAGAAAAACAATGTCCATCTTCTTCATTGATCAGCCAGGTAAGGCAAAGTGTGAATAAATGCACTCAAGTGAAAAAAGATGAGGTAAACTCATGCCTATTCTGACTACAACCTTCTCTATGATACTTTTGAACTTGTGATACTTTCCTGTCCCAACAGGATTCAAAAGCTCCTTCTAACCATCCATGGTTCAAACAGTTTGGCTTCAGTGCCTAGGCGTGCTGAAACTTCCAAATAACTGAACAACTCTAAGGTTTTCTCTCACTCCAACTATTTTACATTATACTTCTTTCTCTCCTTTCAAGGATACCCAGCATGCTCACAGAATAGCAGATTCTTCATCTGGCTCTAAGTTTAAAATCAACATTTCAAAAAGGCTATTTTCCTCATCCATAAATTACATCTTAAATTATAAACACTTTTACAGTGGCACATAGCAAATTGTCCCCTAGTGTGATGTCAGTTTCTTAAATGTTCACTATTTACCCTTTAAGCAATGGATGTGAAGTGTTTTACACATGGGGAATTCTGTACTTAGTTCTTTCCAGTGGGAATACTCTGATGAAGTGGCTCTAGCAGTAAAACCTCAGATAAAGTCTCATGGCCATAATAAGGAAGGACACTTTACCAGTTTTTATCCATGCATTATTTCATTATTGAGCATTAAGCCATCCACATGGATTTGTGGTGTCTGCACATCCACAAAGTTGACAACACTGTCCATATCCATTACTTATTTAATCTTCCAGTGAAACAATTAGTTTTTAACTTAAGCTGCTGCTACAAAGAATTAGGTTTGGAAAACAAAAATGAGGCAACAAATTGATTCTTGTTGTGGATTTAAGCTGATGTAGGCTTCTGCATTAAATCTATGCTGTAGACAGCATGTAGCCACAGACCCTACACAGCAGCATGATGTGCACCTCCCCAGAAGTGTAATTATGTGTTGTGGCGATGCAGACAGTAACAACCGTGATTGGTGCATTCAGGGTTACTGCAGCGATTGTACAGAATGTCCTCCAACGTCTTCTCTATTTTCTGCACTGCAGTCATTTCAGTAAAAACAAACTATTGCTCAACATCTATTAGCTCCAAAGCCAAGATGATTTGCTCAGATTCAGAATGAATTTCAGTTGCCATTGTTTGTAGTACACTGAAAAAAAACTGTGATCCCAGTGGCAAAGAAGTTCAAGAAAGTGCCATAGAAACCCCACTGTCACATGTACAGTATAACTGAACCAGAAAGATGGAAGTGCTTTCGGAAGATCCAGCGACACCTTAAGAAAAAACAGTCACCCACTCACCGCTGTGCAGCATGCCTGTTTTCTACGTCAAGTTTCAATAGAGACGCACTTCCTTTGCTTGAACCTCGTAACACGGTGCAATTGGTTTTTAATTGGGGCCAATGTCAACTGTGATAGCACTGCTGCAAAAATATTTCTCCTTGTTGGGCGATTGGGTTACGATAAGAAAGAAAGAAGAAGAAAAAAAAAAAAAAAAGAAACCCCACTGCCATACAGTTTGGCAGTGTAACTGCAGAGAAGCACATGCATGCTTCCTGATGCAACTCTCCTCGCCAGGCTTTGGACCAGGACGCAAAACCACCAACCATGGGGTTCACATACAGTTTACTCTGAGATTTAAACAGCCAACTTTTATATCCTATCTCATAGCACATTTCAAATCCTCATGGTCCAGCAGCACTGCGGACTTGAAGTAATGATGGTAAAGATGTCACCCTATACGCGTAGAGGTTCCAAGACCAGAGGGTGAACATTTTCTATGTTAAATTAAAGCTGTTACAGAAAAAACTAATGCTATTGTTTTCTGGTGGAGTGTGTCCCTCCAATATGATTTTGTTTCACATTTTAGTAATGAGTGTGGGGAATTTCAATTAACACTAGAACTACCAAATAATTAAATATTAAAATGCAGTAACTTTTTGGAAATAAAACCCATATAACTATGGGACCCTGACTTTTCCTAAATGTGTGTATATTTTATCAAAATAACAAAACGAAAAAAAGTTTTGAGTGTTTCTACCTAGAATGGTCATTTTGACCGCTATCGCTCTTATTGAGCGCTGTATGTAATAAAGGTGTTGTATTATTTCAGTCTTTGCTACTTTTTCGGGAGATGCGTGCCACTGTTGCCTAGCAACTATTATTCCTCCTCATCCTTTCAGACTGTAGCAAATCTAAAATCTAGCTTTATTTTCGCGCTAAACCAAAGAAGACGTCAAAATGGCACAGAGAAGGAGAATTATTGCGGCCCACGTTTTAGCTGAGCTTCAGATACTTGATGACGCTGAGTCTGATGGAGGAGCAGGATCGGACACTGACAGCTCCTGGTCTCTTGATGGCTCATCTGACACTCCCTCTAAAAGTGATTCAGAAAGTGTTTCAGAGAGTCCCTTTTGTAAAAAAAAGACAGCTGGACACTTCCAGTTCATCATCTGCTGGAATCACATCTAATGATACTTCAGGTAAATTTCTTAAAAACACTAACTTCTTATGATTAGATTAGTTTTATGATGTAGTAGTTACATGTTAGGCTACCATAATCCAAGCCTGTATGCCAGGCTCGTGTGATTTTGTGATTAGGATTTATCATATACGTATACTAGCCCTGATGAGTTTTATATTTCATGAAATAAAACTAATTAGGATATGTTTCTGACAACAGTCCTGAATAACGCTCAGTGCATGACCAAATTCACTTTCATCAAAACAACATGAAACAGCTAAAGATGGCACAGTGTGGACCATTATAGAGACAGGTGAAAACAGTGGAAGCGACAGAGCCAAAATGTCCTGACAGAGGTTTCAGGTCCCACAGTGCATGCAAAGCGCAACATCGAAGATGTGCTCAGCACTTTTCTTTATTTGATTGATGATGTCATGTTGAAACACATCAGGGACTGCACCGTTGCTGAGGCGCACAGGGTCAATGGAGACAGTTCGTGGGACATGACAGTAGATGAGCTAAAAGCCTTCTTTGCGCTAGTGTGCATTCGTGGAGCACAAGGTGGAAAAGGGATGGACTTGGCGAGCTTTTGGTCGGATGACTGGGGCTGTGCATTTTTCAAGGAGACCATGTCCCGAAACAGATTCCAGGAAATCATGCACTTCCTGCACTTTGACAAAAAAGGCGCACACGCATACAGGACAACAAGTTTGCCCTGGTGTCTGAAATTTGGGAGCGCTTTGTCCAGAACAGCATTGCTTGCTACAAGCCCGGTGTTGACATTACTGATGCTGA
>JAUBNQ010000028.1:14999269-15017114 GCA_032353495.1 Ctenopoma kingsleyae | reverse complement strand
ATATATAATTATATACAACATTTTTAAGGCTTGCATTGAAGATTTGAACATTTCTATACATATAATTTTCACAATATTAAAACTACACCAGTGATACACCCCAGTGTTTTGTCACAACTGTTTGTAATCAAGATGATAAATAGAAATAGCTTTTGCAAAGCTTTGCCTAGTAATACATGACACTTATGATTCTGGACACGCTTCTAATTAGTTATACATGTTCGATAAACACCCCTGCCAACAAGAACTCTGTGTGTGTGTTTGTGCATGTGTGAGATTGTTAATAGTTGTGTGTTTATGCTGTTATGAGCTGCATTTATCTCATCATTTTAAAAACACCACCCACTGCTTTAATCCCTCCTCCCAACACTTCCAATGTTGGCTACAGTTCAAGTTTAATATATTCTAGAGGGAGGAGGGATAAAGACAGACCCTCACTGGAGGAGAGAAGAGCTATGCAAACAGAAAGTGGGATGCTTGCAAATGAGATACAGCAGTCAGGTATTTATGATGCTGGGTAATCACCAAGGGAATTAAGAATTTAACTGTGAATGTGTTATCTGTGTATCATTAACATCGTTTAGATGGATTTATCACCTATCAACACAGGCGACCCTGTGGCATGAGCTGTATGTTAAAACAGGTCTGAGGTTGAGCTGTGTGCAATACGGATTACTGTATATCATCTGAATATTATGTATATATATATATATGAAATAAAATATGATTTAGGAGTGAAGGCTTACAAACTAATGTGAAATTGTCACTGGTATTAGTATTAGCACTAACATTTAAAGAACTGCAAAGGAATTTAAATGCTTGTAGATAGTGGGCAGTATTAGAATATAAACCCCTTTTCAATTATTTGATTTTTTTTAAATCACAAGAGTAAATAAATATTTTGTCATTGTTGCAAAAAAAAACAAAACAAAAAAAAACTCATGAGTAGGCAAGCATACATGAACACAAATTGGTTAGAGATCATGGTATGAGTTTCAATAAGGTTATAAAATAGCCATGCTTAAAAAAACGATTACCGGTTTGAAACAGGAAATAAACAACAATCTTTGTTGTCCTGTGTTCTGTAGTTTCTTCTGTACTCCTGTCATAAATTACCCCAACTGCTAGAGGTAACCTAATGATTAAATGTAAGTATGGGTCATAATAAGCAGCTTGAACAGGAGCAACTTATTTTTTTAGAGGAGTTTTATTGGTCTTATTGGTTAACTCTAACATGAGTTACAACACTGCCTCAAAGATACAATACTGTTTGTACATTAAAGAGAGCCTGCATGTATTAGAATTAAAACTGTTAAATTATGTATGCACAACTTCAAAAATTAAATTCATTTTGACCTTCAGAATGATGTCATTTGATGTCAAATTATGTGTTTTCTCAAATGATGAACTAAAATATTGTCAAATTAAACATTAAATGTGAATGCTTTGCACAAAGTAATGATGTTTCTTCCATTTTGCACCTAGTCCCCTGCATTCAAAACCACAGGAATCACTGGACTCATTCAGTTCAGAGGCATGTTTTACTAACTGCAGTGATCTTACACGTGTTAACAGTCTTTTGTAGGGAAGCGAAAAATAATTTAAAAACTAAACACCCACCTTGCGAATGCCTTCTTTTGACTCCTCAACATTATTATCTGCTCCTCCAGTGCGGTTAATCATCCGCCACATCTGGGAGTACATGGGATCTCTCTCAAAGGGATTCATGGCCTTGGAGCGCACCTGATCATATACTGCAGAGTCCAACACTGTACCATAAGGCAACTCTGTCTGCTTGGATAAGTCCTGGAGAGACCTACAGAGAGACAAGTAATGAGAAGAGTTAGTGCTCGTTTTCTTTCCAGTAGTCTGGTCATTGTAAGCTTCGTGTAAAGTTTGCCTGAATGGTCAGCTTCACATCACACCCCTTGGTGATTACTGTTGTGGTGATACTACAGTCACATGTTGACCATTTGTTGGTAGCTGTAGTTGTGGTAATGGGTGTAGCAGTGTTTTGTTTTCAGCTGCACCCTGTACTTAAAGTACTACTACTAAGTAATATTAAACTAAGACTGCGGATAATCTTGACTATAGCAGTTTCTGGGTAATGTAAACACCTAATCACAGCCTTAATTTTTCAATGTATGTTTAAGACAATTTTTGGATAATAATGGGCTATGACGTCTAAGACTGTTCACACAAAACACAAACACAAAAAGGTGACAGATTAAACAGAAAAATCATTAAAAAGACATTAACAGTTCTGCTTCTGGTTTGGCATTCTTAGCCTTGCAGGAGAACACATGGTGAATTAGGTTTATTACATTGTTACTGTTTTGGTAAGTCCCAGTGTAATATTCATGGACTGACCAGCTGTGGTTCACACCATCTCTTACCCCATAAATGAATGATTTGATGTAAACTCTCTATGGGCCAACAGTAGGAGTTGGCAGCCACATGTAATTGACATGGAATAAAAAGCTAAAAGTGGAAAAATGGGAATAGGCTATGACCAACAAATGTGAGAAAAATGTTAGTGGAAAGCAGTTTAGACAGCAGCACTCACTCATTTCACAATGGTAGACAACATGGTTTGGGTGTCTGCACACAGTTCATACTGTAACTACCAAGTAAAAGAGAGACACTAATAGAGGAGTAGAAATGAAAAAGTATTTGTCTCATTTTCCCCCTCTCTCTCTCCCTGTTTCTTTTTTGCTCTACCTATCACCCATAAATGATCACCTCTGGTGGGAATACAAAAGCCATCGTTAATTACTATGATGCAATGGTGTATGAGTTGCCTTTCAAAGAGTTTGGTCACTCAGAAATGCAGTGAGAACCATTACAGCAACTAATTACTGTTTGTTTGCTAAATGGTGGCTACATACAGTACCACCAACGGATTTGAAAGGCACACATTTATGAAACAAAAATGCAAACATGTCTTGCTTAATAATGAACAACATGTGTAAAGTATCTTACTTCATTAATTCAGCTGTGAGACATCCACAAAGTATATTTAACAACTGGGAACACATAAGTAGGTACTGTTTGCATTATTACAAGGCTGCTCACTGCTCAAACGCATACACACACAGACACACAAAAATAACACGTTCATACTTTTTATAGAAGGTTGTGACTCGTGCAGTTCTGCTCTCTCTAATGCCTTCCTCAACTATCTCTTTGACCTGCTGGAAAAAAAATAAAAATCCTTTGAAATTTTTAATGAACTCTGCCATGAACATGAATCTTTTACTGCCGTCAATTAATCTTTGGCCTTAATAATCTCTCCTCCCCACTACTCCCACGTGAATATGTAAGCCTGTCAGCACACTCTTTGACCAGCATTCCCCCTTTGTGAATTGGTTTCACTGGGTAGTAAGTCTAAGCTTATTATTTAATAGTGTGTGTGCCTGAGAGTGAGAGAGGGAGAAAGTTGAGTTTAGATTTTACTGTGCCAGAGAAAATAATAATTCAGAACAGAACAAATTTATGGTGGTAAAATGTACATATATAAAAAGAATTTGGTCAATTCTGAAACAAGACAAGGATATCACAGAAGACAATGAAGAAGGTTAGATGGTCTAGTAAAACCATGATTTTTTGCTAACCTTAACCAAAGTGCTTCTGTTACCTAAACCTAACCACACACAGGATTAGAGATGAGTTAGGTGGGTTTGTGGTGTCACAGCTGTGTACTGACCACGCAAAACTCTGTTTTGGTTAATAAAAGTAACAATGAATTCTTTCAAAAATATTTTTTAACAGAACATAATCCATGATTACGTTTCTTGCAAGACATATTTGTGTTTGGAGGTTACAACCTCTTTTTTTGGAGAAAGGGTCAGTGAATTATTTGTATGGAAACAGAAGGACAGCATACCAAAAATAAAAAGCTCTTAAGAAGTGTCTACAATAATTCATTTTAATCAAACACTATGAAATGTCTGGGATTTAATCAAACAAACGCAGTTGTATTTCTTCACTGTGTGCGTGTGCTACCTCATTTTGCAGCCAATTATATTCCCTCTAAGCAGCTCAACGAGCAAGTAAATGAAGTGAATAGCAGCTGAATGTATCTTGTGACAAACAGTATATGCATGTGTGTTTATGTGTGTGTGGTGACTGATTAAGAGACCCAAAAAGGGGAAAAGGCTAGAGAGACGCTCTTAATTGCATGTGAGTCAGAGTATACAGTATGTCCATGGAGATGACCATATTTGGTAGCATGCCTTAAGTTAGTGAAGCCAAATGACAAAGGTGATCTTGGCTCTGCAATTCTGTGAAGAAATTAATTTGTTCAAAGCCAGTCAAGCCTTGATCAGTTCATTAACATTAACACATGGCTGCAGACAGCTGTGCAACAAGCAATTTATGAGAACTAAAAGCAAAGCAATGCAACTGCTTTTACTTACATAGGACATTTTGAACAAATACAATTCAAAGAGCTTAACAAAGCAAAAGCTAACTGATGCAGCATTTAAACATGCGTTAGAATTTACTTCTTTCTTCTTTACTTTTTATTATACACTGTTTCTACTTCAGTGAAATAGTCAGGGTTTGGCATTAAGTCCTGTTGTCCCAAGGACAATAAAAATAGTATTGGGGAGGATGCTAATACATTTTTGGATGAATTTGGGACAAGAGATGAAAGAAAACATTCTGCTGCCATTATAATGAACGACAATCAAAATAAATCTGCATGTTTTGTGTAAGACACAGTTATTATTAAACCTCTATGATGACACACACACACTAAAAAAGGTAATCACCAGTCTTGTTTCAAATTCAGTCCCCTCGACAAGATACGTTAAGGCACTTTAATAGTGTATTGACAGCAGCTCCCCTTTGGTGGTTTAGGTTAGGTTAAGGTTGGGGTTCGGTTTGAGTAACATACCTCAATAGGGTAAAAAAGGTTGATACAAGATGTGTATTGACTGTCCCAGTGACAATAATGTGCTTACAACAGGAAAACTTGCAGCAGAGTCAGACACTGAACCTGCAATGGACAATTAAACCTAACTCAATTAGGTACCTGTAGCTAAGCTTGCTGGTACTAATGTTAAACTATTAACAGTAAATGCTCATGTTAATGTTGACTGATATCTAACGAGTCTGCAGCTGACAATTGCATTTACAGTGAGCTGACCAGCTCCTCCACTTTAATCATACTAGTTGGCTATCTAACTTGGCAACATTAGCAATGATCATCTCTTGAAAAACTTTAACGTTAACTATCTGTGTGTCAGTGTGTACTGACAGTGACAGAAACATGTCCCTGCATACTCCCAGTCTGCTCAGTTCCTAGTAAAGCAGGAATGCCAGCTCTCAAGCCACAAGTCCATTTTCTCACGCAGTGAAAAGCAGCTTTATAACTGACAACATCACGGCACAAAAGCAGGACACTGACAGGGCACAGACAGACAAGACAGATCAGCACAGCGTCTCTCCCTTTATTCTCACGCCGCTCACACACAGGCAGCAGACTGAGTGAGTTATTGTAGTTACAGCGACACTCTGTGTCTATGCCAATTTCTCACAATTACCAGTAAGAGAATTTAAGGTTTGCCTGTGTAAAATCATGACTGTAATTGTACCTAAATGATAAAATCTAGTAATATAGCATAATTCGACTTGTGTGCGCACTTGAAAAGGGGGAAATAAAAAGATATTGTAAACATGGGAATTTATTGCCAAACTTATTACAATACTGTACATGAATCTATATGAAGCAAATGTCAGTTTGAAGTACGTTAATGATAATGTAGAAAAAACAAACACTTTCACACTTTCACACTCAAAATTCAGTATGGTCCATGTTAATAGGTGGACAGTTTAGATTCTACTTCAGAGTGATCATCGTTCATAGTTAAGAGCTCTGAAAAGTACATACTGTAACTGTTTACATCAATGGCAACCATAAAGCATACAAGACACTGACCACTGTGCTTTCTCAGCCAACGACTGGGACACAGGCATGCATACATACAGAATAGTCACCTACTAATATACAGCTACCCACAAGGAAGTAAAAAACACCTGATTGAATATGACAATCTTTGGCAACCATAAAATATATAATTTCCTGTGTGAGCATCAGCCAGGAATGAATGCTTTTTATCCTTCAACACTCTATTACAATCTTCACATCCAGACCAATTCTTCTGCTCCATCTCTACCCTCTCTCAATAGTAGCTGTCTTTTTTTTCACTTTTGTACCACCCCAAAATCAATTTCTTATTCTAATTCATTGCCATACCTCAAATCCTTCCCTCCTTTTTCCATGTTTTTTTGCCTATCCTTGTTTATTTGTCCTCTTTTCTCTTTCTAATCTCTTCCTCTGTCCTCTCCCTTTCCTCTTAATCCATCTCATCTTTTCTTCTAGGTAGTTTTCATTTTCACTTCATAACGTCTATGCGGTTTTGTCTCTCTTTGTATTTTTCTCTCTTGCTTCCTCTCTTTGTCCCTCTCCACTGCCATCTCTGACTGTTTTCCTAAAGGATTCACACTGAAATTGAAGGAAAACATCCAAGCGTGAAATAGTCCAGAGAGGGTTCTGAACGCTCACTTGTTATTTCATTTCCAGATTGAAACAAGAGCATTAATACTTAAAAACCTGTCTTTCCGGATGGCTCACTGAGAGACTAAGAAGAGCAATGCCTCCATCCTTCTCCAGGCCCATCTTTTTTTCCTGTCCACGCATTCGCTTGCTTTCTCTTTTCCATTCTTAATGAATTTACTCTCTCAATCACTCACGCAAATGCATTTACTCTTGTTCCATTATGCGTAATATGTTAGTCAAGTATTAACAGATGACAGTGCATGCTAATCTCAACATCAGTGTCTCCTTTTTTCACTTGGCTACTCTCTTCATCTTTCCATTGAGAGTTTTGTTGATGATTGCTCTCCATTCCACCAACCATCTTCGGAGGCCTAAGGCCATGTGGGTGCTGCTGTTTAGGTGGTAATTATGCCACTAATGACCCCAGAAGAGTCAACACATTAAAGATAATGCATTAAAATTTATGGAAATCCTTAATTAGCTCAATGGATGCTGAATGAGGCAGCAAACTGAAAGGCACTCATTAAACAAACACACACACACACGCACAAACAATAAAGAGAGGATAGACAAAGGAAAATAAGAAAAGTAGCTTTTTCTACTCATTTCCAAGAGAGTGGACAGAATCATCTGAGATGAATAAAAAAAAAGTGTGAACACAAAAGGGATGAAAAGATAGAGACAAAGTAAGCCAAAGACAGCAAAGAGAGAAGAAGAAAATGACAGAGACAAACTGACAGAAACAAATTAAGAGACAGATAGTGATGAGATTTAGAGAAATAAATGTTGTTTATTCCAAAGCCAAGCACAATTAACTATGGCACTGCCGGGCATAGAGGATGCTTCGGCATGCTTATTAGTCCAATGAGAGATGAACGTTTCCTAGTGCCACCAGGAGAGAAGCTGGCAAACATATTATCACAAGGACAGATAAACAGAGGGCACATCGCTTAGGGAAATAATGAGTGTGTGTCTCTGTGTGTGAAATCATAGCAATGAGAGCAGAAGGCTTTGCCAGTTGCCTTGCTACATTCTCTGGTCCGAAGGTGAGAAGAAAACATCTCCTCTCACTGGCTGCTGTTACTGGACAGTATTTCTTCAGTCCAATTAAAAGGATTCTGATTAGAGATTCCAACATAACTGTTTCTATGGACAATGATTAGATAAGATGTACAGTTACCTGAATGCTAAAACCGCTAAGTGCACCTTCCTCCACCAAAGACCGTGAGCCAGTGGATAAAAGCCAGTTTTGTTTTGTTGCCACCACATTTCTGTCCCTTCCGGGAACTCCGTACATCACCTAATGTTACCCACATGTTGCGGGTCTATTCCTACCAGAGGTGGGTAGTAACGAGTTACTGTTGCATTTACTTAAGTAACTTTTTGAAAGAAATTAACTTCTAAGAGTAGCTTTACTGCACTATACTTTTTACGTTTACTTGAGTAGATTTGTGAAGAAGAAACGCTACTCTTACTCTGCTACATTGGAGAACACTTGACTCGTTACTTTTATTTGTTTTAACCATTTATTCTACCAGAGAGAATAAATGTAAAATAATAAATAAATAATAAAATAAAAATAAAAATCTACCGCCTAGAGTTGTGACATTCAGAACGAACCAAATCTATTGAATGACGGGATCCAAGTCGCGGTTGGGAGCCATTATTTTTTGTTGTTGTTTCACATCACTTACTATCAAACCAGCCAACCAACCAATTTAAGAGCTAGAAGAAAGCAAATAAAAGACAAGAGAACAAATTAAAACCATGTACAACCGTAGAGTTTTGGCTAACTTGTTTTTATCTCCTTTACTGTTTCTCCCTTGTTTACTTTTTAGCTTCAAGTGGATGTACTGGGGTTCTTTCAAAATAAAACTTCTGTTTTAAAAGAAAATTACAAAATAAAAGCGATCACCTAATTATCTGAGCAAAAACCTTAAACAAGTTACATGTTGCTCACACAGTGTGCTGATGTCATTTACACCACTTGAAAGATTTTTCACAAATATTATTGAGTTTTTCTGTATTGTTAAAAATGTTATTTTAAACAAAGGGTAAATCAAAAATAGTGATCTCACTGTCAAAGCAGACATTGTGAAATGTTTGTATGAATTCAGATCAGACATTAAAATCTAGTTCACACATGTGAAATGAAATTATAATCAATATTTCACAATAATTTAAATTTATGGCAACTGGATCCAGTTGCCAGGACTCAACTTCCAGATATCTTCACATGTAGTCTACGTGCTATGTGACAGAGCAGACAGTAAATGAAAAAACATTGAAATGAGAAATGTCACAGTTCAAACATACATACATTACCTACTGTAGGTGTTTCAAAAGCTTTATGTTGCGAGGAAGGTTTGGAAATATGTGTTTCTTGTGCCTTAATTTGTTATTTTGTAAAGATGTTACTTATTTTTACTAATTTTATTTTATTATTCAGAAAAAACAGAATTTTCACACTATTTAATTTTTTTTTCTGTCTGATTACATCATTTTTTTAAAAATAAATCCGACATTATGATCACTACTTGGGTAGTCTTTTCACCAAGTACTTTTTCACTCTTACTTGAGTAATTTTTTGGCTACTCTACCCACCTCTGATTCTGACTAAGCTACTGTAACAGAGAGCAGCTGTAACAAGGCAAAGTGATTTCCCTTTGGGATTAATAAAGTTTTTTGAATCTTGAATTATACTGATTATTGAGAGAATATTAGGGTCCATACAAATGCAGCTACTGTCTTCATTGCTTTGTCTCATCCCGCCGCTCTCTGTTTTCCCCTCATCAACCCTACCTTGATCAGTGGAAACACACACACACACACACACTTCTATAACGGAGTTTGTACATCTGATGCGATTCCGAATTATTGAAAAAACTAATCCATGGAAAAACATTTTCTTTACCATGTTTAACAATAAAGGACCAAGAGCTGTTGAATACTTACTGTATGGAGTTTTCTATCCGTGTGATGGTGAGAAAGGCTGCAAGATTGGCAGTATATGAGGAGATGACAATTAAAGCAAACATCCACCAAACACCCATCATCATCCTTGTAGCTAATGTGGTGTATGGTACCTCTCCACCTACACAAAAAAGAAAGAAAGAAAGTTAAAAAAAAAAAAAAAAGCACAGTAACAGAACAAAGACCAAAGGTACCACATCAACACATACAAGCAACTCATTGCTGCAGGGCAAAAGCTGTTGAAACAGCAAAGCACATCCTGAAAGATTATGTTTGGATTAACAGATCACATGGCAGAATAAAGTGGGAGAAACTGCAGAGAACTAAATCTATACGCTCATCTACAAAGATATCAAAACCCAATCTTGGTACATCTTATGTTGAGAGGTAAAAGTGGCCACTCTTGAAATGTATTCATCTACAAACATTCTCAAAATACCAGCAATCATACCTGTTTGGACACACGTTAAAATATACTTTATAACCTGCAATGAATTATCTTGAAAACCATCTTTAAGCCTGAGCAGACTGAACACAATGCGTAAATTCTTGTCAGGCCTTACCATTAGGATTTAATGCTGCCTGAAGCACATTACAATGATAAGTGGCTTGGCTGTCTTCAAATATCAAACCTCTTTATCCCTGTTTTATGTTATAAACAGCTTTTGTAGCCTTGTCCTTTGAAATGCTGTTCCACAATAAAAAGGAAAGTGCCCCTTCTTTCTGTGAGCTTCAATATGACTGTCACTCTAAACATGAAAAAAAAATATTTATGATTTAACCAGTGAAAAATAACACACACATACACACATACATACTTATCGTTGGGATTTATTTTTCCTCATGTAAACAATTATGCATCTATACATATTTGAATGTGCATACCAAATATAGACGTACTGTATACACAAACACACAGTAATGAAGGATTTGCAGCATGTGAGATCCTCTTCTCTGCCTTTATTGCAGCCTGACAGAATTTGCCTCATTCATTCTTGTAGCAGGGGATCACTGTTTTCTTAAGTCAGACCAAAAGGTACTCTCTTTACTCCTCCAGCTGGGACTCAAGAATGTATACAAAACCCACATAATCCCATGTTCCCGTTATCTCGCTCATCTTTTCTATCTCTATACTGTACTCTTGTTTTTGCCATCTGGCCATCATCTTTTGCCTCTCAGGCCTTTTCTGAATCACATACAGCACTTGATTTTATTCATATTTGTACTCTCTCTCACTCTTTCTAGGTTCACTCTATCTTGGCAACAGATTTGCTTTTCACATGCTTTTATGTCAAATGATTTAACATCTTGTTATCTGTATAAAATGCATCAAAATCTGTCTTATCATTTCATCTACCATTTATTTATGAGGTAGCCTGACACCAGTCAACCTTATTACAAATAGATATATATACAACATGAGAATCTATCTTCTATCTAGAAACATAAGTCATCTAGAATACAGTGCTATCAATCAAATTATGTAATTAAAGTATGTAAATATTATTCTTGATCAAGTTCATGCATTTAGTTTTTCATGAGAATTAATGTGAATCTGCCAGTGGGAAGATGAACTGAACCTTTTCCAAACATAAATGCAACCGGTAGGCACATGCTTTTCTCTCATAACTTGGGCTGCGAATGTCTAAATATATGCCAAACCATGACTCCAGTATCTTGGACTTCAATAGCTTCTAAACATGACCTTTGTGAATCATTCCACCCTCAGAACATATTTTGGGATACTGGGTTTCATACTGCAATATCCATGCAGGTCCGATCAAGTTACCAGAAAAAAAAGAAAAAAAAAATATTGTCAGGTCTCAGAACAATTTCCATGTTGATTTCTGGCTGCACAAGTGACTTTTATAAAATATTTATTACAGTAGGGAAATTACTCAGTTGAGTTCTGACATCTGAATGCCGCACTATCTGAAGGTGCAGAGTTTTGTTAGATAGTTTTATAGTTCTCTCTGTCCCTAGATAATATCTACATCAAATCAAGATCAACTACAACAGACTTTCTGAAAAGGGCACATGGTATCCTGTTCTAAATGTGTGTGTGTTTGTGTGTGAGACACAAGGAGTAAGAAAAACGTACCACTTTGTAACATATTATATAAACTTGGAGCCAAATAAAACTGAACATTGAGAAGTGGGTATTAAGAAGTCATGACCACTAAAACGTGCTGAGTTTAACTGGATCAATAATTAAGAAAGATAAAATTGTTGTTGATTGTGTGAATGCATGTTAGAATAATTAACTCTTCTTGTGCAGGGCTTCCTTCAATGAACTTATATGGATGGATGTCAAATATTCTTTGTCTGAACTATCATCTTAAACAAACAAACAAAACTAGGACAACTAAAGCTATGACTGTTCTGTGTCAGGCTTGGAATAAAGGAGCTTCTCTTCAATGTGTTCTTCTA
Organism: Ctenopoma kingsleyae; assembly: GCA_032353495.1. Lineage (NCBI taxonomy): Eukaryota > Metazoa > Chordata > Actinopteri > Anabantiformes > Anabantidae > Ctenopoma > Ctenopoma kingsleyae. The sequence continues at coordinate 15,005,146 of JAUBNQ010000028.1, read as the reverse complement.
GGCACTTTTTATTTATTTCCTGTGGTTGCCATCCTGAAAATCTGTCAATGGTGAGAGTGTATTGTCTCTGTTTTTATGTTTATGGATTCTATAGGAGGCATAGCTAGCACAAAGCAGCTTTTGTGCAATACCAGCCTGACACCTTCAAGGAAACCATATTGTATTCCCTCAGTAGTTAGCCGTTCTTCCCACCATGCCTCTGCTTTGTTCCAATGTCCTTATTTCTTACTACTCCACTCTAAATGGGGAATCTAAATCTAACTCTATGGTTAAAGGACCATAAAAGAGATGATGCATGTTTCAGCCAAATTACTCCAAATTATATAAACTACTTTACAGCTAACATTTTTGCAAATCACATTTCATGTCCTTAGTTTTCTTTTTAATGTAACTTCTAGGTCACCTTTGGTCTTCATTTGTTATTGCCAGACTCTAAACACAGGATTACTTCCTGTCAGACTTGTCTGATTGGCTAGACTACTGGATGTCTATATAACTGATGTGAATTAGATAGTTGGCTGGCTACATACTCCCTTTGCTGAGTGACTGATTGATTTGCTATATTGCTGACCTCTAAGATGGTCAACAGATTTTCTTCTTTTGTCATGACTCACATCTGTGCTATTTCTGCTGCTTTCTAATCCTCTGTTTTTATTAAAATATTCAGACACTTCCTATCTCTCATTTATTCTCATTTCCTATCTTCCTGCCTTTTGGCTCATCTAGCTACATAAATATGCCACCGCATTATTGCCATTGTATGCACTGTGTCCCAGTGTGAACAAGAGGAAGACTAAAAGCTGAAGTTAATCAGGAATTGATGGAAAAGATGACTACTGGACTGAAAGAATGTCCCTTCTCCTTTGAGTTTTAATAAACTCTATGTGTATATAACATACATCTATTAAGTTATAATAATAATAATAATAATAATAATAATAATAATAATAATAATTAATACTTTATTGATCCCCTTGGGGAAATTGTTGTTGGTACAGCTGCTAGACCTGTGTCAGCGGGTTTCGGTGTCATGTCACACCAAAAACATGTAGCTTTGGGGGGACTGAGAAACAAACCGCTGACCCTTGGGTTGGAAGACAACTGCTCTACCCACTGAGCTATCATGCTGCCCTTTCAACCAAATTCAGCCAAATTACCATGATACTGTGGTGGTACAGTATTCTTCAAGACATACTACAATATCATTTTAGCAACCCAGTCTTTTAAAAATTACATTCATATACAACTAAACTGCAATTGCAATTACATTTTTGTAGCAAACGTAATTTTGAAGATGTGGTGAAGCGCATTTTGTGAATGAATGACATACTACATTTATTAACGCAGGACTGTCAAGCCAGAGACCTTCGAGTTCGAGACCTAAGTTCCCCATGAGGTTTAGGCAAGAAAAGTACTGATCTTAGGGTTAGAGAAAGATTGTGTTTTGGTTTAAATTTGAATACAGATGACCCTAAACCTGTGCTGTGATTTTTGCAGAAGAGAAAACAGGGTGTTGAAGATCAAATATTTTGGTGGACAAAACGCATCAACATATTTGCAAATTGTCATTTGCATTAATTTTGAACATATGATCATCATGTTAACAGAAAATGTCATAAACAAATACAGAATGAGCAATAAGTAAAAATCGATCCCACAGAGTTCCCCGTTGCTACTGTTTTCTTCTCTTCTGTGAATAGTATATCAATGCGATATAAACAAATAGTTTGAAATTCATTACCATAACCTTTAGATAGTATGGATTACCTATACAGTGTTGTGTGAAATATTTCTGCAGGGCAAACCCTTCTTGATGCCCTTCAGGAATAAGCATATACATAGAAGGGCCACCACATAAACCCGAACATGTTCTCACACACACACACACACACACATCCCTGACTTCCTGTTAGCTGTTGTAACCCTTATATTATACACAGATTGTATTGATCCACATATAGAAGGCGAGCAGAGAAACACAGCCTGTAAATAAGCCCAAAGAAATTTCTGCTGACTTCATCATTTTTATGTTCCTCTCAAGTGTGAAAAGGAGGCAAAAGTGCTGATGAGGCTTGAAGAATAGAGGGGAGAAGAGGATAAATGAATGTTTCTGTAATAAGTTCAATGTCAAGCAAATTCTGCATATACTGTAGTGTGCATGCAGACACACACACACAGTTAGTACCTGAGCTATTCTAGAATGGAATTAGAAGGTCCCAAACATGGTTATATACACATACAGACACAGACACATGCACACATTCACACACAGAAAACGGCCAGGTGTTTATCACAGGTCTCCACACTTGGCCACTGCAGTCTGGAATTTTTACTGACTGCTCTACCTTCATTCATTCTGGACAATAAAAAAAGCTCTCCAAGGCTAAAAAAGCAGCCAGTTTTAATAATGAAGGTTTTCAAGCGATTTACCACAGTGACTAAAGGGTAGACACACAAACAAGTAAGTGTGCCTGAGTGTGGTCAAGTTTAGGATAATTTTTTGTGATATACAATTGAGTAAACTAAAAGACTCGTAGTATTTTATAATAATAGTACAAAAGGAATGTACTGCAGCATAAAACTTACTTGGCTTGTGGTTTGTCACAACTAGACTGCACCATGATATTATGTTTCTATAATTTGTAGGGTGTATGTAGGTTTAAAGATGTACCAATTTCTTTAAAGAGCATCTAGCACAAACATTAGCACGTGGTCTATCAACTGCTTCTTCTACAGTCTTGCTATGTGAGTCAACCTAATTTGATGTGGCTCTTCTAGCCGTTTGTAATTTGATGTGTTTTAAAGTCATATTAAGGAAAATGTATTTAGTAATAGATGATAAAGAGGGTCTCTATTATCAACCAGCCTTAGTCACTGCTCGTGTTAAAAGCAGGTATGATAAGAGTCAATCACAATGAATCAGATCCCAGTTTACTAACTCACACAAAGTTCTTTATAATATGGTTTTAACGTGTAACGTAACAAAGTTATCATTATTTCAAGATCAACTCAAAACAAATCACTGCCATTGCTGGTGCATCTGGCACTGTATACATCTGAAAACAACTGTTCAGTATTTTAATTACATGCTCAACATAACACATTCGCAGGACTGAAAATCAAGAAGAGGCCAGCTATTGCTAACTCCTTTGTATCTGTAAGTGTGAATGCACCCTAAGACCTGACCAGATTAAATATAACATGTACTGCCAAATCTGAGACAAACCTGACCCAAATAGGTATAACATAACTGATATGTTCTTGAACCAAAGTTTCCAAAGCAGTTGGTGTATTACTTTTACTATGCTGAGAAATCCTTCTCCTCATATTCATTACCTTATTATATTATATAATGGCACACAATCTTTTCACAGATTGAAATTCTCTGAAATACCAACCTTTATTGGAGTCTAAGTCTCACTATGTGCATGTGTGTGTGTCTCTGTGATGATGACTCTTTTTTTATGCAGATACATACAAGAGAGACATGCAGTCATGTGCAGTGATATACAATGTATTTTAATTAAGTAATTTAAATTAAATAAAGACAATGATTTCCAATTTTTTAACACCCATAAATCAATTTTGCATAAAAAAAAAAAATCAGTGAATTATTACCTTTATTCTCTAATAGCAGGCAATAAAAGTAGTTTTCTGCTGTCTGTGCACCAGTGACTTTCTGATATAGTTCTTTTTTTTTTTAAATAACATAATTACAAGCACAATTTATAAGCTAACAAAAAGAAGATTAGAGATAATGCAACAGAAAGAGTGTGAAGAAAGTTGGACACCCAGTACAAACAGACAGAGAAATCAATTTACAAAGTATCCCCTTTCAATAAATTTCAACTCTCAGTAATTGGCCATCAAAACACTTGATGCATTTTTGTCCAGATGTAAAAGATGAACTGTACTGCTTTCCACAGGGACATCAAGAGTGAAAGGAAAGTAATGTGTTATCTGTTTTCTCTGAATACACACACACAGTATGTAAGTGTAAGCACAAAGAGTCTTGCCGCATTTTGCACACACAGTGTTGCTCTTGCACACATCCCGACATAACTGATATCTGCATGGTGAGCACGCTCTGAAGCACAGCTAAGTGGGGGAATAATTTGCATTGCAATCTTTTAATTTGCTCCTTTTTTGTGAAATTGAGCCGACTTCCACAAGCTAACCACAGTGAGCATAGAACCCCATTTCAACCTCCTCCCTTAGGGTGGTTCTGTGCAATTTGAATATCTTTTTTCCCCAGTTGAACTCATATTGAAACTTATATTCCTATTACACACATTGAACTCTTGTGGGGTTTCAACTTAAGTCCTGTTCTGAATATGTTGACGCTGCAAATAATATTACTCTCAGAATTCAGAACTAGACTCTTTAGTGTGATGTGACAGAGAAGAAATGGAAATTTCTCAGAGCAGACTACAGCACTTCGTTTAATTCTCCAATACATCTTTAATATACCAAAAACGGCTTTCTGCTTTATAAAATGTTATGTTTGTTGAAATAATCTGCATTTCATTTAGAGGTCATTTTAGTGACATGCCAGAAAAGAGTATAATTGTAACTTCTAACTTTTACAATGACTATTATTTTTCCCCCATACTGTACAACTAGAATTAGTATGGACTTCTTTGATTCCTAATTTACTTATGATATTGGTTATTTTTACTGATGCCCATACTGTGTAGTAAATTTCAATCTTGTTGTAAATAACACTTATACTGTATCTCACATTGCCACATCCAATTGCTGCTTCTTCTAGTGATGTGTCATTCACGAACGAGCAGGCTGTAAGATCTGAGGTTTTGTAACGAATGAGAAAACTCTTCAGTCGCTCCTCCTCAGCTCTGCTGAGAATCCATGCAGGCAGGGTTGGGACTTTATTTTGATGGGAACACTATCCTGCCAATCACATGCAAAAAAATCACATGTGAAATAAGGAAGGGGGGCAGACACTACGATGACAGCGGGTACATTGGTACAGGTCAGGTACACAGAGCGACTTAAATGCAAGTGCGCGGGGAAAAGTTAAGAAATGATGAACATTTCTAAATGCCAACCTGCACTGACTTTTCTTCTAAGGGAGCCGACCCAAAAGAGCCAGACTATATATTTATATAGTATATATATATATCCAACTTTGTTGCACTGGGAACATTTTGGAAATTCTTTTTTTTTTTTTTGGCAAACTGCTTTATCTGGAAGTTGGATGAGGGAGCAAGTGACCAAAAGACTGAAGTGTTCATTGAAAAAACATTTGTGTCCTGCAGTAATAATATGTTATGTCATGTTTACAGACACTTAGACATCAAACACTTGTAATAACAGACACACATACAGCCCTCCATTTAGACAATATCTGCTTTGTTGTCCTACTGTATTTGACTGTTTCTCTTTGACCCTCTTCTTCTCCCACAGTCAAATTGTCTCTCTCATCTCTTTGATCTCCTCCTGTTTTCAATTCCCATGGTAATTGTATATGCAAAAATATTGAAAAAATATATTCATATATTTTAATACAAAGTTAGTAACTATCCATTGCAGACATGGTCTTTTGCTACTGATATGTTCTTGAACTATAGTTTCTAAAGAAGTTGGTGTATTACTTTTACTCCAATGCTGAGAAATCCTTCTCCTCATATTCATTACCTTATTATATTATATAATGGCACACAATCTTTACAAAGATTGAAATTCTCTGAAATACCAACCTTTATTCTAGGTCTAAGTCTAAGTCTCACTATGTGCATGTTTGTCTATGTCTCTGTGATGATGAGTCTTTTTTATGCAGATACAGTATGTCACAAAAGTGAGTACACCCCTCACATTTTTGTAAATATTTTATTATATCTTTTCATGGGACAACAC
>JAUBNQ010000028.1:14986792-14999169 GCA_032353495.1 Ctenopoma kingsleyae | reverse complement strand
ATATTGTCAGTGTTGTCCCATGAAAAGATATAATAAAATATTTACAAAAATGTGAGGGGTGTACTCACTTTTGTGACTTTTCTGTACATACAAGAGAGACATGCAGTCTACATGTGTATTCAATGAAATATTAGTGTGTTACTAAACACTGTAACACTCTTTGTAGTGCACATGTTGCTCTAGGTCAAGAGCAATTTGTTAGCATGATAAGTGTTAAAAGTATTAAATATAAATATATTAAATATTAATATACCCCTCATGAATATTAATGATTTTATTAAAGCAAATAACCACAATACCCCCCACTCATCCAGCATGCCACTCTAAAATGAATAAATTATACACTAAATAATGTCTTGGCTTTGTGTGCAGCATAGAAATGAAAGTGCTTGCCTCTGAAAGGAGCATGTAGCTCAGGTATTGTTTAGGGACCACACTTGAGAATAAGCCACAGTATATCTGGTTTAATATACTGTATATATTGTGCATCATGTCTGACAAATGACAAAATTTCAATAAATATGCAAATAATATAGATTTTTACATTACACAAAGCTGGTATGTATACAAGAAATTAAAGTGTTGCACACTTTGTCAGCTGAATACAGACCCCTGAAACAGAAAAAAATATTTTCCATGAAAAAGCTCATATAAATGTGGCTGCCAGGTTCCTGATTATAACTTGCATTTGTTATGCTAAGTGTAATCAAGATCTCTCCTGTTGCAATCAAATTTTGGATGGCACCCATATAACAACTTTAAACACACTTGATTAAAAGTCCACCTGCTGTTGGTGAGATACTGTAAACGGAATTAGTCAGAAGTTGTATTAGCTTAAAACTAACTTTGGCATCTACATAATCACTATCAATTTTAGAAGTTGATAGAATTCAAAGCAAATTATATTTGTTTAAAAAGGAACAAAAAGAGAAATGGGGTAGGTGTGTGTGATTGTATGCAATGCATACGTATAAGAATGTGTGCATGCACAATTTCAATGTCAGTACTTTTCCTCTGCCTTTTTAATAATTTCTCTGTTCTCATCGTCATCCTAACCATCACCATCACCGTAAGCACACATTGCAGTTACACACATAGAGCTCTTATATAATGTCTGTTTATTACTCTTACTTTTTTTGATATTTTGAAGATGGTCTGAGGTGCTTATAGAAAATCAGAGAGCATTCTGGGATGTGAGATACCATTAGGCACAGCTCTGAATTGTAAACTTTATGCATTTTAATTTACACCATTACTGGCCTGCTGGATTTTTATAATGCTGGCACTTGATGGCTTGAAAAATTGCTAACCACATGGAAAATCCCTCTTTGCTTTGGTTGATAGCCAGGGGTATTAGAGGTGGGCCATGTACAATGGAGAGATTGAAGAGCAGAAAACAGGAGAGGCACTGGGGGAGTAATGTATGCACTCTGTCATTCCCCTCCTCCCTTTTCTATTCTCTCACTTTTCCCTGGCCTCAACACCGTAATATGTCTTTCCCAAGATGTTTATAATCACTAGGACACCGTCCGCCGAGAGCAATTGAAGTGCTAGGGGAGAAATAGGTGGCAAAAAATAAATAAATAATGACTCCTGCAAGTCATCAGGTGGTAGAGGGGTATAATCTGAGGCTGTGGAGGTGCTTGCTCAGTGGTGAGATTTGAAGCTTTACAAGAAAGCCACATATATATTAAACCCTTCTGGATGTGCCCACCACTCAAGTGGTTTCAAAGCTGCACTCATCTGGGGCTTCCTTTAACTGCAGCATGTCAACAAGGATGGGGGGAAAGAGGAGAGGAGTAGAGGAAGGCAGATGGGAGAGGTGTGGAGAGGCAGGGAGAAGAAGTAAGAGATGGAGGCAGGCAGGCAAACACATTGAATGTGTTTGATGCAGATGAGTTGGCTTATACAATATTTTTGGTGCCAAACCTGCAGGAAACAACGGCTCCTGTATCTGACTAATTTTTCATCCCTGTTCCGGCTGTCCCTATCTGTTTCACTCAAAACAAATGAATAACAGTGTGTAGACATATGTTGATTTGGCTTTTGTGCGTGTGTGTGTGGCTTTGATTTTGTTTGCCTCGTGAAGGCTCTGAATTTGTTGACTCAAACAAAAAGAAATATATTTACATACATTGTTATTCAATTTTCCCCAAAATGTTTTCAGAGAACCTCTTAAGTTTTTGGGTAACCTGACTTCTACAGTTAAAAATAATTGGTATTCATTTGGTGATACACAAACGAGTTACTAGGAGTGCTGCTTGGGTGTTGAAAAATGTGTTCCTCTGCTGCTGTGTTCCTGCTCTTCAGTTTCATTCATTTGGTGATAGTTCTGATTTTGTGGCAAACATTTTCTACTTCTATTTATTCTATTTATTGCTTTAACCTGTTTTGAATGATATCAGAAACCTGTCACGACATATACTGTAATCAGTGCCATGCATAAACTTTATCATAATCAAGCATGTTATGTAGCCCAAAGATGTTGGAAAGTGGTAATTACATTACTTAGAATTGCAGATATACAGTAGGAGATTATGGTGTCTGTCAAAGCACTGATAAGTGAGTTATATCTGATATTTACTTCTGTGGAAAACATTTTACTTCTCCTATTTCTTTTTAATTTTATTTCTGCTCCTTCCACTGAAAAAACAAAACAACATGCAATCATTCAAAATGAGCAATCATATTTTACTTTTGATGGAACAATTTGAGTAGTTTCTCTAATAAGATGTTGGTTTTAACATCCTCCTGCATTTGTAGAGTTTGAGATGCTATAAACATCATTAATGTACTTTAAGACTTATGTGAGCATTAAGTGACATGAAGAGCTGCCGATGATGTTTTAGAGAAAATCAAGACTTACTCAAAGAAATACTCATACTCATTCACTACATGTTGTGTTGTGTTGTTTCATAAACTGTGCTGATCAGTTTACCGTGTGAAATTATTTAGACACCACAAGAAAGTTTAAAGCATGTCATAATAGTTCATAATAGTGCTTTTGTTTTCTGTTTCTAATCATTAAAGACTCAAATAACTCACTACCCTCATGTGGATCTTTGTTTTACGATAGCACAAATGAAAGCAGTGCAGCAACATGTTGGTATCTTCCTGACCTGAAAATGCTGTTTGCCTCGTGAAGGTGCAAGGAGAATTATATAAATGAACATTGCACTGGGTTCACACTGAAACACACCTGCTAAAGTTCAATCTAAATGTAGAAGGAAAGGCAGAAAAATTAGTGAATCTTAATAATGCATTTCTCATTTAGGTAGCACTTCTATAACCTGTATGATACAACCTCAAATGCAGTCTAAATTCTGAGAAGTAATTCTTTAAAAATGGCAATTCATGTCAAACCTTTATTACACCCAGGGCCGTCTTAGACGCATAGGCTACATAGGCTGATAGTGTATTTCTCTGTTGACTGGTAGTGTATATGAAGTGCTCATTATCTATGATGATTCAGCAACCACACATATTGACTCACAACCGTTACAAAAACCAGAGCATCATATTACTACAGTGATAAGTCTTTTAGTGTTTTAGTTTATTGTTAATCAGTAGCAGCACAATCTTATAAGCATAAAATGTTTTAGTTGTTTGGAGGCGACAAATAGGGCCCCAAATGCTAGCAGCCTAGGGGCCCAAGATTTCTTTACCCGGCCCTGCTTACACCAGCACAGTTGCCTGATGCTTACAAATGCTTCCACTTTCCTAAAATGTCATTTTGGACACTTTCTAGCTGAATGAAATTGTTTGAATTGTAGTTAAAAAAAAGTTGCATCATTTTGTGGCAAGATTGCAGTGATTCCAGCTGGGAGCTGACATCAGCTGAACATGTTCCATCTTGCCTTCCCTCGTTTAAAAAGCTCCAGTGGACTGCTCTCATCTTCTTTCATCTAAGAATAAGAGTGTGATGGTGCAACTTTGAAGAGAAGCTTTAGAACAGTTGGCAGTGGGAATGTGGATTTTAATGATAGTATGTTTGACAGGAGTGATTTTCCAGAGCTGTGGACAGACACTGTGAACCCTCCTGTCTAAAGTTATGGAAAGCAAAGAAGAGCAAGAAAGATGATTATTAAAACGCGATGCTGTTGGTGTTATTATGGAACGAGATTACAGAGCCACTTGTCTGCACATGCGGATGTCTCAAGCACATCTTGCAACACTTCAGATCATTAAACTAGTGACTGACAGAGCATTATCACCAGTTTGTCCACTCACTTCCTACAGCGGTTGAACTAATTTAAACTGAAATGTGAATGGTTTCCTAACAGAATATAAATCTCGTCATTAGGCTACTGTACTTTTCTATTAATCCTCTGAAATGCATAGTGTTGTAGAGTTTTTACTTGTACACACAAGTGGTTTTATTAAGAGATGGCGAAGAGTATGTTGGTTACCATCTAATGAAAGGTTGAATAACAGCTTCTTCACTGTTTTTAAGCATCCAAAGGTGAATCATGCTTCTAAAATAGAACTAGTCACAATATATTTTACATACTGCTGTGTTATATCTTATGGGAAGACTAATTGCTAATTATATTTTTTCTTTGTCAGTCAATATTTAATTTTTATGGATAAAGATGCACAAAACCAGGAAAACGTAGTGCAAAAATAAATAAAAATGAATCATCAACTATAACTCAGTGATGATATAAAGGAAAATATAATGTGCTTTTTGACTACACTTGCTAAACTATTTTATGTTTGGCTTTAGGAGGTTACAGCACATGATTAAGGTTAGGAAAAGATTGTGGTCTGCTGTGTTACAGCTTTTGAAAAAACAAAATGTGTTGGCCTCAGTCACCCCATCAGACTTATTGCAGATATACAGTATACACAGGATCAAGAGCTTTTTGGCTCAATCATTTTTCTCTCTGATTAGTTTGTCTCAGCACTGAGGGATGAGGGTTATGTGTCATACTCTCATATTTCAGAGTATTTGATGTTCTTGCTAGGTATAAACAGAGGTGATGGGTGACTGCTAGTTTCTGTTCAGCAATTGCAGAGAATGTGTCAATAAACAGGGTCTTAGAGACTTTATTGTTAACCTGCCTTCTTTCACACTTTCTGTCATTAATTTTTGGCACAAACTCCTAAATGATATTGATTATGGAAAATTGGTCAAAGTCATGGGAACCAATAAATATAATCACATCAATCATATGATTGATACAGACATGGTCCTCATTTCTGTAGAACAGAAAGGCAGTATGAAAAAGACTAACTCAGAATAATTTTAATAAGCATTCTCTATTGTTTTGTCTCTTTTGATACAAAAAATCTCTTTTTAGAGAAAAGAAAAGAGAAACACTTCTAGGGTCTAAACAGACTTTTACCAATTCCCAACATCATCAATTGGGTTATCATAAAACGTTTATTTGAATTAAGCTATAAATAAAATAGTTCTGTCCTTTAACTGTAAATGGGGAAAAAAATAAGTCAAGTGAAATGTAGTTACTCATTATTTTCAAGAACAAGGTATTTAAAGATAATGCATGTTTACTTGATAACAAGATATGTATGTCAAACAACACCATAAGAAATAAGAGTTCAATCAAAAGGAGAAATTCATATACACCTAAATGTTTAATCAAGTTATATTCAAAACAATATATTGCAGGATCTTGCTGTTCAAATATCTGATCACATTCAGACTTAATAACAATTAAGTAAGCAATGCTTTTCCTTGTCTGAAGGGCAATTACGTCATGCCTTTTATGCCCCGTCTGTGCCCACCAAAACTGATATGAGGTACAGAAGTATGTTACCATGTGTGCTGTTTTCTCTTTGTTGTGGGTTATTATTTCCACCTCTTTGCCTATCTTGTCCTCTTTCTACCTCACAGATTATTTGTTTCCAGTCACATGTTGCCTTGGCCGCTTTCACAACATAAGTATTCTGTCTTTCTTTTACCAATGACTATTATCATACAGTCCTGCATCAGCAGACTATAACAACTGACTGAGCACTAACACAGTGTCTAACAAGTTGTGTAGTGTGTACTGCACAACTCTCCCACTGTGTTATACCTTTTGACCCGTCTTCTGTTCCTCCTTTTCTCTCTGTTGTTCCATCTGGCTAGAGCCTTTCGGAGTTTTAGTGGGAGTGGAAGAGATGGGGACTGCTTTGTTAACATAAATGATCACTAACAATGCAAATATGGACTCACCGGGGATTAGTGAGGGATTACTGACAACTTAAATTGTACCATCCACTTTGTTGGGGAACAAAAGCACAGTTACTTGCCTTTTTTCTTTTCTTTTTTTTTTTTTAAACAGGCAATAGTGAAAGATTACATCATTCTCCATGTTTCATTGAGCCTGACTCAGAAGATGAGTTTATAAGCTATTGTGACTTTTCTTGTTTTCTTTTTCAGGCAGGTTTCAATTTACTGATCAGATACACCTAAACAATTGTGCATTAATGAAAATTTGAGAGAAAAGCCTTCTCTCAGCAAATGAAGAAGCAATTAAATCTGTTGCTTATTAGAGTTCTGCTCAAACCTTGACCTTTACAACACATTCACTTGGAAATAAACGCAATTTACTTCGTCTATTTATCTGAGGCACTTAGCTGAGAGTCCAAAATAAATATGCTTGCGTTACAATTAAGCCTGCCTCTCAATTAGTGTCCGTACTAGCTGCAGGTGTTGCCACCCTGGTGAAAGTATACACATCTGTGGCTGTGACTCAAGAGGTAGAGCAGTCGTCTGCCAATCGGAAGATCGGTGGTTCGATTCCCGGTACCTCCAGTCATATGTCGAAGTGTGTGTGCTTGTGTGTGCGAATGGGTGAATGAGAAGCAGTGTAAAGCGCTATATAAGTGCAGACCATTTACCATTTATACTATATATATATATATAGGAAGATAGTCCCAACTGATAATGTGCTTAGTGAATACCTCAGATAGCAGAAACCCAAGACGGAAGAGGAAAAAGAACAGGAAACATCTGTGCCAAGTGTGGGCTGGAAGTCCCAAGGTCAAAATGTGATACACCTCCAAACGTAGCCGAGAATGACCAAACCAAGATCCTGTGGGAATCCCAGATACAGACTGACAAACCGGCAATGGCTAACCAACCAGACATAGTAGAGGTGGACAAACAGAGGAAGAAGGCCGTAGTGATAGATGTAGCAATCTCAATTGATGGAAGTAGAAACACAAGAAGCTCGAGAAATACCAAGGACTGAGAGAAGAGCTAGAAAAGATGTGGAAGGTGAAGGGGTGGTCCCTGTGATAATAGGAACATTTCGGGCAGTAACCCCCAAACTGTGAGAGTGGCTCCAGCAGATTATAGGAATGACATCTGAGATGTCTGTCCAGAAGAGCGCAGTTCTGGGAACAGCTAAGATACTATGCAGGACGCTCAAGCTCCCAGGGCTCAACAATCTGTACAGTAAAACACATGAGAATGTGCATTATGTACTCTAAACATTCTTTCACTCAAAGATATCACTGCAAATATTTGTGGCAGATCGCTCTATCTGCCCCAGGTCTTTCGCAGGGGGCTTTGCAGTCTCCAGCTAATTGCGACATTTACTGTAGAAGAACAGCAGGAGACATTTTGTTCAAGCAACTTAACCAGCACAATTAAACATTTAACATAGAAAGAGGATGCAAGTGAGAGCGCAGCATGTGAAAGTAACCTCATACCTTACACCCTGACATGTATAACACCAGCATGTTTCAGAATGTGAAATAAATATTTTAACTGGTGGTTGCAGCCCCAGTCCCACCAGTGGGAGAGAAGCACGGTAATTAAAGCTAAAGGCCAAATCTGACAACAACTGAAATACAGACAGGTATGGGTCCTCTTAGTACAACCATAAGTGCTTCTACAAAGAGGCAAATGTTGATCATTTTGTTACACATGTTGAACTTGTAAAATGTCAAATGTTTTAAAAAAAACCCTGAGTGCAATCTTATGTAGTTCAAAATCATATATTGGTAATTTTGTATAACTAAATAGGTGTTTGAGTATTATTTTAGGTTAAAGTTGTCTTCTAGATGGATAACTTAAACAGAACTGAAGAGTCTGTGATGTTTTTCCTTTCAGGGTGTAAAAGAAATCAAAGTCTGAAATGTATTAATGTAGTGTAGTGGCAGAAGCACGTCACAGTAGCGAGAGAAAATTAGTCGATAATAATAAACTAAATATTATTATCAAGTCGATAATAATAAACTTGGTGTTTTATTCTACAATCTTTGAATGCTGAAATATTAAACACTCTAAATTGAACAAGTCTAAGTAACACAGAAAACTAAATGGCACACACACTCCAATATAGTTATGCGTTTCCAGTTTGGTGCACTTCTCACTGAGGTCTTAGGTAATACTGATCAGGTTAAAGCAGTGGCATTTATATAGGTGTTGTAATCTGGTCATAGCATTACCTTGTAAACATATGATATGCTAATTAATGGAGTGTTTTTGTTGTAGTTTCCAGAACCTTCACTCCCTACTTTATATTAAACAATGCTACATAATGTAATGGGAGGAAACTTGCTGACATTATATGGCTACTGCAGTACACCATCATTTGGTTTAGATGACGGGTGGTGCCTGCAGAGCATGCAGAAGGCAGGACATGGACACACATTTCTTTTCAAATCTTTGATGAGAAAGAGGATGTTCCCAAAGCCCTACCCCTACAAATTTGGTATCAAAATAAAGTCCTAAATGTCCTCTTCACTAGTAATATGCAGGAGGTGGGAGATATTCAAGTTTCTAAATGTTCTCTACAGAGGACAAATTTGAGATACATGTAGTCAAGAAGATATTTCCAGTATTTTGAGTTGTTTTTATCTAATTCCACATTCCACAATATTCCAAAACCAGTCTGATTTCCAGTAGAGGTCTTCAGATGTTACAATCAAGGTACATTAGTTGCTCTTTTTATAATTTTTTTCACTCTCACCACACTTACAGTATTGTTTTTGGTCGCAGCAGGCAGTCGTTTCTGGTATAAAACAATTAAATAAATTAAAGGCATACAGTGCACTTATTAGGCTTGGCCAGTCTGCTGCTATTTAATTACACAGCATTTTGCCACAAATTCACAATATCAACATAAAGGTTGATAATATGTACAGTAAGTGTTACATTAAGAGTTTATTTCCACTGACATAGTGTGATATAATCAGTAATGGCATGTCAAAAGAAATATTCATAAGTTAAAAAGTAAACATGAATAATAAATTGTGCTATCACCACATAGGTCTTGCATTAAAATTTTAAAAAGAAAAGCCTTTTCATCAAAATATACGTATTTCTCTATTAAAATAATTAATTATAGAGAATGTATTTTTGAATGTAGTACTATGAAATCACACTTAAGTACAGGACATTAGTGAATGCACTTAGTTACTTTCTACCAGTCAATGAAGGGATGAAGTTAGGAGAATGGATGGACAGATGAATGGAGAGAAAAATGGATGAAAGCACTTTTGAATAGGATGTGGCAGAACTAACAGTAACAGCTTGAACTCATCAAAAGAGAGCAGTAAGAAAGTAGAGGACAGAGGGAGGCCAAGTTAGATCTCTGGGAATGGAGACCAAAAGGGGGATGGAAGAAAGGAACTGCGACAGAAACAAGAGAGCACAAAGCGGAAGAAAGTGCAGGAGAGAGACATGCATTTAATGGACATGCTGAGAGATGACAGTTTTTCACAGTGGCACATCTCTGTAGACAGAAAGAGACTTTAAGAGTCACAGAACGAAGAAAAGAAGGAGGATAGATATAGAGAGATAGAGGAGCACAGTCAGGGGGGATGGTTGTCCTAAAGTTGGGTCCACTTCTCAGCAGCACAACAGAGTCATTAGAGGAGGATAATGGATTAGAAGAAGTCATAAAGAAGGGAAGAAAGTGAGGAAAAAAGATGAAGAGAGCAGGAAAATGATGATAATGCTGGCTTCCCAGCATTGTGGCACAGCAGAAACAGAGATAATGATAAAGGGAAAGACACAGAGGACACAAGTGAGGGAATGTGGAGTGCTGAATGTGAACAAAACTCACATTGAGACAACTCAGCATTAAGTAGAGAGAAGTGGAGAATGAAGAGAAGCAAGGGATGGGGGAATGAAAAACTAAAGGAGGGAGGGAGGAAACAAACAATTTGGTTCTTGTGTATGGCTCTCTAACAAGACTGTGGAAGAACAACCCCCTTTCTCTCACAGACACACGCACAGACACATGCACGTGCACAGCAGGGGACACTGGGAAAAAGGAGGTGCAGAAATGTGAAAGAGAAATAAAAAACTGAGGGGAAGTGAAAAGGGTTTGAAGCAGCAGATGGAAAGATGAAAGTGTTGATTATGGCCTATGGCTCTGACTCTATATGTTTGTGTATCTCCGCATTTTTTATACAAGTAATTCAGAGTGCTTATGAATGTGACTGCATATTTCCCACAAAGTTAGCTCTAACTGAGAGACGCTGACAGTCCCTCTGACAGTTACTGCATGCTAACAAACAGTACATATACTGTATGTGAAAACACTCAAAAGAACACCAGACAGCAGGACAGAGAGAACAACTGAGAAAGAATTGTGAAAGACAAATATTCAATGTGACATCAGAGTTTTGCTTTTGACTGTTCTACTTTAGCTCAAACACCGCTGGCAAAACTTCGGTGTCAGGGCAGGCAAACTCAAAGTGGAAAGATGGCAGGACAGATTGAGGGAGACAGGAAGGTCTTGAAACAGGAAATGGGAAGGAGGAACAGGGTAACAGGTCTGTTCTCACACTCTGTCTCTCTTAGTTTAATTTTTGCCTCTCTTTAATAAGTCTGACTTACATAACAGAGCCCCTCTCTCTTCTACAAAGGTTACATGTCAGCACGGATGCCACCTTTGACTGCCAGCTTCCATTACCTTCTTGCACATTTCAATTACAGCAGAGTTCACCGTTGAAAACTGTGCCCACTTTGCCCGGGGAATGTCGAATTGTGCAAAAAATAAACAAATAAAAACAGTAGAAATAAGAGTCTAATCTGCTGCAGATGCTCTTCAGCTGTGAAATATACTGCCCAAGCAACACCTGAGATCACCTTCACTTAGACTCTGAGCTTTGTGTTTAAAAGTGGCCCTGAGGCCCATTTGTTAAGCAAGACAGATTTTATAGAACGGATAAATGTTCTTTCTATTCCTGTTACTGATATTTCCTGGCGTCTCAGTGTTTAATTCTTATTTCCCTCCAAGAATTTTGTTTTTCTTGTAGTGCTTTGAGATTTGGTTTTAATTAAATGGATCAGAAATTAATTGCATCTTTACTGCACTTACTTGGAATAGTCAATAAAAAATTTAGGAATACACTGAAACACAGTAACAAATGGTCACTTTAATTTGCCTTTGGATTTTATTCCGTCTCCAATATCCGTAGAAAATTGAGTTTAATCAAATATACATGCTGTAATTTGAACAGTGTTATCATCATTGAATGAATAACTCTTTAAAATCCTTTTTTTGATTTCAAGAAATTTCTTCTTCTCTTGCTGGTTTATGGTTATCCACAAGACTGAGGCACTTGCTTACACTACTTCTGCTCAGCTTGTTGAAACTTCTGTCTGAGCTACTGCAACTTTCTTCCACGCTTCCAACAAATTATCCACACTGCTGCAGGCTGTCTTGTTTTCTAACTTCCCAAATTCCTGCATGTCACCGTCCTTCTACTCTCCCTCAACTAACTGCCTGCCTCTGGGCAATGGTCTTTCCAGGCTCTACATACCAGCCAGTCAATGTCTGGCACTCTACTAATGTTATCTGCTTAGCTATCCTAATAATGTGACCTGGTAATCACTCATCCCAGCCTTGACTCTCCTCCCTCCTAGCTCTGAAAAATATTGGAATGACCTTCCCACCTCAGCCAGGGCTAAAGTGTAACCCAACTGAAGCTGAAAATTAATCTTCTTAGGAAACATTTCACAACCTTTAAATCATACTCTCTCTCTCCCACACACTGGTATAGTGATGTCTAGGTGGGTGGGTATATTGTGATTCCAACCTAACACTACCTCATACACACACCCAATCCCATGATCTCTCACCAACCATCACTGACTAGGCTTAATTAAGTAAATATAACCTAATACTTCTACTTCACAGCAGTTCTGATTATGACATTTATTTGACACGTAATTTTATCTTTATAAATTAAATTTAATGTGCCTAACATTATGTTTGCTTCTGGAGATTCATCTCTGTTCTGTTGTCGCAGCAATAGTGTGCAACAAAGTATTTGCTTCCTATTTGCATTTTGTGAACTACGAAGCTTTTTGTTGTGAAATGATAAAGAGAGGGTCATTTTTTCTGACTGGAATGAATCTGCCCTTATGACACTTATGCTTCTCTCCAGACTTAGTGGTGCAC
>JAUBNQ010000028.1:14957872-14970621 GCA_032353495.1 Ctenopoma kingsleyae | reverse complement strand
AAGATTCCAGTTACTGTTCTAACTCTCTGGTTCTGGTCTGCTCATTGGGTCCACCATCCATTTACCTCCAAAGATCTGACAGTCAGAAGACTGAGAACTAGCCACATTACTTTACATCAAACTACACAAGTTCTCCCTAGGGTCAGTATGATGGCTACGATTAGTTCTGTAAATATTTGTTCTCTACTATAGCTCTGTAGTATGGCTAGAGACAATTTAAGATTTAACTAAATCTAAAAAAGTAAATTGGATTTTATATAAAGGTCCTCCAGTATTTGGATCAAGAAGCCCATGAAGAATTGTGAAGGAGTGTGTTCAATTGAGTAGAATTCAGCTGTTATATCCATGTGTCAGATTTAGTGATACATACATTATGTTAATAAAAATACTGGATACGGACACAATATCATCACACATCAGATCACATTTTATCCAACACATTAATAACCTTGATGGTTACAATGACACACTTTAGACAAACTCAGTTAACAAAAGACAAGTGAAGATATAACAGATAACATAAGTGATTTAAAAGAACAGTATTTTACCTCTAAATCCCAGTACACCCATACAGTGAGTGATCAAACATGCATGATGCATTAAGTGTATAGAATGGCCAAAAAGAGACACACAAGCCTCATCCTGTTGTCTTCACTGTTAATATTTAGAGAAATGTTATATTATTTTCCCTAATGCACAGCAATTGACTTGTGCAATAAAGATAGCCACATCTGTGACCTCTGCATCAAAGTAAGACTACAGACTGAACTGTTATATGATATATTATGATATACATAGTATTTTCACTTCAAATATGGTTTTAGGTTTTTACAAGTAAGAACAGATACTTAAAATATAACCTAAAGTATTTACACACTGAAAAATGAATATCAAAGGTCCACAGGATCCATTTGTTTTGGTATGATAGGTTTACTCACCTTAAAGAAAACTTGAAAACTTGAATATATGCCCAACTTACTGTTAAAAAACAAATGAGCTGTAAATTGTTTTCTGCAAAGTTTTGACATGCTAACTCAGATCACTAAACAGTAAGCTCCATGTATGTTGCTAAAATCCGTGTGTCAACATAAGCTGTCACTTTTATAAAGCCTGAACATTTCTAATTTCTAAAAGACTCAGTGAAAAAGCAACTTTCCCAATGCTAGAATTCGATTAATATTAATGTCTGTAAAGCCATCAAGAAATACATTTGGGTATGAAAATATTTTTACCATCATCATTTGTGCTCTTTTTATGTAGTCATTAGAATTGTCACGACTACTGTAATGTGATGGCAATAAACTGAAAAACAATACAACATGGAGTGTGAGTAAATTGTAGCTTTAATGTTTTATGTGGTTCTCAGGGGGGAATCAATGTTACATCTGTAAGAATAAACACATATTCAAGTAAACAATATTATATGAATAATTGTTGTTTTATTCATGTCACTCTTACCAGCAGTTGATGTCATTTTGTAGAAGTGATAAGTGAGATTTTGCATATCTCACAGGAGGACATTAGGCTATGTTTTTTCAACGCACCTTCATGCTAGTTGACATTATTTATTGCTTCCTCTAGTCATTTGTTTTCATTAACTTTTTCTTTTTTCAAACTTTGGAGCAAAGATTTTTTTTTATTATTATTTTTATTATTCAAGGAATGATGGTTTGTACCAGTGGGAAAATGTTTCCACCTGTGTTTGGTGAACAATAAACACCTGCTTTTAATCAGTGTTCTTTGTTAAGCAAAACAGTGGTAGTTATTTTGGTTAATAGAAGGCAAAATGATGTTAAGACTGGAGCAAGACACAAACGCATACACAAACTAATGTGTGTGTATTTCAGCACTGGCAGGTCATGGTGACCTGAGAAGCTGCCTACATTACTTTAACACTGAATAAAGGGGATATACTTTAGTCACGTTCCCACCTCCATGCTCATGGTGACCACCTGACACTGAGATACACTACACATACACAGACACATACATCTACCTCAGGCACTTGAAGGGATGTGCAACACACAGATTTAGAAGTAATTGGACCATCGACCAGTGCTGTGTGGGGGCCAGAAGAGTCATTTACTGTTTACAACAAACCTGTTCACTCTATAGAACTCACTCACTCATCCTACACACACACACACACACTTAGAAGAACGCAAACTCCACATGCATGGGCACACAATCAAACAGCATGCAGGTATCTTTTAGCGTAAATGGCATCTCACAATCACTGTGGGGTGTTTTTAGAGTTCATGTGCCTCTCACTTTCTCTCCTTGTGGCAAACACATGAAAGTACTCTGTGCAACAAAGTGTGGCTTTTGGTCTGATTGTTACATACATGACTTGTATGCAATCAATAACAAGTGACATTTTGAAACAGTGGAGCTGGGAACAGTGTATTCACTGACAGCGATTAGCAGCTGTGAAACAATCAATATGCACAGGAAGTTGTAAAAAGTAAAACGATCAGAAAAGTATGAATAAATGTCAAAAACTGTGTCTTATACACTACCTTAATCTGCTGCTGATAGACAAAAAAGTGACTCCCCATGTGACTGAACCTGAGCAATGGCTGTCTAAGCTACAGCACTGCAGGACTCACCCCACTTCATTACCTCCACCAGTGGAAAGAGAGATTTGATTTTGGACTTTTTAATGAAGTGCAACGTACAAGTTTTAGTGTACAATACTTTTATCTCCAAGCAGCATCTGTTTACTCTTCACCAACAAATGTAAGGTGATTTATAAACAAACCCTGTGCCTAACCTTGTTTCATCTGTAAAAATACAACAACTGGTGAGCTGCTTCCAGCCTCTGTAGCTGTGTAACAGTCCTTCTGTTGTCTCTCCACACACTCATACATCTGCCACTGCAGTAAAGACTCAGTAGCCAGGCACAAGCTGCTGAGTAGCTTCACCAGTCCTGTTTCCCGTTCCTTCCTCTAGTATACACCCTTCCCTCTTTCTCCCCTGCTGATAAGCAACATGAGTGTCAGTGCAGTCTCCAAACAGCTTCTACACCAAACCATCTCCCCCTATCTTTCTTTCAATCCATTTTCAGCGCAAAAACCCTTTCTCTCTCTCTCTTCTCCTCTGTCTCTACCCTCTCCTTCTCTCTCTAACAGAGAGGGGACAGCTTGTTGCAGCAAGCAGTCCTGACTGCATTAGTATCAATGCTCTGCACCACGAGCTGCCAAATCTCCACCATATAGTCCATGTGCCCATCCATCCTTCTCCCTCCATGAAAAGTAATTCCCTTCCAAGTGTATATCTATTGTATTCTATTGTATTGTATTCTATTGTATTCTATTCTATTCTTATAGTCTGAATGTGGATTCTAACTTTGTGACTCATTTCTTATATTTGATACTTTTGTTCAATGTTGTTAGTATGACAAATTATACCAACAATGCCCTATTAGAATCATTGAGTCTGTCATAATGAGACGACTACCTGGAAAGCAATTATATTTGAAAAACCTACTTAGGCAAGTTCTGCCCAACTGCCTTGTTCCCTAATAGAATTGGATTCCAGGAAACAATTATAAGAGCAAAATGAATATTGCTGGCAAATTACTGATAAACTGTGTTATATATATCCCAGTAGGGTAAAGGGAAACTCCATTTCTTTTTCTAGCAGAAAAATGCATATGACAGAAAGACTTCAAGAAACAATTTAATAACTCCACAAAGGAACTAGTAAGTGAGACTCTTTGTCTCATTCTTTCTCTCTGAATTTAAGTATAAAAAGCAAATCTTATTAAAAATGTTAAAATCTTTGTATCAGTTGCATGTATCAGTTGGAATTAATAAAGCTCATCAGGGCTGAAAAAATCAAATGCTGTGGGAATCATACAACTATAAAGTTTAGTAATGCAGTTGCCAGTATACTGTATGTAGATAATGGGTATTGCAAGATCAGATATTTTGACTGAAAATAAAAATGTTACCTCAGTAAATTTTGGGATATGTAATCCTGATTGTTCCAATAAAATAAACTGTAATCAAGTTGCAATTAATGCTAAAGTATGTTTCTTACAGAAACATATTTGCTGTTGCTGATCAGTTGTACAGAAACATAATATACTATTTAGGAAACACGGTTGACAGCTGATACCTTCTGGAAAGTTAATACTAAAAGCATTTTTTGAATGACATAGAAAGAGTGTGAGGCAGAGACACAAATACAATTAGCTGAGATAGAAAAGAATCGTTCATTCATGGACTGCTTAACTTCATGTACTGTAGCTGTTGTAGATCTGAGTACATTGCATGTAATTTCTTCCAGTATAATGAGTAAGGCAATCTATTACTCTTCATACAGCGTAAGGACAACACTGATTAATGCTCATTTCACAATCATTCAGAAGCCTGGTCTCATATTTGTCCATTCAAGTCACATACATATACTGTAGATTAGAGTGTCTCTAATTGGTTGTGAGTAAGTACAGATTAAAAATTAAGAAAGATGAAGGCTTGAAACAGGAGAAGATGTCAAAAGAAAATATGGGGAACAACTACATTTATTTACAACTCTGTGTGTAACACTACTTAGACAATTTGGTGAAAAAGAACCATTATGAGCACTAAGCTCTACAGAACCAATGATCTGACCTTCAGTATCTTTCTCCACTAATTGCAAATGTTTGACTATTGCTTTGGGTATATTTCATTGTAATTCTGACCATTTTTCACCTCCAGAAAATCACCTTGGGTACCATTGCTGTCAGTCAGTCATTGAACTGCCTTTGGATAAGTTCCATGACTTAACATCAAATGGAATGATAGATGACATTTTGCTCTCGAAAGACCTTACCTTTAGGGTGTTGCTGATGTTCACCAGCTGTGACTGGATTGGCCCATAAGAAGGTAAAGATGAGCCTCATTTATACTGTATGTAAATTAATTCATTCTAAGGCTGAAACTAATGATTTTTAACTCAATTAATCTATCAGTTTTTTTTTTTTTATTAGGCCATTTATTTCATATTTTTTATATTTTTTTAAGGAATCTACTGGTTATTTATTGAATAGATGAATAATCCTTCAGTTAACCATACCTTCTGTCAGAAAATCTACTGCACTAATCACTTTAATGCAAAATCTATTAATGCAGGAACCTTTTCAATGTTGAACATTTACCTTACTATACAATTCATCACAAAGGTTTATGCATCCTACGCCTAGTCAGGAAAGATATTGTTTGCTACATCCTGCCATTCAGAGGTGTTTCGTTTTCGAAACACTGTGCTAACACTATGCTGCTGTAGTAACATCAGATCATTTCCGTTTTACAGTGTGTCCAGATGTATGGGCAATATCCATTTACTGTATGTGACAGACTCATGACCACAAATGAACAGCTGATGAGCAATTCTTGAGTTTGAGATCCGGTTTTTATAACTGTTATGTTGTTGTCCTGGCAGCCTCACATTACATATATCATATTATATGCTCTATGGTCCATTATCATGACAAATCTTTTCAGATAGCAGGAAGCATTACCTGAGATGTTCACTCTGTATCCCTGGACATCTAGTTGACAGCACCTGTTGCCAAAATATATCAAAGTCTTGACTTGCCAGTCACCAAAAGATTTCTGCCACCCTTAGGTGCCCTTGCTTTACTCATCAGCTTTTCTCTTCATCTTGCTGAGAAGGCTTTTGAAATTCAAACTGCGTGTGAACTGTAGAGGAGGGACCGCTGACAAGTAACAACCTGCATGTAAAGCATACTCAAGGCACTCAAGGATTTTATGGACTAAATTACTGATTTCCAATCCCATGCAATATCTTGTCACTTAACAAATAAAAAGCATGACATTTTTAAAAAGAGGAAATTTAAGAGCCCATTCAGCTACTCTTAAATCTCGTAAAACATAAACAAAAACAAGACCATTTATTTCACATAGTTGAATCAAATGTTATTTGGTTTTGTTACTTAATTAGTGAGACTGTCCACCTGTAAAAAATTGTCCATATGTTGTCAGTGTTATTATCCCTAATAGTAACAAGTTAGCAACTATAAAAATTTTGACATAAGGTAAAGATAAAATTTAGTGTGCTGAGGGATGAAGTCAACATTGCAACCAGGTTTACAGTAAGTAGATAGAAGGCTGAGAAAACAGAATTTTTCCACACTGTTTCCTTTGTGATGTGAGTTTTTTTTATCTGTTACACAACCATATGTGCCATATCAGTGTTACAATGATGACAAAGGTCTGGTAAGGCTGGAGCTGTAATGGTACAGGGTGTCATTTCCTTTGACACTGATTATCATTGTTGTAATTGGTGCCTGTGACATTGTTCAGAAAGTAGATTTGTTGTGTGATACCAAAAAATCCTCAACAGTGTTAACTAGATTGTAGGGGTTTAAGTTTGAATGTGTGAATCAACGTGAATAAATCAGTGGTACTACAAATTTGGAAAAAATAAAAAGGGGGAAAAAACAAACAAAAAAAGGAACCAAACGAGAGCTGGAGAGTATTGACAGCACATAATCTGCTTAGGACCTGAAGTAATAGAATATACATTTGGCCCAGTTGGATCAGTAATACTCTCTTTCTTATTCTCTTTTGCACACAAACACAAACACACACACACGCACACACAAAGAAGTCTATCCAAACTCATCGCTACAATAGTGACTACAAGCTCGGTTGTGATTTCCCAGATGAGCTGGGAGCTGTTTTATTGCTTGCTTCAATTAAGTGATGTGTGTCTCTTGTGTGTGTCTGTGTGTGTGTGTGTGTGTGTGTGTGTAAGCAAGGTGTAAGTGGTGCTTTTGTGTATATATATAATATTTAAACTGCTTTAATGTGCTTTTAAATACCAAACTTTTAATGAGCATGTAACATAACAATTAAACTGCATCATTTAATTTATTTTCTGTTGTTAATTGAATATGAAAAGAGATGTTTTATCACTTATTGCTTCAGTAAAATAATCAATGAAATGGAGTTTTGAAAAAGAGCATCTTTTTCAAAAACATTAATGCGTTATATGTTAGTAAGGATAAAATTGTGTAAAACTATATACTGTAGATGTATTGTAGGGCATCTCAAAAGAAATGTATAACAAATTAATGATTATCGTTATGTGGTTGGTTTTGTCACTTAAATGAGAAGGGGAGAAAGAGGCAGACAAAAACTAAAGAGCCACAGAACAGACAGAGAGTTGAGGGAAAGTCATTTAAAAAAGATGTTCTCTGTCAATCCTTCTACTGCCCCCTTAGGAAAATGAGGGGAGAGATGTTAGACATTACAGTATAACAATGACAAAACTGATAGAAGGCTGCTGAAAGGTTGAGGATCCAGTGGGGAGTACAAGTTTGACCTGATCTGGGTTATGTGCAAAGTCCTCTAATGGTGTTAATAGAAAGTTCTTAACATTGTCATCTCTTTCACTCTCACTCCCTTCTCCTTATTTCCATCATTTATTCATGTCTGTTAGTATGGTGTTTGATATAAATGCAGACAGGTAGACATATGTATACTGTATGTCTCTGTTCCTGTGTTACATTTTTTCTCTTCTCACTCCAGTCACACTCAGAGATGTATGTGAAAAATAACGTTGTACGTCATTTATAACAACAGCAAAAAACAATCAACATGTATGTTTTATCATTTGGTGACATACTGTATAGCAGCTAAAGTTAATATTACACAGCCACAAACTATTAATTTCCTTAAAGTTTGCCAGGAGTAGTGTTGGTGCGGATTTTTGGCACAACAACTCTCAGGACTTTCACACAGGAGACTGAAGTTGTCTGAAATGTCATGTTTGTCATGTGACAAATGTGGACCTAAGGAAGCAATCATTTTTTAGTAACCTCACCATGTTTATTTAGTGTCTAAACATTACCCAGATGTCAAGTGTTGTTTCTCTCCTCTTATATCTATTTAGCAATACTATACACACCTGTAGTTGAAGAAGCATGCAGGCAGCAACTGCACAGACAGAGACTGCTGGAAAGGGATGCACACAGGCTGGCATTAAGATGTATGTAAAGATGAAAAAGCAGATCTATAGAGACTACTAAATGAAATGAATCCCAGCAGACATAACCTAAAGTCATTAAATACCACTGGGTTATAAATAATACATGAACTTGTACCTGTGGGGTTAGAAATAATAAAGGTACGTATGTGGTATGACACCATAATGTAATGAAAAATGTACATTAGAACTGTGGCTTCAAACCATCAAAAAGGCAACATGTTCAACATGATTATACTTCTGTCTGCATAACCTTTTTCTTGTAAGGGGGCTTCTAAATGAAATACCTTAAAAACAAGAATCCAGTAACGTGGACTAGCTTTCATTAAGCCCGTCACAAGGTGATTTACTTTATATACAGCATCGTCTTCAGTAAAAAATGAGAGCGTCTGTCTAGATCACCACTAAAACCTTATGAATCACTATTAAAAAGAGGAAGTGAGACATAATCCTTCTGACACGTTTTTGCAGATTGTACATAAAGCTCACTGGTAGATGAATTTCTATAAGTCCGTACCTGGTCAGTTTTACTGTCTTCATCTTTCATTGCCGCTATATCAGTGGACTGTTCCTCTCAGATTGTACACAACCTTTTATATTATGTTCAAAATGAAATGTTTGATTCAAAGAATTAGCTCTCTATTGTAATTTGCTCCTAACAGGACAACTGCAATCATGACAACATTCACATCGATAATTCAAGAATGCAATAAGAATGACTTGTCTGATTTCCTATAATTAAATTATATTTGCTATATTGTTATTTTGTTATTAATAGTGGTCTGTTATTTTATTCATTCGTGGCATACAAACCGATTGATTTGTAAAATGATTACAAACAATATGGCTCCAGGACACACATGATGCTAATCTTTAAACTTAAAAATTGCAGTGGGGTTGGTTGGTTTATTTGTTTTGGAAACTTGTAGCCTTAGCAGAGAAAATACAAAATTACAACTGATGAATCAATTTACAGAATATCAGCTGCACTCATTTAGTTAACCAGGGTGTCAGTTGCCACTCAGTTATTGTAGTATATTTAGACAGTCGACCAGTGAGCTGGTCACTCAGTCAGTCACCAAGTGTGACTCAGTTGTTAAAACCTTGACAGGTCTGGTAGACAGCTGACTGCTGGCTGTCATATACTGTACCTCTGAATAAATGAACAATGACATCTTTGGTCTGCAAATGTGTGTGTGTGTGTCGCACATATGGACAGTTAGGGACTGCAGTGCAGCCATTCTGGCACCGAGGTACACTTGGCACCCTTCACTTCTCAGCTGTCCAACACTTTCTCACACATTCAGCCCTGTCACCCCACTGCTCTGATTCCTGTTCACCAAGGGCCAGTCTTTGAGCTTGGTATGTCCAAAAGCAGTTGTTTTGTCACATTAGCACATCTTGACCTCTCCTGTAAAGTGACACTCGTCACGCAGAAAAAGACAACAGGCACAAACCGTCACAGAAAGCAGAGGCGTCTAAGTTGGAACGGAGAACTCACAGCAGCAGACATGCACATGTGCACTGACGTGCTGGGGTAATACAAGAGGACAGTCAACAACAAAACAGGGTTGGCGCTATTTGCAAAAGCACTCTTAAAATCATAAGACAGCTAAGAGAAGATAAAGTTGAACTAATAGACCCACCTTTTCACATCAAAACAGACTTGCAAATAAATTCTAGGCACATAATGATCTTTTCTTTGTTCTTGCCTATTTGCTGCCTACGGCTTTTCTGCTCAGAAAAAGCTAATATATTTTTCAGGTGCATTGCCCTGGGAAGGGCAACTGTTACTCACTCAGAATATCAAATGTTGAAGCAGTAAATGTTTGAAAAATAACTTTCTGTGACACAGTTAAAAAATTGAAATGTAGAGTGGGTGTCTTTAAGCACCTGTGCAATCGAATGGCTTCCCACAGTAGATTCCAAACTTCGGACAGTTTTACCTACTGTATTATCTAGTGTAGCATAAAGTAGTCTCTGCTGAGTATCATGAGTATGTGCAATGATGACAGTGATATCACAATCCTGATGATATTTATTCACTAACGAAATACATGAAAATGTAGTATGAGTTGTTAAAAGAAACATTCAACATTATTATGGCACGTATGTAGATTAAAATTTTTATTTAAAGTGTTTTTCTTGTCGTTCTTTGGCCCCTGCTAATAGAATAAACCTAAATGCTGGCCTTTGATTGAACATTATGTTGCTTGAATAAAGAAGAAATAAGCAATTAAATAATTAAATAATAATATTTTTGTCCACCAGCACAAATCTGATGAGGCTGAGGTAACTTTTCACTTTCATTGTGCTTTTAATGTTTTAATGTGTTTCCCCAAGTGTGTTTTGAAAATACAGTTTGCCGGGTGCTTTGTGCTCACATACAATGTTTTTTCTACTGAACAAAATCCTATATTATGGTACTGGAAGTCAGACGTAGGTGGCTGAGATGGAGAGTGGATATACTAAGTACAGAACATATGTAGATACAGAAAATCTGAATTCACATACAGAGTGCCAGGTGTCATTGCATTCAGGCAACAAAAACACTTTAATTAGAGTAAGGAGACATGATTTCTGTGACATTTTCATGTAAACACTTCTATGCCTCAAGTCAAAATAGGGGTTTAGCTATCTTGCTGAAGGGCATCTCAAAAGGAGAAGTTGAGTAAGCTCTAACAAATGGTCCCTTCACAATTTACATTAAATGGATGGAGCAGTGAGCACAAGTTAATTACAGGGAGGCAAGTTAGGCAGCAATAATAAATACAAAAGTTAGGTAAACACACACAAAGAGAGGCGAGCTAATCCTCCAGTGAGTTAGCTGTGGTAGTGACATGGTGAGTAAAGAGGGAGATAAGGAACTTGAGATGAAGCAGAACGGTGCCAGTATTTGTGCAGTAATCTTCTGTGTGTTCATGTGTACTGACTTTGTACTCGTACTGTTTGTGTACAGAGTATGTCTGTGTACTGTGTATGTGTGGTTTCTGTCTGTAAGGTTCATGTGTGTCCGTGGCTATGTAAATACCTTGCATGTGTAAGTGATGTGTGGGTGGGTGTGTATTCACACACTTGTGTATTTGTGATCCACAGATGCATGCAGTGCTAGGCAGACTCTGGCTGCTGTAATCCGAGGTTTACACGCTGTAATGCTGCTGAAAGCCTGCAGGCCTAGCTGGCAGAGAAAGACAGGAAGACAGTGAAAGAGAGAGAGAAGGAGGGACCTTATGGAGGAGACAGGAAAGAGGAGCTATTAGAAGGACAGTCATAAGAGGCAATAATTAAGACTGATAAATGGGGAAGGAAACTCTAGATCGGTAGATAAAGAGTATCATAACATGGATACATGAAATGTACGTCTGAAAATGTGACAAAAGGATGTTTGAAGGTAAGACGGTCTGTTTTTCCCCCTAAACATCTGTTCTGTATGAAATATTTTATCCAAGGTAATTTTAGTTTAATGATGAGAAAAAGTAAAAAGAAAAAGTAAAGAAAGCTTTGACCAGTAATAAACAGTAATTCTGAACTGCATAAATAACCAAGATGCAATGTGAAATTCAAAGCTATGAACATGACAAACAAATAACAGAACTTGTAACTTAAAGAAGGTCACTAAAATATTCTAAATAATCCTGTAAGGTTCCAACAGGGAGATCCTGTAGGTAAACAGTGCACTAACACTGTTTTTTTAAGTTGTTAAGATGATCTGTTCTATATTATAGTGACCTGGGAGATGTGGGCATGTCTTGGGGGCTTTCTGGGTACTTTAGAGCATATGAACATAATTTCTCTATTTTCCTGCTTTTCATGTCACATTCCTTATTCTTGTTCAATCTAAGACAATTGTGGTATTTATTCTGCTTGTACAGGTGCTAACATATTGTTGCAGAGTGAAGAAAGTGATTCCAATTACTTGCTTGCTGCCGTACTTTTTACCGTTTTTTTCAGATTTTTTTTTTTACAGTGTTGTTTTGTGTCTTTCTTTCCATGTCTTTCTGTTCCTCCCTCACTTTGGCCAGTCCCCTCTCCCCACTCTCACTCCTTGATTGCTCCCAGCTACACTTCATTTCCAATTAGTCCCTTCACTATTTATGTCCTGCACTCTTCACTTTCCTTTGTCAGTTCACCGTTATGCACCCTGTCATTATTTGGTCTTTCACTGCCTGTTGGTTTGGGTTTAGTCTCTGTTCTGTCCTCTATTTCTTCCTCGCCTCTGTCCACTTGTGCTCTCCCCTGGTCTCCATGTTACGTTCATCCTCTGCTAGTGTTTAGTCTCTTTTTCCTCACTTTCCCTCTGCACCTAGTCTACCTCCCTGTCTTAGTGTTTGTTTTAGTATAGTAGTTTTTGACTCCTCCTGGAGTGATTTTCTGTTTGGTTGTGTTTCATTGTGTACTCCTTCTTTTTCAAAGTTTTCTATGTTCAAACCCTCTTGCCCTGGTCTGCGCTTGGGTCCTCCATTTTGTATATGCTTCTGACAGTGTGCACATGCACATACAGTGGTATGGATAATCACATACTAACATAAATAAATGGTCTAGTGAAAGCACCACTACAATGGCCTCCTGTAAAGTCAGAAAAGGCATTAACTCAGAAAGGGTGAGATACAGTATGAGATGACCGGAAAAGAGATGAGCAGAGAGGAAATGAAGGCCTGATAAGAGGTGGAATTAGAGGGAGGAAAAGATGGATGGTA
The DNA here is from genome assembly GCA_032353495.1 of Ctenopoma kingsleyae. Lineage (NCBI taxonomy): Eukaryota > Metazoa > Chordata > Actinopteri > Anabantiformes > Anabantidae > Ctenopoma > Ctenopoma kingsleyae. The sequence continues at coordinate 14,957,923 of JAUBNQ010000028.1, read as the reverse complement.
TACCAAACCGATGCAAATATATAACCACACACACACACACACACACACACA
>JAUBNQ010000028.1:14930380-14948053 GCA_032353495.1 Ctenopoma kingsleyae | reverse complement strand
TTGTGTTTCTAGTTGTTCTAATGTACTAAGAAAACTAAGAAATAAACATATATGGACATCATAGAACTGCTAAAAAACTAATCTAGTGACTAACAATAGTGGCCTAAACTTTTTGCACAGTACTGTTATGTCCATACCATTTTTAGCACAAGTGTCTACTTGAACTTGATGGACTTAATTAACTGATTTGATTTTGATGTTCAAAGGTCAAAGGTCACTGTGACCTCAATTGGAACACCTTCATGTTTTACACTTCCACTTAAAGATAAACTGATTCGATTTTGGCAGTCAATCATGAACTTTTTTTTACTTAAAGTCTAAGAAGAAATACATGTAAGTTGCAAATTGAGTAGTGTGGATGATGCGGGCAGAGAGAGTGAAAGAGATCTATAATTTATTCAGAAAAATAACCAAACTTAATTTCATTTGGTTGAAGATGTGTTTTTTCTAGTAAAGGTCACTGTTGGGTGAAACCTCAGTGTCCACAACCATTAAGACACAAAATTACCACAGAGTAAAGGCTAAATAATAGAACAAAGGTTGCCAAGGATGGTTTGCAAAGGCCAAGGATCAAATATTAATAGGCCTTCTAGCATGTGACTGTGGTAAACATAAAATGCAGAAAAAAAAAGCTCACGTTAAAATGCTGAAACATTAAACAGAACATTTAAATTGTTGGATATTTCCAAGACAGTTTCTACAAGTAAACAGAGTTACACCAAAGTCATTTCTATTTTCTGTTCTAATATAATTTTCTGAAATAATAAACTAACTAATTTTCTCCAATCGGACGTACATAGCGTCTGCCATGCATTTACTGCACATGCTCTGTATAAGCACAGCTTTTAGAAGGCTCTATTAGGAATAGTATTTTTCAGCTACAAAGGAAAGTTAATATGCAGGGTCTCTGAAAGGAATATCAGGCTCTTTTCAGTCATTTGATTCCAAGTATTAAATTAATTGAATCCTAACGACAGACCAACAAATGTTCAGAGGAATACTGTATAAGTGCCTTAATTCCCTCAGAAGTAATTATGCTCTCTGATTAGGGAATTGTGCCTTAATGTAATTATACTGTGCTTTAAAGATTAATGTTGTCTGTGATGGCATGCTGCGTTATGTTGGTGTCTCACCACATTATCTATAATCACAGCTCACTATCTCAACTGTTATCTGCAAAGAATTCCCTCTGGTATGGAGAACAGACAGCGTGTGTGTGTGTGTGTTTGTGTGCTGCTATCTGAGTATGTGTGTGTATGACTTAGTGTATATACATGCTGCACCTTTGAAAACAGATTTCTCTCTGTCCAAATTAATTTTATAAAAGATTAGGCATTGTGAGGCTGGATCTCATTTGTTAGCTCATATCTTCTACTCTCACACTTAAATGGATAATTCTACAAATTTGATTGATTAGTCACATCAGTAAGGCCTTATTTAACATCAGGAATGAGTCTATGATGATGTTCTAACCAGAAACAGACAGATAGATTTCAAGAGGTTAGCTTATCCACATACAAAATTCAGGATCACACCACCACCAGACCATAAACATGTTTACAAAATTCACTACAAATACTGTATATCATTACCAAATACCACTACAAAATGCTTCTAATTAATCCACTTAACACCAGGCTTTATGAAAGAGGTGATGCTGCATCCCACTGTGGCACAGAAAAATGAACAAACAAGGAAAACAAAGGAGGGAACTATGACTTGAAATAGATAAAAAAATAAATGCCTTTGCTGCTATCACATACAGTATTTGTTCAACCATGATTATAGAAGAAAAAAAAAATCCTATACAGAGAAATGCAGAAGGGTCCATACACTACTACACGGGGGTTACAGCCATAAGGAAAGAAATACCTGAATATATGATGAAATTAAGTAAATCCACTTGACGCGTTACAGCAGAAATTATTTACCCTTGCCACCACTACAATGGGTTTTTTCAAATGATTACTTACCCTACTGACTCCTCGTCCCCTGTCTTCTCCATAATTTGTTCCCAGGATTTCAAAGAAAATGTTGGGATTCGTGCCATTGTCAGTGAATTCCAGGAAACTGGTTAGGCCACTCACTCCAAACTGCAAGAACAAAATTAAATATTTTTATTTTATTGCTGGTTCATTTAACTAGTTTTGTTGTTTGATTCATCCTTTAACTTAAATAAGTAAATTGTACCACTAATACACTAAAATATGCGTGATTTGTATGTGTGCGCATACTAGCCTGTTTTGTCCCTGCATACAAGATGGAAAATGCTTGGGGAATATTAACAGTATACAGGTGAGTGTGTGTGCAGTAATTACCTAATGAAAGAAGAGTGTGTTTGGAGCCATTGCACATTTTCTGCACTAGTATAGTACAATGTCCTGAATGGAAATGTAGTTTTACTCACAAGTACACACACAAATATGGTGTCACTCTCCAACCTTTGCCCTGGCTCTCAGTAGTGTGACCTGTCATTGAAAGTGACACTGCAGCTGCTTCAGGGAAGGAGAGGTGTTATTTTCACTAACTTACTAATATGATTCATGCTCTGTGAGTGTGTGTGTGTGTGTGTGTGTGTGTGTGTGTGTGTGTGTGTGTGTGTGTGTATATGCATCTGTGTGTATAAAACCTGGATTGTGGCATTTATGTGATTCGGGCTATGATGCATGCACACATAAATATACAAACAGAGATATGCATGTGCAGTTATGTTTAATCACATTCACTCCTCCACCCCCATATTTCAAGTTATTATACCTAAGGACCATAGGTTTTATCACAAGACTTCTCTAAGCCAATCAGCTTGATTCACTGAGAAGTTGTTGTATAGCAGCTAATGACAGGATTGTGATGTGTAGTCTGCCAAAAGCTCAAACAGCACACTCTTTGGGGGTCAATGTAACAGCAGTTTTACCTGCTGCATTTTATTCCCCACTCTGAATTTGTCAATGAACACCAAACGACATCAACATCAATAGAACTCCTCATCACCAGCTGCAAATTAGTATTTATCATTACCATAATGGCCCCACATACCAAAACATTGATTAAACACACAGACACGCACAGTAAGTAAAGCACACTGCTGATACACTGGAAAATGGAACTGATGCCAGGCTGTTGAACTCAGCTCAATTACTGCTCAGGGCTCTTTAACACAGCTCTGTTGAGACAGCCATCAGGGTTGGTTGAACAGCCAGAGTTCACTGATGAAAGTGTTGCCAAATCCCAGCCTGATCTCAAGGTGAAATGCAGAGATAGATATGAAAGCCACTGCACCACATTTATTATTGTCTGACACTAATCCTAAATTAGCATTTCACTTGGCTTCATCATTCAGTCAAACTGCCATCCCTGGAGTAATTTTTATTGATATCAAAACAGAGGGCATTGATCCAATTGGATTTAACAGTGATGAAAGTGTTACCAAAACCCAGCCTGAACTCAAGGTGAAATGCAGATTCAAAAAAATCACAGCTGCAGGATGAAAACCTCTATCTCCCAAAAGTCAACTGTTCAGAAACTGAGGAAAACTTGCTCATTGATGCATGTGTGTGTGTGTGTGTGTGTGTGTGTGTGTGTGTTTTTTAAGATATGCAATCATCTGAATTCATGAGTACTTGGGTAATGAAGTCTACTGAGCAAAGACGGAAACCTTTTTTCGAAGCAGTGAACAAAAATTGGATTTCCATGTCATAGGAACAATACAAAAAAAAAAAAAACGGCAGACTTATTTAGAGCCTCTATGTCATTCCTCATCCCTGGAGGGGATTTTGTTATGCCAAGCGATGGCATTGTATAGATTAATTTAGCAGTGACTGCATCTTGCTGTTTAAAAGTTGAGTGTCTCAGCCAAAGAACAATAGTTTCTGGTCTCCAAATATCATGTAATGAGCACATTGTCTTGAAATGCAAATACGTGCTTCCTAAATGATTTTGAGATATGCGTTTCCCCACTGCTAAAGAAACAGAAGACACATCTATATATAGGAAAAAAATCTGAAATTCTAGTTGAATGTTGTAACTGGATTATGGGAAGGGCATATGCATTTACTTTCAACTGAAGCCAGTGTTAAGAGGTGTGTATAATAACTTACTGATCACATTTAGGATGACATATCTATTATTCATAAGCTCTCCATACTTATTCTTTAAGTATTTATAAGTATACAGTATCTGCATGTTTTGCTCCACTGTTATACCTTTTTGACAGTATCCAGCATGCTCTTGCCTCCCTGCCATGGCTTGGAGTTCTTCCTGATACAGCTCAGACTGGCCATGCTGTGCCATTTCCTGTCTTCCAACTTTCTGTGGAAAGTATTTGCCAGCAGCAACACAGTATCATAGATGTAGCGGTTGGTGATCTAAGGAAAGAAAAACAGATAAAAAATTAAACGAACAGTGACAATTTACTTTTGCTGAAGATGTTCTTGGAAACATTAGCTCACAAAGCTGTGATACAGCTTCTAAGGAGAAAATCACACTATTATGAGACCCAAATAACCAATTTCAACCATTCACATTTTGCAATGTTGGACTTCACTTTTGGCTCCGAATCTGGGAAAGATGGGCCACTATAGAAATAAAGCATCTTTTTCATGCTTACTGTCAAAGTGAAATGCTTCATTATGTAACCAGCACTATGATCTAAAAAGAAAATCTTCACACACACACATACACACAGTATGTACTGTGTTTAAGAGTAATGCCATTCTGTATTTTTACCATGCAAACAAACATTTATATTTGGTTGATTCCAACACAGCTCAAAAACTGTTATTTTAAGTAACCTTGAGACATGAAAAAGATAAGATTGCAGCTTTTTAATGATAAGGAATGTTAGATGTCAAAAGAATGTGTCAGTGCAGCAGACTGAAAATTGCCATTACACTGCTGAATGGCAGGCTCCATTCCACATTAAAAGCACTAATTAGATTCAGAGGCACCATTAGTTTTATCCAAGTTTAGGGGCTGGTTCTGCATTCTAAAAGCTTTTCCTAATGCAGTCTCATTGTCTGATTGTTAACTGATATGCACTGGCTAGTTCTTGAAAGGTTATTCAGTGGTCTTCCTCAACTGTAAATCTGAGATATATAACAACAACAGGCTGAATATAAGTAATTTGTATTTAAGGTGTCGTCACAGTCATTTATTACTAGAACTGGACCAAAGTCACACCAGAATATTACCTGTCTTGCCTACTGCATGTGCATAATGTGGATTTCCATAGAAACATACATACAAACCATACATTGCATCAGCGGAACCTTGGATTGCGAGTAACTTGGTCTACAACTGTTTTGCAAGACAAGCAATAAATTTTAATAAATTTTAACTTGATGAACGAGCGGTGTCTTGCAATACGAGCAGTATGTACACCCTTTGTCTACCTAACCTCACGTGATCACAACTTCTCTCTGCAGCGTATTAGATGAATGAGACTCACTCATACTGACTCACTCATTCCAGCGTAATCTGAGTTGTTTCAGATCATTAATTAACATTAATAAGTCACTAAGGTTTGTCTGTAGCTTCCAGCTATATGTAGAATTATCTCCTGTCAATTTGTAGATGTCGCTCAGTAAAAGGATCCATATAAAACATCATGGTGAGAATTTCCATGCGCATTTTTGCAGGTGTCACAACATCTGTAAGGTCATTAATTATTCATTATATATCCTGATTAACCCTGATTCCTATCAGAACAGTAAATTATATTGTTCGCTGTCCTCGCGCTGCATGAGGGATGTCTGCATATTTACATTTGCACAATAACTGCGGCAGAAGTACAGAAACAGGTTTCATTAATGAGAGAACTAGTGAAAATGCGCTGGCCGGAGCGTTTCACTCTATAAAGTGAATATTGGTTTGACTGGTTTTACTTTATATTTTGTATCAATCATTTTTATACAAATGTTTTTGGGTTGTGAAATGAATCATCGGTGTTTCCATTATTTCTTAGGGGGAATTTCGCTTTGATATACGAGTGTGTTGGATTACAAGGACGCTTGCGGAACGAAATATGCTCGCAATCCCAAGGTTCCACCTTATATCGTTACATAAAATAGGACTATACTCTTTGCCCTTTGTTTTAATCTAATGTCTATGGTTTGCACATGTCTTGTCTTTTGTTCTTAAGTTTACTTGACTTGACCTAATTGGAATAAGAACAGAATCACTGTAAGAAAACACCATGTTAACAAGCATGCATTTTGTGAATTAATCCCTGTAATTATGAAGCCAAAATCCAATCCATCAGAAATGAGTTTAGTAGGTGTAGCTCTTCGGGAGTACTCCATTAAGAATAAAAAAAGAAAATTAGGGAATACAAATTACTGTTTTTTCCAAATTCTCACAAGTCCTTGTGTCAAATCGAACATGGACATCAACCAACAGTTTTTCATAAATAGTGAAATTTGCACTGAAAAAGAAAAAGAGCAAAGCGTTGTAGTAGGTGTAGTAGGTGAGATCCTGGATGGAGAGGCGGCATACAATGTATTTATTGTAATGTAATAAATTTCAATTATACAATACAGCCTACATAGGAAAATTCAGGTCAAATAATTCTGTGAAACAAAACTAATGTTGGTAAAGCTGTAGTTTCACCTTCCTGTTTGATGTCATCATCAGCCTACAATAGTCAGCCGTAAATATCAAATGTATTTAAAAAAAACATTTTGTTCCTTGTAACTTGTCCAATAGTTTAAAGCAACACCAAAAGAGAAAAGAATGTAAAGTTTATTTTATAGCCAACTTTTTTTTCCCACTTTGCTGCAAACTATTTTACTTTCAATGTTTGGTCTTTGTCTTCCACTTCCTGTCTTTGTCTATCATTCGGACTCTCTGTCTCTGTGCCTATTGGATTTTCTCTGAAAATTAAAGTGAAAATCTACTGCTCTATAGGGAGCTTGAATGATCAGTGGGTTCTGCACTCCAAGCGAGCATTGTATGTGAGTGTGTGTATGTGTGTTTACGTGGTCAGCCAGAGTTGAAGTGCTTCAGTGCAGTGTGAAATTGGGCTTCTGGGCCACTCTCTGACCACCGAGCTGATCTGCTTCCTATGTCTGTCTTTCTCTCTTTCTTTCTCCCATCCCTCGTTTCCTCTCTATCTCAAATTCAACCACTTGCAATCCCACACACATATGCACATGCACACAGAATGTCAAAATGAACATGTGTATAGTTTGTTTTAACTGTGTATGCACAATAGTTTTTACTCTCATATTTTGCATAAGGTACGATCCAAGTCTTAGTTTCAATCTGGATTTTAGATTTTTTTACTGCATTTTTTTTACCATTATTTTACTTAGTTCTTTCGGCTCCCATTCGCCACAGCGGACCACTTCAAATATTTGATCTGGCAAGGATTTTACACCAGATGCCCTTCCTGATGCAAACCTTGCCCATTTATCCGGGCTTCAGAACAGCACTAGTGAGGTACTGGGATGCAAACCACCAATCCTGGGATTCTTAGACACAGAGCTGTAGCTTTGTGGGGGCCCTATGCAAGATTATTTTGGGGTTAACAAAGACACTATTTGCCAGTGGACATATCTGATATAAAGCAAATCAAAGTTGATTCTCTGGCACAGTTGTTTTTGTAGTGATATCAAAAATACTTCCCAATAGTTTAGAGAAGTTTTTTTTAATATTACAGTCAATCTGAGAGATATTTGAATTACATTTAATTCTAGTAAAATATTTTTAATACAAGCGGCAGCTTGGGGGCCCCCTAGTGGCCGCGGGGTTCGCATAGCGCAAGAAACAGCTCTGCTTAGACAGTTAGCAGTTGCTGACTGCCCTACTTACTGTGCCACTGTCCTTGGTAGTAATAATAAAACAATAGATAAAAACAATGGGTAAAAACAGTAGGTGACAATAACTAAAACATGCCATTAAAAAGTGGCCGCGTAAAACAATATATATTTTATGACTTAAAAAATATATCATAAGTAATCTTATGATTACTGTCACTGTCAAGATACATACTGGCTTTCAGTCAGTTATTACACTCAGTGAAAGCCTACAACAGAACTGTCCTGGTATCAAAAAGTGAGATATCGTCATGAATATTAAGACTACACTTCTGTATTGTATGTATTTCCACTTTCCATCAAATGTCTTCCCCCTGGGTTCTTGTGTTTCCACATAAATCAACAGTACATTAATTTAATTTCATATTTTTATCATGTCACATAAATGAGAGTGGGTTCGCTTTTCTCCGCTCTATTTGATGCCAGCTTGATGATTCACATACACACAATCAGGGGTAATAATTGCATGCATATTGCCACCCTGAGGCATATATAAAGAAACACTAAGTAAAGAAAATGTGAAAGTAAAGAACAAACTGTCACTGTGTTTTCCATGACAGTACAATAAGATGAATTGTGTGGTCTAAGATAAACACGTACATATGGGTACGTGCCAACTTTTCAAAATGATTAATGTTCCAGGTAAAATACCTTCCAGGCATGTGCTGTGACAAAGTCAATTCAGCAAGCCCAGTGTAATGGAAGCTTTTGGATCAGGAGACATGTTGAAATGTCAAACTAAAACACTGAGAGCAGATTTAAGTGACATAAATGGGGCACCACAACAGCTTTTAGATACATAAGTAGTCGGGACTGAATTTTTAAATATTGTAAGATGAAAAGTATTGTGTGTGCACGATGTGTGCATGTACAGTACAGCATACCACTTTGAGACACATGGATTACCATTCCCAGTACCTTTGAAGGTATGATGGTTATAGGACAATCCTACTGTGTGTGACAAAGTGTCTTTTCTCCACTGAATATAAAATGGCTGTGTTGTCTCTTATATTGTTTCGAGTCACCAAAACTGCCAATTTATAACATGAAACTGACAAACCTAAATCTAAGCTCCATTGTTTTTTGCTGTTTCTTGTGTTTTCTTGATTATAGATTTACTTTTTATTTGGGGCAAAGATGTCCAATAATTCAACAGGCAATAGACTGAGTGTACTCCCATGGTACTCCATGCCAAGAACAATTCCCCACAATAGCTTTGGCTATTTGGCAAACACTGACATTGCAGACTGAAGCTTTTTGGTGACAATCAATTCATTATAATTAGGGGTGTTCGATATTGGCTTTTTTACCGATATTCGATATACCGATATAGTCTAACTCCTAATTTCCGATACCGATATAAACCGATACCAATATATGTGGGGTCCCCCCTCATAAAAAAAGAAAAACTAAATCATTTTAGGTAACTAATAACACATATCTCCTATCATGCATACTTAAACTTTAAACATTATTGCAAGGTGTGTCAAACAAACACAAATATCTCAAAAACTATACCTTGGATTTGTCATATTTTGACATTTTGAGAGAGAGGAGAAGAAGCTGAAGAGTTAGATGTATAATATGTGCATGGTATGTAAAAGCTGTGTCATTAAAAGAGTAAAAACTGGTACAGATAATTTCTGATATTACATTTTAATGCTGATATCAGCCGATATTAATGGTAGACCGATAATATCAGACATCCCTAATTACAATTGGTAACCATCTTATCAGATCACTGTAAATGTGCTGCATCCTGAAACATTAAAATGTTTTTATCAGTCTGAAATTTGAGGCAAACTGTCAAAATATAAGGTGAAATGAACAAAACGTGAATCTGAGATAGGGAAAGTGAAAGACTTATTTTTCTCAAAACACCAAACTAATTAATGGATGTAATTACATCCTTTTTCCGCTGCTTACCTCCTTCTGTCTTCAACCTACTTTCTTCTGTAGGACGCTTTTTATGTCAAAAAAAAATCTCATTAGCCACACACATTGAGCCTTTAGCTAGGAGACACAACACAATTGTTTATGGCCATCAGCTACAGAATCAATTACTTTTAGTATGACAATGTAGCTTGTGGATTTGCTGAAAATCTCTAATGTCCCTTACAGACATGTCACCAAAGCAACTCACCTCTAACTGCTGAGCCTTGGGGTTTTTAGGGTCACAAAGAGAAGTGTTAATCCTGTGGTTGTGTTTAACACAGCGTTGAGTCGTGTTCTGGGGCATGGGGAACGTCTGTCGCACCAATGTCAGTCGACCAATTGACTTCATGACTAACTCCTGCAAGTCGTAGTCTGAGATTTCCTGAGAGGGTGGAAAGAGAGGAGAGTGTTAAGGACAGGTAAGGAAATAATGGGGATTGAGGGAAAGACAGAGTGGGGAATAACTAATGAAAATCAATATCAACAAATCCTTGCCATTGTTTTTTTGTTGCAGAAGGCCTACAGCCAACTTAGAAAAGAACAGTAACCACAATAAAAATATCTATCTATTTATATACTGTATACATATATATTTTTCTTTTTTTCTAATCCATTGTCAACAGATATTGTAAATTGTTAAACTGCTTCCATTACCACCCTACTGAGAAGTGAATATCCATTGTTTACATTTTCTGTAAAAATAGATATTAGATAAGAAAGACAGGAGGGTAAAAAATATTAAGGTGTGCATCTGTCTGTGTATGCGCCCTTCCGTGTTCTTGCACTGTGCACACACATGTATACTGCATATCCTTGCAAAACCTTGGGAGAGGAATCGCTGCTAATTTTAGCCATAGGACAAAATCTCTCTCTCCCTCTTTCCATTCATAGATCTCCATCCATCCTCTGCAAGTGCACAGGGTCGTGTGGTGATGAGATGAGAACTGACATATATCGTCTCTGGTGGAGGTAACACTGCCACAAACTGAGACAGCCTTTGCTTTGTTTGTACTGTATATGTGTGCAGTGTGTTTGAGTGTGCTCAACTGTGTCATCTGATTGTGCATAAATCTGTACGTATGTTTACATGAGATTGTTTTAAGCCTTATGATTACCCAAAGCCCTTGATTTAGTTTAATTTAAACAAGACAGCTTGCTTTACAGCATGGAGGGGACTCTGCCTGCAGGTTGTAGATATTCTGTACACAAACAGGCTTTACTTGGCAAGGGGTAATATAACGGGTACCATTGGTTCATTGACTAACCTCAGTGGATTTCATTTGAACTTAATTAACGTTTACCAAAACTCACAGGATGTGATCAAAGGTGGTCAGAAGTGGCATTATATAGGCATCATTGCTATTGTTGTAGTTATCTGCATTAGTTAAGCTGATATGGCTGATTTATCCCTAATTCTATATGCACATTTGCAAGTTTTGACATTCAAAGAGGCAGTTAATTTCAAAAGTCATGCTTCAATGCTTTCTTCTTCTTGGGTCAAATTTAATTAGATTTTCTTGAGATATATTTTTTCATTAAAATTACTAATAAAATAGAAAAACAGAATTAATGTGTATTCATGTGTTGAAAAAAATGAAATAATGTAGCAGGTTTAACCTTGGATTATTGCCCTGTGCTCTGTAGAATCTACTTTCTAAGCAAGAAATCTATTTACTGCCCGATTGAGGCTAAAACGTGGCAAAAATCCCGAACAGTCTACGTAAAAACCCTAAGGGGGACTGAATAACAAAGCCAACAAGAATATGTAGGGCAGAGAGAAAATGCTAAAAATTGCTAAAAAGGCAGATATGTGGGCCAAAAGAGAATTTAAATTCACAGCAAGCAGTCAAGGGCATTCAAAAAAAAGCACATCAGGCGAGCAAGAATTATCCAGAGTGACCCACTCAAAGGATCAAACTCATACAAATATAGTTGCACCAATCCACCCCAGCACAGGCATAGAAAACACACACACACAAAGACACACTGAAACCTAAAAGGAAAAGATGATTTTGAGATTTGTTTCCCCAACAGGCATTTGTCCATTTTCCTTCCTTTGTCATGTTCTATTTGCTTCTTAGATTCTGTCTCTCTGGGGACAAACTAAACAGACTTCACCCAGTACGTCTCTCAGTGGTGGCATGCTCTAAACGCTGTTAGCCTTTTAACAGCTGAAACTAAATGAACGTGACACATAAATACACACATACACACACATACTGACATGAAGAAACACATTACAGTAGATCACACATGCTCTCACATAGAGGATATCACATAGGAGGGAGAGTGCAGAGTTGACATTCTCCTCATATTACTAAGACATTATCTGTCATACTTTTCAATTCTCCCATAAATATTCTTAGGTCAAGTACCTGTGACACTATTTTATCAATAAAAATACACGCAAAGTTATTATCTTGTGAGCATGAAGACATTGGCAGTATATGGTTTCTACAAATGAGATCAATCAATTGTTCTATTTGACCTCCAAAACAAACAATTAGTGCTGCCTTATTAACAGCTTGAGAACTTCACAGCCCTCACACATACTAAACATCATATCTACCTAGGATTGGGCCCTTTCAATCCTCCAGCCCAATTTTATTGCTAATTGTGACTGTTCCTTTCAATCCAAATTCCTCCTCAAGCTAAAAAAAATTCGTTACAAAATCATTTGGTCCTGAGGATGGATGAGTGGCCGCCAAATCTGTTCACCGAGTCCAACTACCAACCAGAAGCTTTGGGTAAGTTGTAACCACTAGATCACCCTGTAGCTTATTTCTGGAGTGAATCAAGAGTTGTTTACTCCATAAACTTTAGTTTAAGTCTTCAGGCATCCCCATGAACCTAAACCCATCACCACTCTCTCCTTCCTTCCATTCCCCGAGAGCATCAAATCCTAGTCTTTAGTGTGTTATTTGAAGATGAAATTCAAAAGCAAAAACATATCCCTCATCCTCCATTCTTCTTGGCACTTCTTCCCTGACCCCTATACTTTGTCCTCTGCTCTTGTTACCCTCAACCCCTTCCTCTCCCTTCTTCTAACTTAGAGACATCAAATCCCTTCTCCTCTCTTCTTATCTGTAGATGAGGAGAGACTGTTCCTCCTACTCATCTGCTTAACTGCTCTGCATCTCCCTGTTCACCCCTTCTCTATGAGAACATCAAATCCTGTTTTGATTGCATTTATAAGTTCAACATTTTGAAAATCTAAACAAACAAAAGGCCAAACAAAATCTTATCTCATTTAATTTGCCCTGCCTTCTCTACCGTTTGCAACTTCCCTCAACAACCACTAAACAACTAAACAACCAGTTACCCTCTTATTTTGGTGCTTTTCCCCAGAGGAGATGAAGTATACAGAACTGAACATGTTTGAGTGACAATAAACTCATATGGCTTCAAAGGTGGTATGGGTATCTGTTTTCTGTTCAAATGCAGAGTATGAAAAAAAGGAACAATTTTCCTTTTCACTAATATATTTCAGCACCAGGGTGATTCACCTGGGTTCAACTTCATCCTGACTTGGCATGACTTTCCAGCCTCAAAAACCCAGACTTAATCACATCACATGGAAATGAGGGATACACCAAAGTATTGTAAGATACGGAGACAAAAATTAAATTAAAAGTGCATGAAATATTAAAGACAACTTACAGAAGAAATATAGACAATGAATGCAGTGAAACAGTACGTTAAGATGGCAAGGGATTACAGAGTCTGTGGGAGCCACGATACAAAGTACCATTTTCACTTGCATTTACATAAGCTGCAAGTGCAAATTACAGACAAAATTGCGATTAAAATAAGTTTCTGATTCAGATTCCAAGACAACGCAGGGAAATCTGGATAGAAGTGTCACACTTGCCTTGAACAAGACACAAAATATACAACAGCTCCAGGGGAGCTGCTTAGCAACAACAGTAGTCTTAGGGATACAGTCATACTGGGCAACCTCCAACTGTGCACAGAGTGCGCACAACTGTCAACTCGTTCTCTCTCAACAAGCAATCTTGTAGCTGTAAATGGGAAAGTTCTTTAACATTATTTAATTAAATTAAATTAGATTTCCAAGGACAATGAATGACATTGGTCATCATTGATGTTTGGAGTATGAAAGGGGGATTTCATACTCCAAAGTTTTGCAGAATACTGCATTTATATTCAAGATGCGAAAATTCAGTTGCATAGCTTTTATGGAATTTTATGGAACATTATGCCAAACTGAAACACTGAAACAAACAGAAAAGCCTATCTTATCTCATTATCATGCACTTGTTTTCTTGAGAGATGAAAAATCAAATATATGAGAGAAAATGAATACTTAAAAAATATGATAAGAGCATGACAGAAAATAAACCACCATTAAAGGTTTTGAATGAGTACTGGCAAAAGTGGAGTTAACCTATAAACATAAGGGAAAGACAGAAGCAGAAGCCATTTCTGTCCCTTATTATTTCTCCTCCTCATCCTCTCATCTAGAGTAAAATGAGAGGAAGGATGATCAATTATGAACTGTGAACTCCCCTCTGTGGAGTTGTCTGACTGCTGGCTGTAGATAAAGCAGAGTTATGACAACCATACAGTACCCCCTCATCCATAATAAACCACAGGGAGAGAAAGCACTTTCACACATAGGAATATTCATTCTCCAAAGGACCAGTGCTAGAAGACATTACATATGACAAAACATTGTAGCCACTCATCCATTTTAAAACACTCTGCTAGAGCTCTTCACAAACTGTAGCGGATGTTAGGAGGACTGTGTCCACATCTGAACAATCTGTGATTAAAGTTCAATTTTGAGTTTGATAAGCTGAATTAGGCCATTATATCATTTAATGGTTATGCATACTTTTCTTTAAATTATTGCAAGACATTTATTATTTTTAGTGCAGTTAAGAGCAAGCGAGAGAGGTGCAGAGCAAGAGAGGAAGCCCCCCAAGCATTGTTTCCTCATGAATGATTTAACTGGCTTAGCATAACATAAAATTTGTAATTTAAGTTGATTCTTGCTCTTGATTTTTCTATTGCAGCGTCACTATTATTTACTTTGTTCAGAATATAGTAGTTTCCAAAGAATATGACAAAAATGCCTTTTTTAATGCTGCAGAACAAAGTAGACATAAACAGAAAAACACAGTCATGGAGCAAAATGTTGGAGGCCTATTTCTGAATAAAATGGTTAGTATCTTTTGAATATGACGTCAGCAAATATATATATTGTAATGTTTTTAGTGTGTTTAAAAGATTCAGCTAATGTTAAACCAGATCTGAGCACAAAAATGACAGCTTATGATTCACTGGAGTACCTTACAATAAACAGTTGCAGCTCTAACTGTTGCTGTGTTACATATTTTCTTTTGATGCATAACTTTGAGTACCAAGTCACTGTCTACTATTTTGGATTTGGAGTTTTGGACTCATCTCACAGGTACATGCAAGGTACATGTAGATACCCTTTAGCATTTGGAAAGCCAAAATCTCCCACGTTTTTGTCAGAATGAGACATAGAGTTTGACTTTCTCTGGCTGCCTCGCTCAGATCCCCAGTGATAGAATGAATGATGGTCTTTTCAAATCCACTATAGCCTCACTAAAAGAGATATCTCAGCACCACTAGCAGTGCTGTTCTGTGTCACAGGAGACTTTGATAGTACATTGCCACATTAACATAACTTATGAAGCATTTCTCTGCTAAAAATATTTGAAAATAATTATATACTTTAGTTTTAACGTTAGTAATGCTTATCATAATATTGTTTCTGAATGTAATGAATCACAACATACAGTGTAACTTAAATAGTCTACCACTACAGATAAGGATATAACCCCACCTACATTATTTTCTTATTAAAAGAGTTACTCCCACAAGCATATAAATGTAATTTATAGGAGATGGTAGATAGGAGACCTACAGAGTTAATAATTATTAACTAATTATGACTAATTATGCTCTAAAGAAAAATGGTTTTATTTGGAAATTAGGAGAAATATTGCCATCAGTTCACAAAAAATAAGGCAAAACTGTACAGTTTAATACTTGCACCTACAAAAGACAAAACCTGAGAAACTGATCATTTTGCAGTGCTGTCTTATTTTTTTCCATAGCTGTAGATTTTCAAATTGCCATAGCAGGCTACTCAGATTGAATACACTAGTACAAGTGCGATTGCCTAAAAAATACTCCATTACATTACAAATAGAAGTACAACTTCAAATTCTTTGCTTAAATTGATGGTAACTACATGCTCTCAAAACTACTCCACTAAGAAAACAAGTATTTAAAAAAGAATATAATTTGATGCTATTGATAATATGAATGTGTAAGTCTAGTCAAGATTTGTTAAAAATAAATTCTAAGGTGAAAAATAAATCAAAAGAAAACTTCTAGTAAGGTAATTAAAAAACAAGGTCTAAATATCTCTGATTGTAGTATAAATACACCTGTATCTGAAAGGTCCAGTTATTGGTGAATCAATATCCTGGTCAAATACACCATAAAGGCAAGAGAACACTCCAGGCAACTTGCTGAGAGGGTGGAAACAAGTCACATAATTAAGAAATGGAACAACCGGTCATCCTCAGAAACTCACCTGTGACTCTTCTGGAGGATTTTCAGGCTTTAGCAGCTAAGATAGAACAGACTGTACATTTAGCTATGTTGGCAATGCTGAATCGACTATAATTCAGCATTGTAAAAAAACACAAAGGTGAAAACTTCCAATACTTTTTATAGCCCTACTGTTTTACTTAACAACTCCAGAGAGTGTAGTAGCATGTGTGCACGAACCTTGACAGGAAACAGAATTTAGACTTGCTGTTCTGCATATGACCCAATCTGGCCTTACGTTATATTCACTTTGTTTAACTGATGCCTGCTAAATGACAACTTAAACTGTGGTGTAAGATTTGTATGAGAAGCAAGAGAGTGCGATACAGAGCCTGAGAGAGCATTATGACAAAAACAAAACTCTTTAGTCTAACAGAGCTGAAGCACTGTTCATGTCAGAATACATTACTACATTACCGACTTCTACTGTTCCTGAGAGAATTTTGTTTTCCCTAACTAAGAGTGGTCAGTTAACAGTTTCTATTTTAATGAGCCAACTACAAGTGATAACTAGACTTCATCACATGGTAGCCACAAGCTAATGCACTACTCTATAAACTTGAAATGTAAAGCAGCTATTAATGCTTGTCTACTTATTTGCAGAAGCGCAAAGTTAGAAATCCCTATATGACTCAGAGGAAGAAAAAAATCCACCAAGAAATAAATGATGGTTAGTGTAATTTGCACCTGTGACTTTCCAGCATTTTCATGCTTTTACGTATAATAGTAACTAAAATAAAACATTTAGGTTAGTGATATTTTGCTATTGTTAAAACATTAACAACTGAGGGAGCATGGCCTGCCAGACTGCATTTCACCACTGATTCCTCAAAGGCAGCAGGTACAAAGTGTTACAGGCTACATGCTGCTAGACATACACACAGGCTACAGAATGACATGGTTAAGCCTCCCAGGAAGCAGGAAGCTGCCAGAAAGCCTGAAGAGTGTCTAACAGTGTCAGATGCCTGACAGGATATAAAAGCAATATAAACGCAGCATATTAGATGTGAACTTAGCCTACCAAGCAGTCACATAATGATAGACTGCTCAGTAGGCTGCTTGACACTGCAATCTGTGAAACAAAATGTACAAAGAGTGTCTGTCTAAAAAGAGTTCATCAACAGTACTTCAATTAGCAGAAGAGACATTTAAATGTCATAACAGTCCCTCTATGACAGGGGTTTTCAAGTATAATTTAAGGAGGTCTGGATAGAGAAAATTCCTCATGTCCGGGTCCGCAACATCATCATGTTTAAATTGCATTATTATGTAGTTATACATTAATATTCATTTATATTCATATAGAAAG
>JAUBNQ010000028.1:14888726-14904936 GCA_032353495.1 Ctenopoma kingsleyae | reverse complement strand
AACGAACGGTCCGGCCCCCAAGGAGACTGTCTGGTAAAACTCTGGCCCTCTGACAAATATAGTTGATGACCCCTGCTCTACCAGAACTGCTGCTACACTTAACTTATAACTTAACCCTTATAATAAAAAGAAATAAAACTCTGTCATTTAGATTACATTTTTACCTTTACCTTGTGCTCTTTGTTGTACGTATTTTTACTTTATTTGGTTCTAAACTTTCTGTTTTTATTTTAAATTTGTACTTAGTTTATAACTTTTGCACAGTCCTAAAAAAACTCAGGGTACATTTCACTGCGTGTTGTACTTGTATAACTATGCATGTGACAAATAAATAAAGAATCTAGAATCTCAATATGTTTATACGATAAAAAAAAAAAATTGTATGTTGCAGAGAAACACAACTGAACTAAAAAAATGTGTGACGACCACCTCACACACACACAGATCTGTATCATTGTTGTACTTGCCAGCATTCCCATTAGTGGTTGTATTAACGGTAGTCAAAAGCACTAAGCTTTGTTGCTCCTTACACTCACACAAACACACACACACACAGACACACACAACCAACCTTTCAGCCTTATAGCTGTAATGGTCTATAATCATTGTGCTTCTAGCTCCACATGCACAGATAAAACCTTAATGTCACTGTGCATCAGACACACACACTGTTTGCTGAGATAAGAACATAATGCCATCTCTGTCTAGTAATAAAGTTCAAGGAGAAAACGAGAGCCAAGCCCTTGAAATGTCCATTTAACTGCATTGATGGTAGGTAAAGAAAAAAGTGTGAGTGACCGTAAGTGTGTGAGTCTGCATGTTTTTTATGTAAATACATGTATTCACATATACAGTATACTGTATATAAAACAGAAGCCTGATCATGGCTGAGTCTGAAAGATAAATTGTGACACTGGGTCAACTGTGGCTAGGCTGGTAGAGCAGGTTGTCTGCTAAACACAGAATTGGCAGTCTGACCCCCAGCTTCTCCTTTTAGCATGTCAGCGTGCCCTAAATTGCTTTGTGTAAATGGATGACTGAGAAGCAAGTATCACTGTGGGAGACAATAAAAGCAGCATGTGGGATGTCTCAACGCCTAGAGTGTTTTCTTTAATTATATATTATATGTTTTTATTGCCTTATTGAATGGTTTGACAACTTCTGTGATGGGTTTGTGACATGAACCTGTAGGACCAGAAAGTGGTCTTTTGTGCACAGTTGTAACCATGGCAAAGCAAAGAAGAAATAGTGCATTTTATTTCTGTGAATATTAATTACATTTGTATGTTGTGCACTCACATCCTCTTTCTACTGGCTGGAAAGAAACAATACAGAGCTCACCTTTCCATAGAACTACAATGAACTGAACCATTCTGCATGCCCCAACACAGCTGCTGGTGTTGACAAATAGGACAGTGAAGTTGCCCTCATTTACTCCCTCCTTGTCACCTACAGTAAATGAACCATGTAATTCACAGAGTTTTTGATTTTTGGGGGGGGGTTCCGTGTATATTCTGCCATGTCTCTCAAGCAAAGTAAGGACAAGAATTTATGACTAATTTGACAAAGTCAAAAGACAAAACATGCCATGTGGTATGATCCCATCCCATTATTCTGACATTTCAGTGACATTTAAAATATGACTAATACAAATATTTTTGACATTTAACAACAAATGTTGGTTTAGCTTTCATGGTTGCTACCTACAACTGTGTGTGAGAAGTTGACATATGTCCACAAATAAAACATTTTATTTGTCGTATGAGCAATGCTAAACAAGTGTTGAATATCTCCTCTATTGTGTGTGTGTGTTTGTGCACTTTTAGGAAACAATACATTTTATAGCTGTTAACTAGCATGTGCATTTGTGTGCCTATTGACGCAGTCTAAATGTCACTCTGCACAAAGCAGAATCCCTTAAATATCAACATGCAGCAATTAGGATGTCCGATTTGTTTGTGTGTGTATGTTCACACTCTTATTGATTTTTCTTTGTTCTCTACTAACAAGTACTGTATCCTCCTGCTTCCACCCCATCATCATTTCGCTTTGTGTTTTCTATTCATTTACTCTTCACATGATCATCCTTCACAGTCTGGATCATCCATTTATGGCACTTTATCTATATCTCCTTTCTGCCTCTGCCTTCTAAATTACTCTACCACTGACCTCTACCAAGGAACAAATCCAAATTTCAAAGTCAAAAAGGTCTGAGCCACGCATGTGAGTATTAAAAGGAGACAAACAAAAAAGCCCTGAGCTGTACTTAGCAGATAAAGAACTTCATTAGTTTTGTAAAAATAAGTCTAAGAAGCATCACATTTATCCATTTAAATATACAGTATTTGAAGGCATCTTCTTAATTCAAAACCCTATTTGGGTTCCACTTCATCCTCCTATTTCACCTACTGCAATTGATTCCTCACTATGTCACCTTTTTGTGTTATTAAAAAAAGTTAACTGCCATGGGGAAATGGTTGTTCAAATGATTGGTTGATCAGAAAGTCATCAGAGAACAATGCACAGTATGTGTGTATAAGGCCAAGATGAAGAACATCTCATTAAATTTGGAAATGAAACTTGAATCAAACTGGCCACACAGCATCATGCTGTATTTTAATTATTCTAGCTATACCTAATCAGTACACTGCCCTCTAGAGCTGAAAAGTTAATGTGGGAAAAGTTCAGTAAAAGTTTATTTTAGACTGAGCAAAAGCATACGAAGAACTATGGAAAAAAACATGAAGAATGAGAGCACACTCAAGACTGATTTTGACCATACTACACCACAGTGTCATATATTTCCATAATGGATTCTCTCCAGTTTCCTTTCCTTTTAAAAGACATTGGCATTTAATCAAATAGTCCCAAGATAGCATTCCTCTATATGTTATCAGTCAGCCAGAATATAAATCTGCAACAAAACCATTAAAGCAAGCTACATAAAGCATGCATTTACATATTACATGATATTATGAGACACACAGGTATGTGAAAAAGTCAAACTATAGCAAACTAGAAAAATGAATTAATACTAATTTTGTTAGTTTGTAATATTCCAGTTTGCAAACTTAAAACATATTTTGTTATCATTATTCACATATCATATCAGCACAGATTATCTTACTGATTGTTCTGTTATCTCTTTTTTGACATTAACTGACAGTCCACATTGTCACTCTTAGGCGTACTGTATATTTCATAGCCCTTGAGAACAAAATGAAGCAGTAGTAATTCATTATAAATTGTGGAAAATTCATGCACAGAGTGTTGATGAAAAAATACATATTCATCAGTGGCAGTGGAGCAGGGCAGAATCACAACATCTGATTTAAGGCTCCATTAGCAGTAGAAGCCTACTAATCCTGACCCCTTCAGCGATGATTGTAGAGACTGAATTAAAATGTATTTTAAAAACTGATTAGGTCTGTGAAAGAATTGCCCATGATCAAGGGGCAAACTGCTTTGCAAAAGACAAATTTCACACATAAAAGAGCATATTTTTGATCTATTGGAAAGACATATACATAATCACATGTTTTTCATTAATTATAATATTGATAATATTATATACAATATGAAAAATTGCAGTGACCAGCTAATTATTATATTTTGTATGACAATTATTAGTTTGCTTTATAGTGATACTTTTTAATGTCTCTAATAAAAGGTTCTCCAGACAAACCCATGTTCATGCCTCAAGTTATACTGTGGATAACACTGTTATAGAATAACTCAAGAAAGACCTTTGAGTTTGTATTGATGGAAATGCATTTAAATTGACAAATTCTATTTTTCCAGGCATGCAAGCCTTTAATAACCCACAACAATAGCTTTAAATTGCTCAAATCATTTGGCACAGACTGTCCCTTGCTAGATTATTTCTACAGGACTGAATTGCTCCTTTTGTCAAATGTCTCTTGTTTGACCAAGCTTTATACATCAAACAAAGGCAGCAATTCTGTCATTAATCCTACAGCAACAACTGCTCCAATGCTGAATCAGTAGACCTTCCTTGTGAAGTACAACTTATTATATTACATATGATTAGAATTGGAGATCATTCTTAATTAACCTAGAATAAAGAACAGTGGAGGAACCTGTGTTTGTTTTGAGCATGTAGTAGTCAATCCCTTTTACAATGCTGAAAGTATGAAAGGTTGCTTTACTACATTAGTCTTTACTAAAAAATATTAACATTTTAAAAAGAGGCATCATGCAAAAGTTATTCAATGCCCCCCCTGGTGATAACTATATCTAGTTGTTGTAAATCTATGTTATTCACAGTTTTATACTGAGTGATAAAATATTAAATACATTTGAAATAATAGTTGAGCTTTTCTGGTTGCGAGTGAGTGGGTGTGGTGACAACGTTTCTATCATACGATTGTTCAGGGTTCATATGAACGCCATATGAGTTTATGTGAAAATATGAAGTTCATTTATACCGCTTCATTTATTCTCAGTGCTTGTGGCACGTGAAGTTCATGGAGTTCGATCCTGATTCCAGGGTCCAATTTCTCATGGAGAGACGTGTTGGAAGACCTCATCAGATTTTCTATTACTTTAGTTTGCTGATTATTGCCCTATCATCACTACAGCTGAAATAGAGTCATACTATACAGTTGGAGTAAATATAAAATATGTATTAATAACAATCAAAATCAGAAATCATCATGAACAAATTGTGTTGGAAACAACAGAAACACTCACAGACAGATAGAGGAACAAAGAGTAAAAAAAGTACTATCCTGAAGTCATGACAACAGCTCAACAACTTTTTCAAAACACAGCTCCCAGCTGAGCCACCCACAGTGATTTTAACAACAAAATTCCACCCACAAAGTTAAAAAAAAGTTCCTTAGGTTCCAAATGGCTTTTCTTCAGGCTATTCCAGACATGGGAGGAGAGAAGCATAGATCACAGGGCCTTTATATACGTACCAATTCTGTCTGGGGAACTGTCAGCAAAAGAATGAGACAGACATGGAAGTTGGATCAAATAGCTTTTTTAAACTGCAAGAAATTACCAAACTGCAAGCTTGAGCTTCACACAACTTAAACTTGAAGGGGAAAGGTGGTTGGTCCTGTTTTGCTTTTCCACTTTTTGCCTCTGCTCATAAATAATAGGCACAGTAGATAGAGCATTAGTCTACAACCTACACCAGGGTTGGTGGTTCACTTCCCAGTTCCCTTTAGTTACTGGCCACATGTCGAAATGTCCTTGGACAAGAGACTGAACCCCGGACCCTTGGCACCTAAAAGGGGTAGTCAGTCCACAAAGAATTTTCCCAAGGGGATTAATAAAGTATCAATTCTAAATAAGAAGAACCTACCCTAGGATGGTATTACTATTTTAGTAATATCAAGGAAACAGCCAGCAATCAAAACTGTATTGTGGTTGATATAGTTTACAGCATATGTGCATATGCTAGTGTTTCTGTATTTTGTTTATGTGAAATGCCTGTGTTTTACAGAGTCACATGGAGGAGTCAGTGAGTCTTTCCATGTTTTTCTCACAAATAATACATTTGGTCTAAATTGGGTCCTATAAATCATATAGTCTCACATAGTTTACCCGTCTGTCTCACTTTCAATAAAGTGAGATTTGGTTCTTTCAGTCAAGTGGTCAGTAGACAGTGAATAGTGGTGGCAGCAAGCTTTACTGTGGCAAAAGCTTTTGTGGTGGATACAGCCATATGCAGTGAATACATTATTCAACATGTTTTATACAGAATATTTTCTTTCATGTTTCATTTGTGACATCTGTCATCACTGGAATAATCTTCAACCCATTTTGAAAGTCCTTCAAGTAAAAAAATATCAGTTAAAGAGAAAATAGTCCCAAAATGGCAGTGCTTTAAAATTTCAACATTTTGAGATCAAACAGCAAAATTCATATTTTCCACTTCTTTGCATATCTAATATGAAGTCTATGTGTGTGATAGAGAAATAGAGACAGAAGACTAATTCCATCTGAATAATTTGGAAGTTTGGAAATATTATCTGGTTTTCAAATACTAATAGTTTTGCTCATTTAATATTCATTCACTAATTATTTCATCATCTAACAGAAATGGAAAGAAAAAAAATCATCTATACCCACATATAATTACCAATGTTTTTTTTTCTCATGACAAGTTCTAGTAATTAAGCATATCAGACATATTTTAAAAATCTCCTAGCTGATAAGTAGCCTACTATAAATACAACAATTGACCCAGGGAACTCATTTTGCTCTTCTGTCTACATGAATGGAATAGAGATTTATACACAGGGCTTAAACATTTCTGCATTGCCTGATGTGTGCTTTAGGGTTAGGCTAGAGTTAGCTTGAGGGTAAGGTATTAAGGGGAAATATATATTTTGGAGGAACAAACTTTGACATAAGGTATATTGTGACCTATTTCAGAAAGACTAGAACAGGGGTAGACAAGTCCGGTCCTAGAGAGCCGCAGCCCTGCTTGTTTTCCAACAATCCCTGCACTTACAGCTTCTGATTGGCTGAACACACCTTTTCCAGGTAATCAACAGTTCCTGCTGTTGATCAACAGCAGGAACTGTAAGTGCAGTCACCCAAAAGTGGGAAAAGAGGCAACATACAGTAGAAAGAAAATGGTGAATGGCTGAAAACTGAATTAGCATGTAATTTGAGAATATATCAGTGTGCTTGTACAGTACAATGCATGGGCCTGGTGGAAGCCATTCTACAGCAAATCCACAAGATGTTGAACTATATTTTCTGCTGAGATGAAGACACAACTGAGAAATAAAACCTACAAAGCAAGGATATAATAAAGTCACAATAAAAGTCTATCAAGCTCCTTCTAACACTTATCAAAGTTGTCAAAACCATGCTTTCTTACAATCACACTTTTGCTCTTTGAAAGTTGCAGCCATTTCCAAACATAAGTCACTCTTCTCTTTATCAATCCAACAGTGTCTTACTTTTGAATTTAGCAGCCACATAGACTAAACACTGTATCATTTTACAGCGTCCAAGACATCAAATTTTGTTTAACAAAAAATTAGCCCTGGTGCTATGAAAATGTGCATAAAACGGTGAAACCAAAAACTGTTTCAGTGTATACTGTGTGCACATAGGTATTGTTTGAGTATAAAAAACAATGGATTGAGTGCAAAACTTTCTTGGTTAAGGCTAGGCTAGATGAGAATAAAATTAGGAACTTCCTTGCACTCTCATAATAGTCTTCATCCTCTAATTACTCTCTCATCCTGCCATATGTGTCATCTCCCGGTCTCTCTATGTCTGCCAAGTCTCATCATTTTGGAACAGCTTTCAGTTCATCTAACATAGGAGCCTAATGCATCTGGATGGGAGGTGCTCTCAGTGACAAATAACCTCACAAATAACACAGATAGAGAGAAAAGGTCTCAGTAATCTCAGACTGTCTACAGGTGTCTCTGTGTCTGCCTGTGTGTGCTTTTTACTCCTCTGTCTCTCTCTGCCTCACCCCTCCTTATGATCTTGGCAGGGAGAGAGAGAGAGAGGGAAAGATGCGATCATCAATCTTATCCACCAATCTTTACAATCTCCCGACACTTCATCTCAGAAACCCCTCTCCACTTGATGTCTGACCAAATTAGATTAAATGACTGCTTTGTCAACCTCCCCAAAGGAGAGAGAGAAACTCTGGAAAACTAATTTGAGTTCTACTCACACACACTAAAATGGAGGGCGACACTTCCATATTGTAGAATAGCTGAGGCAATTTTCTACATCTATTGTACATTAGATCTCATAGAAAGGATGAATGAGTAATAATAGGAATGCATTCATTGCCAATTTCCAAATATTCTGAGTCCTCTTTTGAGTTTTACTTTATTTTATCAGAGGCATATTTTCTATATAAAATTAGTGTCCATATCAGGAAAACATGAAACAAACATGAATAAAAAAACACACATACTTCATCGTGGATTGGACCTGCCAATGATATTTGGAAAAAATAATAATAATAATTGTGTCATTAAACTGGCTGTCCAGACAGTAAATTACAGCTTTAAATTACAGTAGAGTACAGTAGTTACGTTTACATCTGAAACATGAGGCGGTTACATACTGCATGGACAAAATAATCCTGTCAATGTTGTGTCTGCAATACACATAAAGACACAGTAGTGTCAGTGATCCTATTCCAGACGAACCATAATTGTTTTTTTAAATTACTTTCAATTCTGTTTTATTTTGCCATAATTTCATCTTAGCATTTTACCAATTTAGCCGAAGAGAAGATATGTACTGAAACAATTTCTCAATTTGTGCTTTACAAAGGCCCAGTAAAGTATGTAGACACACATGTTGAAACTTTGGCCTTACAAAACATACTATAAAGTACAGTTATAACACACACACACACACTAACAAAACACAGAAACATGCATATATAGAAACACTGTCACTAACACACTCACAGACACACAATAACATCCCATCTTTCACTCCCTTCTTGTCATGCCTCCAACCAAATAAGATTGTGATTGCTCTTTCCGAGGTCACTTTTAATTAAACTGAGATGAGAACATGACACATGGGATTAAGCCCCATCCCACCACTTTGAATTATGAATTCATAACTAGTGCTAGAGCCTATTGCTTTCAACCATGACCTCCATATGATTTATGTATAATAGCAAAAGGAACTCCACTAACTGTCTTCTTCTACAGAGATAAAGATCACAATAGGAATTGGAGCAGAAGTGTGTGTATGTGTATGTGTTTGACTCCACATGTGTGGAACAAGAATAGATGAAACACATGAGGTAAAAAATATATTTCATAAATATGTTGTATATGAGAAATTGGATGTAATAGACACAAAGACCACAATCACAGAGAGCTGCTGATGACTATTTTTTTTAATCTCCAACATAAATTGTTTTGGCATGTTGAGTGCCTTGTCATGTTCAGGACATCATGAGGAATTCTTTTTTTGGATTTGACTTGGACTAGTTGCTATGATTTTAGCTAATCTAGTTAATAATTACTAGAAACACAGAGAGTTTACTTGAAGGATACCAGCATCCTTGAGACTGGCAGCCTGATTAAGACTGGCAGCATGTTTAATGCATTTATTGCAAAATCCCTAAAACTAAAACAAAAGAAAAACACAGTTCTTACCTCTGTGATAAAAGCCTTGGCAGTTGCTGGGCTCATGAAGAGCACGGCTCTGCGTAGAGTATCCCTGTAGCGGTGCAGCTCTTCCACACGCATTGTTCTGAACAGACTTGTGATCATCATGTTGATATTAGATTCCACCTTCTGAAGAGATACGTCCATGCCCTGCTGAGAGGTCCGATCAAGGAAATCTTCGATACCACGTATATCTGGAGATGAAGAGACAGAGACAGAGATGTGACAATAAATTTAGTTTCAGAGAAACACACATATCTGACAGTCTATCCAAACATCCATTATCTATCTGACAAATCGCTATCAATCTATAACAGGGTAACAGACTTCATTCCAGTGAAAATAACAGGCAATAAACAATAGAATAGAGGCAGAGAGACAGACATACACCTGCTCATACAAACAGATTCAGCATCAATATTGAGACGATTACTGATGACTTTACACCATATTCTCTGCAGTAGCTGATTGATTATCTCTCTGCATGAATAGGTTCAGTAGATATCTCAATTCATGAGTTTTACTGGCAGAGATTCTTTGCTATCAGTGCATGTATTACTCAAATTTCACCCTTTATCTATTTGAGCTACTTTTGTTGTCATTGCAGCACTCTGTCAGTAGTGATTACCTTTCTCTCTAAGAATCTGAATATACAGTTTCTGATTATACATTTTATATAAATCTTCTAAACATACACAATGACATGAGGACAAAAGTATAAGCTGTTAAGCTTATTGTGCAACTTTATGTCCCTGTTCATGGTACTAAGCAGAAGATGCATTTAATACACACAAATATCACATACCAAGAACAGAGACAGAAAGTTGCACAATAAGCTGATTTTTTAAATTATTTTTTTCATAGTTCTTTCAAAAAAAGGCTTTTTATGTCATCATCTGTAGATAGATACAAGTGTGAGGTATAAATATCCACAAATATAACATTGCTACCATTTCTACATTGATGACATTCATCTTCATGTACGGTTAAATCCAAAATAATATAGGTAATTTGAACATTGTTTAGGGCTTCCTTGACAATATTAGATTGGTGTAAGTTCCTCTAGCTGACGTCTGAACTAATAATGGTCAATCTAAAAGTAATGGATGAAGAATGTTTTTGTTTTGTTAAATATGCCTATCAACCACTTTTTCTTTTTTCTTTTTGAAAAACCTTAATGGTCTCAAGGGATGCTACTTGGAAGTTCAGTGTTCTGAAGGAACTGGGGCCTGATCTACCTACGAAGCCACAGCTGCCCACTTTTTTAGTCTTATACACGTACTAGTTATAAATATATTTGTGTGAAAAAAAAAATCATTTTCAAAAAACACTTTAGTTTACTATATTGTTTAAAGCTCAGTGGTATAGAGAAAAGTTTTCATTGCTGTGCTGAATATGTGTGCCCCAAAAAGTGTGCTATCTTTGCTAAATCCACTATGCAGTATATTCCTTCCAGTACACTGAGTGAGTGAACAAATAACTCATGACACAGCTAAGAGTTTTCAATGAAAGCATCAAATCACGATATTATGATTTATTTTTTGTTGAGTAATAAAACCTGGATGCTGGTGTCAGTATTTTTCATGTCTGGAATCTTCTGTTCCTAATGTGCTACATTGCAGGTCAAGGTAATCCTAATTAAGGCACTTCGGTTGAAGCTACTGCTAATGATGTCGGAGGATGTGAGTGTATGTGTGGTTATATAAAGCAACTCCCTAATGATGTATTTGATATGGAAAATGGACAACCTTGCCGTTATTGCGAGTGTCAGAGCTGAGCAATTAACTGGATTGATTAGACTTGTTAAGGGCCAGAGGGCTGGGGTGATTGCATCAATGCCAAATTTTGGAGGTTTAACAGCATATTAAGAGGACACATAATGCCACAGCATTATTTCATACCGAAATTAATTCACAAAGAAAACAAAGTGCTGTCCAGATGTATACACAAACGGCACAGAGCCTAACAATGTTGGGTCCAGGAAAGTGGTTCTTGTTAGAAAATAAGCAGCATATGGCACCCGGAGTCCTTAGATCTACTGCAAATCTGTATATTAGCTTAGGATAAAGACACCGTTATTTATGAATTTGCTTAATTACTTTGAGACTTCTCTTTACATTTACTGTTAACTTATGAAACATAATACAATTATTAATAAAATATAAAAATCTATAGGGTGGGAAGACAGTATTGCATGTCAGCTTAATTAATGTTCACAATCTGCAGCTGTAACCTGACAATGAGATATAATTTAACTTTATCATCAAAGAAATATCATTGCTGAAGATGGCTGGTATGACGCTTGGTAACAAAAAAAAAGTAAATATCCAATTGCTACCTGATTAAAATACTGAAAATCCTGATTCTAACTAAAAATCTAAAACTAAAAATCATTGCTTTATCTATTGAATGAAAATTTTATCTGTGCGATTCTAACTGCTGAAAGGGATGTGACAGCAACTGATGGCTTTTAAGAGAAGATTTCTCAGTTGAAACTGTTGAAAATACAACACAGAACACACACACACAGTGAATTCTGATTTTTCAGAGGTGTTACAGAGTGATGTCTCTCATCTAAACAGTGAATACACTCTCTGCATCCATGATCAATGTCAAGTAGGCTGTGCATTCAGAGAGGTCAGTGGGAAAATCTGCATGATTTTTCTTTCAACTTTATTGTTACTCCTAAACATGGTCACAGGGGCATCCATCATGTTTCATCCCATTTCCGTCTACATGTGCAAGCATGCATATTGTATGTGCATTTCTTAATGTGTTAGTGTTAAATTGTATCTTTATATAATAATTACTTTTTTGTATTCATGTAATCTAATGGTCCGTCTACCAGCCCTGACACTATTTTGTATCAATTTGTGTATATGAGATGTAACAGAGATGAAGATGGCACCTTGAGCAAACAATCCTGTTCTAATCTGGCCTCGAGCAAAGACTTATCAAACCATTAGGGTCTAATTACTATTATTAATTAGCAGAAATAATAATCTACAACATTAGTTGTAATTATTATTAACTGTATTATCATATAGCAGAATCATCAGAGTTGGGATTCTTAATAAAATGTATAATAGGAATCAGCTCTGACATAACACCAAGCAAATTAACCTCCTTACATGTCTGCCCATACAGTACATACCGACAGGATAAAACAAATTTAAAATAACATGTAACATTGGATGTGTATGGAAACCCTGTTTTCGAGGGTGTTTAAGGGCCAGGGACAAAAGTCACCAGACAGTTGACCACTCAACCAAGGATGAAAAATGATTTTTTTAACCATATCAATAAAATGTCTGTGCTATACTGTAGTTTACCATGGCTTTGACTTTCATCACAATAAAAGTGAAATTCCATTTATATTCCTGTTGTCATCAATACAACAGAGTAAACACAGTCAGTATGATTGGAAGTGCAAACGCACACAGTACACTAGACTTTTACCAGCCTAAGATGATTTAAGCTTAGTTCTGTAATCTCCATATTTGTCATAGCAATGCCACTGACATTTATGTATAATCAATTCTGCCCAGGTACTTTGTAAAGGTTCTGATTTATGTTCACTAGGGTAAGAAAGCTTTGTAAATCCACAGAATAAAAAAAGCTTTTGTCAACAGAGCAAGGAAAAATTAAATGACGTAGAAAATTCCACAAGCATAATACAACAAGTGTGTTATCATTTTTACTGTGCATTACAAATTGTAAACTGTGTGTCCCTAATCTTAGTCTATATATTAGTGTGCCTATTTTGCTGCATTATTGACATTCCTGAGTTGTCTGCAGGTTAGTCTGCCTGTCAGCTATTCTCTCTGTCTTCCTGCTTACCTGCTGACTGACTGGAGCGTCACACTGGCTTTATTTGACACTATAAATCTTTTCTCCACTCATGCTTAAAGTACAGGTTGTGTCTCTAATGCATTTGCCTTGGTCTTTTCTGTGAGAGGCTTAGAAAACAAACAACAGTCTCACTTCTGTTGTTCATTTAAACTCACACTAAACAGTGTATTTCTACTGAACCATCTTATTAGTTGGTTTAGGAAAATCTGAGAATACTGAGCAGATAATTGACTAAATAATCATTAGATACTAAATAAGGTCACACATGATGAAAGGTGACACAAAAGTGAAAATGTTGTCAAAAATTTAAACAAAACAAAAAACAAAAAAAGAAATTGCCTTCATATTAAAAAGTAATATTCTACAGATATGTAGTGTAGTAGTGTAGTGACGTGTGAAACAGTGGGGGAATGGTTTATGCAATGTCTACCATTTAGACCACAGAAAGAAAAAAAGAAAAAAAAATCATTGACTTTCAAATGTGGACATAGCCTGGTCCAATTTTACACATTGATAGTCAAACACATCCTAATTTCCTCCACCAAAATTCAGTTGAATTCCTGTCTCTCGCTGTTCAAAGGACAAGACTTGAGCTTATACTGCTGAGCAGATCATTGACTGTCAGCTGCTCTTCATCGAGGAGTTTCAGGACATCATAGCAGATAAAACGACAGGTAAAATTGCTACTGACCTTGCCTACCTAGGTAACCATCTGTTTCAGAGACATTCCTCTGGGAGACAGTACCGGTCCATTAACACTATGATCACCCATCACCTCAACAGCTTTTTCCCCAAGTGTTGTCACCTTACTCAACTGCTCCTCTCATGCAAAGACATACTGTGAATCCCCACAGTCCCAGACTTCTTCATCCTCATCTAATAGAAATGACTATATTACTGCTGCCATGCTATTCCCTTTCACCTAAGTAGTCTTTGCAATATATTCTAAACTTTGTCTGCATGAACCTGAGACACTTCACACAGTCCTTTTTTAGTGTAGAAACCCAAGTGAGCCAATACACAAGATGTCATGTTTTCTTCAACTGTTTCCATATGTGTTATATATGGGGATGTCCGATATTATCAGCCTACCGATATTATCGGCCGATATCGGCATTAAAATGTAATATTGGAAATTATCTGTATTCATTTTTTACTCTTTTAATGACACAACTTTTACATACCATGCACATATTATACATCAAACTCTACTAGAGCTACTTCTCCTCTCTCTCAAAATGTCAAAATATGACAAATCTGAGTATAGTTTTTGAGATATTTTTGTTTGTTTGGCACACCTTGGAATAATGTTTAAAGTTTAAGGAGATGATAGGAGATATGTTATGTTAGTTACCTAAAATTATTGAATTTTTCTTATTATATTGGTTTATATCGGTATCAGAAATTAAGAGTTAGACAATATCCATAATAATATAGTGTACGGAAATTGCAACATTACAATGTTGAATACTGTACATGGCAAATGAAAACAAAAAGTTAAGAAAGCATAACATTATTAACAATATGCAAGATTTTTACTGAATGTAAATTTTAATTTTAAACTTTTTCATCTGCCTTTTATAATAAAGAATATAACAAAGATTCTATACAATTAAACTTCACTGACGTGGGTAATACCTTTTGCCTTTTTAGACCTCCATCTCCCACCTTGCAATATGTGACTTTGAATTATAAGTGTTATACTAGCCGAACTAAAATGCATTGTGCAAAGTAAACTTAATCAACTGCAGTGGTTTCCGTTATTCCTTATACAACACAGTTTGTATGGTAAGGATCTCTGTGTGTCCTTTACTCCCTTTCGCAAGCTCTTCTTCTTTCCACTCTATCTTGCAATTCCTTGGCTCAAAGTGAAATCTAGAGTTAATGTAGTGTAGCAGGCAACAGCATGCGGGGATTTCACCTGCATGTACCAACCAGCTCACTGGTACTGCCTGTGTTCAGAAACCACTAGTCGTTTCTCCTCTGCTTGCTTTTCCCTCATCCCTTTCTCCTCCCATGGTTTTACATGTGAAACCTCCCTCAGTTTACCCTGTACGCTTTCAGTTTTTGGGCTGAATCTGATTTTGAAAGCATACAAAGTCCAAGCTGTGTGACGTCTATCAATCTTACACAAAAGTGTTGCATTTGCATTCTACTGAAACATAATGCTAATTTCTTTACTCATTACATCAACAGTAGCCATTGTCTTTCCCTTATCCAAGTAGACCAATACATTTTATTAGGAAGATAAAAACTGGAAATATATAAAAAATGATTTCTAAATTCTGCACTGACAACCTCATGTTTCCAAGCGGACATGAAAGGACACAATTGATATGAACTTTGCATTGTGAAGAAATGAAATGTTCTAACAGTTCAAAATTAAGTGTCAGTGTGTCCGCTAGTAGATGAGTGTGGAGCGAAGGGGTAACATCAAACATCTGCAAATGAGATTCAGCCTCTTTGTCAGATCCTCCCTGTTGCCCTGTTCTACCTCTTATACGCTCTCTCTGCTTGGCTTGCAAATAGTCTCCACCTTCAAATATTAAAGAAAATGCTCAACTTTTTTGTACACTTTTCACTTTGAGTCTGACTTTACAGTTTATAGTCTTTCTCAGTGCTGTCTTCTGCTTTGTTTCATCCTTCCTCTCTCCACATGAGGCATTTACAGCCTGGGCTTGTATTTTTTTTTTATGATGTTATGGGAAACAGCCAAGATTAACTGGTAGTGAGTTTACGAAAAGGTTATCTCCATCCATCCATCCATGGCAACAGCTTGACCGTGCTACCAAGTTTTCCCAATAATTGGTGCTTTCTCTCCAACCAAGTGGTGAAGCTTGATGCAAGTTTCACTCAAGTGGTAAAGCAAACTGATAGAGGATTAGGGCAAGGCAAGCATGACTTTGCATCACTTTTCTATCCATTTATTGCTAGAGTGATGTTTTACATGACAAATTGGATCAAGGCCAAAGAGGGTAGCTTTAGATGTCAGTGCACTGAAACATTTTGTGCCAGCATTGCTTATTTCATTTGTGATGAGGATACTGCTTTTGATATATTAGTAAGGTATAATACATTTCAGCTAATGTTTGCTTACTCTTGGAGTACCTCTAATGACCCAAAGTTGTTGCCTCCAAAAACTGCAACTGAAGTGAATAGTTTGTGATTGAAAGAAAAAAAAAAAAAAAAAAAAAAAAAATAAAAAA
>JAUBNQ010000028.1:14861647-14878538 GCA_032353495.1 Ctenopoma kingsleyae | reverse complement strand
ACACACACACACACACACACATACCACTACCACCATCATTGCCAGCCCACACAGAAGTACACACACATACAACCCTTCTGAATATGAGCAGTACACTGACACATGATAAATCATACTGGGATCTATCTCGCTCAAGGAGTTAAGACCTGTAAAGCAGTAATGCAGTGATGTTCAGTAACGGATTTAGTTATAGGCGACATGGGCAGCAGCCCAGGGCAGCAGGATGCCAGGAGGTGGCATTGTGTGTTTACACAATAATTTTGTGAATGTTGGTGATCGGTTTCCTGTCATGTATTTGCAGATCACATCAATGATATTATGCCAAAGTGACCGTGTGGTAATTAATCTTGTTGGAGTCAGTGCCCTAATTCTTGTTTGTGTATAAATAGTTGACACATGTCACATGACCAGCTAAAGGGATTACTGTAGGACACATCTATATTGCCAGTTCATCAAGTCTGCCTGTCCTTTTAATTATTTGCTGTATTTTGCTGGGATGTCATCATATTCTTTCTTTTATCAGACTCACGCATGGTCCTCCAGATTCTGTGGCCCAGTGACTAAGAATGGAAATTAATGGAAAGAGAGAAGGCACAGTAGAAAACCAAGAAAGGGCCTGCATACCTGTAGTTGTACAACATTTCTAGAGTAAGTTAGATACCTTAAGTAGGCATCATACTGCTGCAACCTTGACAAAAAAAAGTTCATTATCCTGTTATAACGAGAAAGAAGATATTTTTTTAGAGCAGTGCGAGTAGAGTGTAAAGAAGAGGCACTAGTGTGCAGGAGGCGCCATGTGACACAAAACAGCACCGCTGAAATCACCGTGTTTTGTTTATTGTTGTGTTGTGCTGATCGACTTACAGGGAATGGCCACTCACTCTTACTGAATTCGGTGGACAATTACCTGGTGTATTACTCAGAGTTTGTATTAGAGCGCTTGTAGGGTAATGTTCATTTAATGTCCAGGCTGTCTGACTCGCACATTCCCCCTCCTCTGGGCAATGTCTAGAGAAGTTCGGGGTTCCAATGCACATCTGAAAAACATTTTCTCTTTCACTTCACTAAATTTCTACAGTATCTAAAGGCAGAGAGACATATGTTGATTAATAGGCTACTTATGATTTGAAAGTGTTAAAGAACACAAGTATTGGATAACACAATTGATTTATTCATGTGTAAATTGCAACAGACTGCTGCAAAATAACCACACACCTCTACATACTTCAGACTCATCATTTAGAACTAGTTTTCTCCATTATACCAGGAAAATTAGATTATGGAGTTTGTTTTTTCTAATTCTCTTTTTTCAGTAGTTCAAGTTTTATTCTTAATTCAAAGTACAAATGCTGCTTCTGGACATAGTGATACGCTGTAATAACCTTAGAGAGTACAATTAAGACTCATAAAACATTATTGTGATTATAAACATATTTATCAGAGAAAGATAAGGACAGTGTCAACATATCTTGAGACTATTAGCACAAACAACAACACATCTTAATATGGGAGTTTAAACTTATCTTAGCTTACTGATCTAAATGTCTTCTTTTGTCTGGGAGTTTGTGCGTAATCATTGTGTATTTGTTATCAGTGATTGTCAGTGGTTGGGCTACAACTCTGTACCAGTCAGTGCAGGGATGGTACCACCACATCACTTTAATGTATGGAGTGTGTGTGTGTATGTGTATGTGTGTTTATGATAAAATGATATGCTGTCATAATGTCTCAACAGAAGAAAAATAAATAACAGAGTGAACTGATATTGTATCTTGTGCTACTACACAAATAATTGTCCTCTAGAGACAATTGAGCTGTTATTAATTAATTGATAGTATCTTGTCATTAACTGTAACAGTATCTTGTTATTAATAAGAAACTGCTGTATCTTTTAATAATGAATAAAATGACTTTATGTCATAATAATGTGAAAAAGGGTTAAATTATTGCTGGGAAACTGAAAAGATGATGGCGCTCCTACAAAGTTTTAGAGTCTTGCCCATGGATATCTCAACATGTGGCCAGGAGGTATTGGGAGTTGCACCACCGACACTCAGGTTCACGGATGACTGCTCTACCAGCTAATTCACTGCCGCCCAAAGTGTTCGGCTTCACCAGAAATTCACTGACAGAGGCAACCAGTGTCCACAGCAATGTCATAGCCAAGAGTGTATCTTTCTGTCCTAGTGCCGTGTGTGTGTGTGTGTGCGGGTGTGACCTACTTGTGTCTGCGTATTGTTCCACAGATCCAAACTGCTGCCATTGTGTCATACATGGTTAAGCACTGAGTGGCAGAGAGAGATGCTTACTCACACCGCAGGCAGGCTGAAACTATGATCTGCTCTATGTCTCTGTGCGCACTGCTACCGATATACACTCCTTGCGGGAATTATCACTTGAATTAATGTGGTCAGGGATGTAGAAGGACAAAAGATAACATGCCCTTTTCGACTGTATTTCCCTAGATATTTACCACTGTAAGTTCTTTGACTGCTGGCGTGAAAATACCACACCAACGATTTCTTGCAAACACAATCTGTTCTTATTCCTGCCTCCAGTACAACCACCCCCACCTCCCACCCTGTTCCCATTAACATTTAATGGACCCCCTTTGGTCGCTTCATCTTGTCACATTTAGCATCATCCATTCCTAGCTAGCTCTAGTCTGTGAGCCCTGGAGATGTATACATCTTCATCCAGTCTTTTTCGTCTTCTGCTTAACTATATCTGAACCTCCTCTCCTCATTCCCTTCAACTGCAGCTCAATTCAGTATCCTTTAACACTATATTTAGGCTGTTACTGCACTCGCCATTATCACACTCACCAGATGAATGGCCGTTTTCCCTTATTCCAATTGCCATCACTATCTTTTCCTGCCTCCCTCCTTTTCTCTTTTTTTCTTGAATGGCCCATTCTTTTACCCCACTCATCTTTTTGCTTCATCCTCTTCTGTATCCCCTCTCTCCATCACATCCTCCCACCACTCAACATGAGTCAACAGTGTAATTTCCTGGGTTTTAAGCTCCCAGTGTTGCTAAGCACCATGTTCTCCACACCCTGTTCTCCTTCCTCTTGTCTCTCTTCCACCCCTCACTCATCTCCCCTTCCTTCACCTTTTGCCACTCATCTAGACTCCACTGATTCCTGCACTTCATTTTCTGACACTGGTGTATGTGTAATAAATCATTCAGTGCTAGTTAATTTTTCTCCTTGCCTCCATCTGTCCCTTCATCCATCCATCAACCCAATTGTTTGTCAAATCTATAATTAAAGAGTACCATGTGCACTTCTCTCTCTTGTACCTACCTGGTTTGCTATGGTAGCAAAGTTAAATCAGCCCTCTCATTGTCTTGCTTAGGCTGTAATGCTTAAAAACTTCAGAGCATTAGGGTCTGTACAAGCTTCACTGAATAATTATTGAATGAAATTTAATAACTAATTTAATAACTGCCATTACAAAATAAAATACAGAAACTTTGAAAAAGGAAAACAAAAATAAAAATGACCTGCAATTATTTTAGATATCAATTTATTTAAGATCATGACTTTCATTTATCATAATATCTCTGATGTAGGCTACACAAGAATATGAACGGCACACGGGCCTTGTTGACTTATGCAGTCATCACCAAAATGAAGTCTGTTCTAACAGCACTGAAAACTTTTATCAAGAGTTTTCATTTTACAACTTCAAAATGTGTCGACATAACTAGGGAAAACATTTTGTTGAAAGCAATGAAAAGTTTTTGATAGGTGCTAGTATAGATCTTAACAGGGGAGAACATACAGTGAGCACTTCTCTAACATTTGGTCCCTTTTTAAAGTCTAATCAAACCTAGTCAGCCACATCCTCCTGTGGTCTATTGCTGGAAGATCCATGGCCTTCGTTGTATACATTTTTCCCCTGCTGTCTGTCCACCTTTGCCATCTAGTTTTCTCCAGATACTGATAACATGCACACACAACAGTTATCAGCCATTTGTTTTGTTTTCTCAGCTGTTTACCTGCCATCCTCCTTGACACACTCAATTATCAGTGCCTCATGTTAGCATGTTAGCAGCTCCTATGAAATGAGTAAAGATTTTTTTATGGGTCACATGTTTTTTATTGAACACAAAGAATTAAAATAAATGATAAGATAT
The DNA here is from genome assembly GCA_032353495.1 of Ctenopoma kingsleyae. Lineage (NCBI taxonomy): Eukaryota > Metazoa > Chordata > Actinopteri > Anabantiformes > Anabantidae > Ctenopoma > Ctenopoma kingsleyae. The sequence goes on along the minus strand of JAUBNQ010000028.1, from coordinate 14,874,395 downwards.
GGTATGAAATGCCAACATCTCTCACAGTGCATAATAGTGTGACAGTTATTCTCTCATTCTTTGTTTCCCTTGGTTATTTCGCCATCCATCCTCAATCCATTCAGAGGGACCTGACATTGTATATATCCTTGTGTCCAAGCTCTATCCATTGTAAAGTCACTGAGATGAACGTGTCCTCTGGGAAAATCCACAGCTCTTCTGTTTACAGCCCTGGGGCTTTTCCTGCTATTACTTCCCCAGGACTGATCTATGCCCTCTCTCTCTCTTCTTACTTTTGTACTGCATTTCTATTGTATTTTCATTTTTTTCTTTCTAGCCTTTTTAACAAATTCTAATGTGAACAATTGGAAAACATTAAAAACAAAATAGGCAAACAGATCCTATACAAATAAGAGACTGTTGCCTACCCCCAGTCTTACTCTCGCGCTATCTTTTTCATTTTCTCTTTGTCAGCTAGGGTAATGACCCATTTGTCAATGCTTTAATCATATTTAGAAAATGGATTGGTTGTTGTTCACTGCTAATGGCTCAGTGTGTCTCTGTTTTCATTGCAAGTACACGGCAGATGCCATATTTTCCCACTCTGTGTCTCAGTACTCAGTGGCACACAGGTGTGGGTGTGGGTGTGTGTGCATGTGACTATGTCTGCTCTTATGTTTACCTTTTAGGATGTATGTTTTATACAGATTCATCTGTTTGTTAGGCATTGTTTGTGCCTGTGCATAGTCACCATTGTCAGAAAATAAGATATTGGGCTCCAGAAAGACTGCCATTATGGTCCTCAATAATGAAATTGGGAAGGATTTCTGAGTGAGTGAATCTTTATCTCTGTGTTATAACACACATAATTTGTAAGACACAGGGTGCTTTGTTAATATAACACATTACTGGCATATTTAAAAAAAAACATAACTGTGTTTACAGCATTTACCAATAAACTATATTCTTCATTACTATGGTGCGTTTCTTATGTGTGAGACAGGAGCATGTTGAGTAATGAAACAATTTAATTAGCTCCAGGAGTAAACAGAGATTTCGAAGAGAGGGAGAAAAGAAATGGATGGACTTTGTGGAAAATAGCACTGGATAACTTGGGTAAGGGAAGTTTTTTTGCCATATAAAAAGTAAATTAGGGATACACATTTCAGAAGAAAAGTATAAATGACAATAGGATAGAGGTGCAATAAGATGTTTTAATCAGTGCCTTGCAGTAAATTGTTCTGGTAAAGTATAGGAATTATAAAGGTCTTTAATAGAGACAGATGCAAACCAGCAGGCAGGAGAGGGAGAAGGTGAATGCAATAAAAGGAGGTGGGGAACAAGAGCTGGATGAATTATGTACAGACTGTGGGGAACTCCTTAATGACACATGATCCTATCAGAGTTACATCAATGAGAAAGAAAGCGCCTACTCCTTCTCTGACAGAGGTTTGAACACAGTGTGAAATAATAGAAACATTTGAAATGCCTGTAATAGAAGGCTAGAGTAATTAACCAAACAAATTAATTAATTGAAAAATTTAAGCAGAAAAATACACTGAGAAGGAAGATGAAGAGATCACAGTTTAATTTTTCTTAATGAGAATAAACATGCTGTATATTTCATGGCTATATCTGAAACTGAGCAACCAGCTAATTGATGTTTTGCTTGCCTTGCACAGTATTTTAATTGCTTAATGCAGAACCCACCTTCAAGTCCCTCATGATTACTAGGACGCACACACTCAAGTCTGAAATCATTTTGATCTGAGCTCATTTTGGAATTTTTTTTTTTTTTCCCAAAGCACCCCCACATATACAGTAATACTGACTTAAAAATATACTCTTTTATTAACCAAACCCCTGATATGGATAAATTAAGTCATGTACATGCATATGCACAAGTTGCAATCTTACACACATATGTCCATCAGGTGTTCCACCCTCTGCACATGTTGTCACAGCAAAAACAAGGAAAGGTATAGAGATCATCTGGTGTTCATAAACAATCTGATGAGTCTTTTTTTTTTTTTTTGGTTACGACATGGATACACACTCACACACAAACAGAGTTAACCTATGCATCCAGCTGCCCATGACTGCTTGTATCAACTTCTAAATCCTGTTGCTGGCACACTAGACTGTGAAGGAATCTGTAGCTCCTTTCCTCCAGGCAACAGTCCAGCACAACATGCCAGCTAGTGTCTTGTGTTCTGCCGCCACAGACCTCTTTGCTCTCCTTTCTCTGTGGTGGGCTGGCTAGAGCTCCCTATAATATCAACTATTCTCTCTCATGACTCAGTCCTTATTTTGTAAATGTTGTGCATTTTCCACTGTAGCTAATATTTTTACTTTAAAATATATAGTCTCAAGTTAAGACTAGACAGGCACCAATGAAAAGTGATATTGTATCATCGGCTTTTACGTGTTATTTAGACAGAAAGGCACTAAGACACTTTGTTAATTGTATATTTACATAAAATAATTCTAAACATAGTCTTCTTACAATTGAGTATTTGTTATTCAATGGTAAAGTAAAGAGATATCTCATTAACGCAAAGTGCAACAGCATTATGCTGTGCTGTTCTCCCCTGGTTTTGACTGAGTTTTCTGATGTAGGTGGTTGACAGTAAAACTCACAATAAAGGTTGACTCACAAAGCTGTGAAGTGGCACTGAAGTGCAATGGAAAACTTAAACAAGGCCTTGAGGGCATGCTTGGGGAGCAGTTTAGAGAGCTTGGTAGCCTACAAACGTATTCAACTTTTAAGAACTGTGTACTTTAAGTATTCCACTATTCATAACCAGTGATATCATGACCGAGAAACATTTGGACCTTGAGGACATTTTGCACCTTCGTTTAAGTTTGGTAGTGTGCTCATGTGCACATGTGTGGAAAAGAGCATGGGGAGCATGGTACTTGGCCTTGTACATGTATACCAATTACTGTCCAAATGATCAACTGAACAGAAGTGTGTGGGCAGCAAGCTTGCAGTAAGTGAAAGTGACATCATTACCAGCCAGCAAGTGCAGCCAGTTAATGTGATGGAAGCAAAGATGATGTAAAGTACCATAATAACTCTACTACTAAATAAATATTTAATTACTGCCTTAATAGAACTAAATGTGACAGTGAAGTTAAAATGTATAATGCATTATGTTAGCAGGGATTTTAAACCAAGCTTCAGCTGCAAATAAAACAAAGTCCAAACTAAACAGCATTGACACTGCTACCAGACACACATCGCTTATCTTACTTATTTGTGCCTGAATTAAATAGCAGAAGTACATTTAGCATACATTATATGAATTTCTTTTCACCACAACTGCTTACAAAAGCTGGATGAATAAAACCACCTTTAATGATTATCATCAGTGAAATCCAAAGAATGTCCATGTTAGATCAAATCACTGAGAAGTGATTCAGTGCTTCAGTTCAGTGCTTGGACTGATACTTTTCACTTCATACTTTTCAAGGCTGGATGTCCTGCAATTTTCTACTTCTAAAGTCAGATAAAATAAAGGTTATTGTATTTAGGCCTAAAAACATCAGAGATATGCTATCTAATTATATACCATATCTACCTGGATATCTCCTGCAATAGCCAAATACCGTGGCTCATTACATGAATGTATCTATCGTCATTCTCCAAACTCTCAAAGACATACACCTGGGAAACACACAGCAGTCACACATTTTTCTCAGTAGGTCACCCACAATGCCCACCAATGGAACCAATGTTTAAAATTGCTCATATAATTTAGTACTCGCTATATATAATAAATCAGGCTCTAAGAGTGCTGGTCTGCATGTGGCTCCTAGTGTTTCTAAATGAAATGAATGAGATTGAGAGGCAGAGCCTTTAGCTATCATGCTTCTCCGAACTTTGTCTTAGCTATGCTGCTATACACTTAAACTGCTGGGTGATGTCCCTTTGTGCTTCTTCTTCTCAGTTTCATCTCTTGGTACATTTCTTCAGGTATGCTTGGCCTCTGAGCTATAATAATACTAATAATAATAATGATAATGACATACCTTATTGATCCCCTTCGGGAAATTGTAGTTTGAACAGCTGCAGTAGATAGTAGTAGTAGTGTTACTGTGGGATTTCAGTGTCTTGTCCAAGAACACTTTGACATGTAGTCTGGATGAACTGGAAATAGAACCTCTCACCCTGGGGTTTGAAGACGACTCCTCTACCCACTGCTCTACCCACTGAGCTACTTGATGCCTTAACATATATTTCCAGTGTGCAGTTACTGGCCCTAATAACCTGTCCTGAGTTTTTTTCTGCTGCTTACTCCTATTGTGGACTTCCTCTTCTTTTCCCTCTTTACTTTCTATTCATTCCAACTAGTCAGGGCAGATGATCACCCACCCAGAGCATGGTTCTGCTGGAGGTTTCTTCCATTAAAGGGATTTTTCCTGTCCAATGTTGCCCATTGCTTGCTCAAGGGGAATCTGCTGGGTGTTCTATATAATTCTGTAAGGTCTTCACCTTACTATGTAAATGCCTTGAGATGATTTTTTTTTTACTTGGCGCTATAGAAATAAACTGAATTCTGAGATAAAATCCTCCCCTATTGGCATCTTTGTGAGATCAGACAGAGGGACAAGGGCTATGTGGTGAAAATATTTGGGGTTATAACACTACTCAACCTGTCTGTGATGGATAGAGAGAGGAAAAATGAGAGGTCTTTGAAGTGCTAGTGCCTTGCTAAAGGCTACATTCACCTTTTATTTTATAGAAGAGCAAGATGGAGGGAGAGAGGGGAGGGGATGGAAAGAAAACTGACAGAAAAGTGTGTGTGAGATAGAGAGGAGAAAAAGGGTGATAAATACAGCCTGGCATCTATAAGGTTATGGCAGAAAGGGAGATACACACAAATCAACATACAAAAAGACAGAGAAAGAGGGAAAAGAGAACAGAGACAGTGAAAGAGACAGCTGGAAGATTAAAGCACAGCAGCATCAGAGTAATGCCAGATACAGAATAGAGAGAGTTTTTCTGATGTATTCCAGTTTTATTTGGACACATTTGCTAGACTGTTGATATGACAGGCATGTCAAGAACACATATTGAAATGAGCTGAACCTGCTCCATTTTGGCAGACAGACAGTACCACAAATCCCCCAGCCTCTACATAAAAATCATTAGCAGAAATAGACCACAGTTAAGGATGTTTTGTTCAAGAGGCAGAGCACAGATCTGTTTCCATGCGATTGCAGGTGTATAAGAGTCCTTCAGCAAAACAGTGAACTGTTAGGAACTGTTCACACATTTTCTTCAGTGCACCACAGTAATTTTCTAAAATGTAGTTGAACAGAATATATACAGTAATACAAACTACTGACGCACAAAGTCTGGAACGCATAATGAACACACTGTACACACACCCGATGTCCCAGAAAACTAAATTCACAAAAGAAAAAAAAAAAAAAAAAAACTTGCCATCACAATCTCTCTCTCTCTCTCTCTTGTTTTCTCTCTCTCTCTCTCTCTCTCTCTCTCCCCTGACAGCATGCTTGACAACTTTTATGTTTCTGTAACAAGAATGAATGGGCTCAGAGGGAGGAAAAAGTGTGTGCATGTGGGTGTGTTGTGCATTTATGTTTTGTGAATGTGCCACTGAATGCTTGTTCCCCAATCTTTCATTATGTGGGTGTGATTGTGTGTGTCCCTATTCATATACTATATACACTGTGTGCACGACTCTGCATGTGTCCGCTGTAGGACAGACGGCAGACCTAGAGAGAAGAGAGAAGCTAGGGATGGATGGCTTTCAAGTAGAGCAACAGAAGACTCTACTCAGAGTTGTCAGCAAAGCCCCTCTGCTGTTACACTGTTGATCCAATTGAATAAGCAAGTGTTTATAGTCAATCATGCAGCATGAAACCATTAACAAACAGACATGTTTTGTGTTCTTTACTGTAGTTTTATTTTATAAATAGATATTTTCATAAAATTAGTTGTCAGCTTTGGCTTTAATGATTGCAGTGTAAATCTGAGAAAATCACTGTTATAGCTGTTGCTTGCACATGTCGAGTCTGTCAAGGCCTTTAGCCTAGGCTGCTTCCTTCCACTGTCAGTCTGCTGGAAGTGTACTGAATAACAAATTGTTCAATGGCACATGTCATTCACTCTCCAGTGACAGCTGACTGGTCTAAGAATGTATCTGTGTTACTGAGAACAGACATTATATATATTCTTTGATCACGCTGTAACAAAAGGGAACATTAGTGTTTTCAAATGTACATGTTTGCTCCATGGGCATATGATGGCTGTGTGTGTGTGTGTGTGTGTGTGTGTGTGTGTGTGTGTGTGTGTGTGTGTGTGTGTGTGTGTGTGCGCATACATGCCATGACAACCTCTGCATAGTTTGGAAAAAAATGTTATCGCACTAAAAGAGTGTTTTTTGTATAAGAGAGAGAGAAAAAAATCAGAGAAAAAGACAGACTGAGTTTGCCAAAAACTTTCTCTAATTGAATTAAGATTTTTTTTCATTTATCAGTCATGAAGATCATGGCTTAATATAGTTTGCTTTTATTGTACAAGCTAAGAAGCTGGATTCATTGAGCATTCATATACTGTATGTACATTCTGACGTGGTGATGATTTGCTCATTTAACAGATAACTTTAAATAGCAATGAACGGCTGCACACTGAATGAATTCTACCCAAAAAGATGATTTTGACTCAATGTCTTCATCAGGTCGCTATATATACTTTAGGTGAAGATTGCTTTACGGATTTTAATTGAACCCCAGTTAGACATAGAGTTGATACCTGAGATTCATGTTTGTCTTCTAAATACTGTGAATAAATTTATGTGTGGCCTATAGTGACATGAGTGGCTGACTAAACCTGCAATTAACACCTAGTTGTATTGGTTTCTTGGTCACATGCAGAGCATCACCTGATGAATATGCAGTGTTGAAATGTCATAAGTACTAACTAAATCCCCTTTTTTGGGTGCATTTATTTCGAGTATGTTCTCTGTTTCTGAGACTGTTTTGCCTTTGGCTTATGGACCTGGAACATGTCATATCTAATAACATGCTTGTGCATAAATATCTGTGGAGATTCTCAGTCATCCAGGTCATGGTTACCTCAAACAAAGGTTTTTCAATGGCAACTGGACTTGTTTTAGTTCCTTGACAATGTTTCACCCTTCCAATCCACAGGGCTTTCTCAAGTCTGATGCTTGTGCATGTTATCAGATAGGATGCAACAGTGACATTTAAGGTTTTCTAAACACAAGAGGTGTCAAAAGGTATTGTTATCTTTGACTAATAGTTTGAGTTAGCTTGATATATAACAAATGCTGTCCCCAGCTAGTATTTATCATAACGATATCTGTTAAAACCAAATAATTTGTCTTGAAAACTCAGATGATGAAACACTTATGAAAGATGCTTTCAAAAAGGAGAAAGAAAAGTTGTTGATAGCACTTAAACTTACTGCATACTGGATACTAACAGTGGACATGAACTGGCAAAAAGTGGCTGGCAACAAAAGGTAATGGAAACACACTAAATAATCATTTGGCTTAACTTCTGTTACACTACATTCAGTAACACCACTATTCTCACAGTTTTGGGGTTTCGTCTGACCAATATTGTTCTCAAGATAACAGTGAATGGGAACAACAATAGTGGATGCAAAGTGCTTCAATACAATAACAACAATAACAAATGTAAGTGTTGTGCTGCTGAATCGCAGTCAGCACAACTGTGAGCGCACATGGGTACTCATACAGCCCCAAACACACAAACACACACACGCCAATTATTGATGGGCACTGTAATTGCATTTCATAAGGAATAGCAATGACTCATTAAAATGAAATGGAAAAAAAAATCTCAATCATGGTGATTGAGGATTTTTTTTTTCTGTTTCAGTGGACTGGGTATGACTGGGTATTGACAGCGAATAACAATAATGCCTTTTTTGGTGCTTCTTGCTTTAAAAATTAATTTGAATTTGATCTGTTTACCAAAACACTGATTGCTTAAATGAGCGGCACATTGTTGAGTGGTTGTTTGTGTGACCCCCTGATGGAAACTAATTGACTGTGAGGCTAAAACTTTGATTGGAATTGTTGTCTAACTGGAACATCCCTCTGGCAAAACTGAATTGGGAGTTAAGTTAGATTCTGGCCTGAGTTTACTTTACTATCTGTAGTGTAAAACTTTGTACTGTTATTTTCCATGGATTGTTGAGGCAAATTGCTGTTTATAAAAGAAAAAAAGATAAAAATAAGAGGGGAATGTATTATTTTATCTTACATTATTATGAGTGTAGTAAAAAGCAATTAACAAAACAAATCATGCACAAACATAGCCATCACCAAGAGGTTTTAAATAGCTGTATAATGATTTCCCTCTTCTTTTACACTTTCGAATTCTAGAAAGCCTTAGCAAATAATTATTGTCCTGTTATATTTACTTAAATCAGATTCGAAAGAATGTGAAATGAGGAAAATCCAGGTACAAACAGCATTTTCAAAATGTGTACACAACACAACATGATATGTTGTTTAATCCTAATCTAAAAAGTGAATGAAAATATACAGTAAGTTCTTAAGTAGAAGCTGACACATTTATATATTTATGTTATTAAATATCACTTATATTTTTACTCCAACTAAAGAGTACTTTCCTTTTATTTGAGATGAATGTTTTTTTTAAAGAATCAACGTGCTTTTGTCACGTTGATTTGTAGGCGCCACAGTTTACTGTGGTTACTTATACTCAATACTTTCTTAGTCATATTCTCACCAATTACAAGCAGTTGTTCAGGTGGCATAATGAATCAGAATGAATTAATCTGAGGTGAATACAACTTGGGGATGGCACGGTGGTGTAGTTGTTAGCACTGTCACTTCACAGTAAGAAGGACTTGGGTTTGAATCCACCAGCCCACTGGGCGTCTTTCTGTGTGGAGTTTGCATGTTCTGCCCATGCCTGTGTGGGTTTTTACTCCTGCAACCACATGCAGTTTGGTTAGGTTGATTGTTAACTCTAAATTACCCAGGTGTGAATGTGAGTGAGAATTTTCTGTCTCCACATGTCAGCCTTGTGATAGACTGGCATCTTGTCCAGAGTGAACCCTTCCTCTCCAATGACAGCTGGGATAGGCTCCAGCACCCCAGTGACCCTTTACAGGAAAAGCAGTTGGATGATGGATAGATGGAGAGCATGATTGTATTGTTAGACACACAAACTTCAGATTTGTGTGAGTATGTCCTTAGTGAGCACAGAAAACTGGATCTCGGAGAAAGAGGGAGACATCTGTAAGAGAAATGACTGTCCACCCTGAATTATGTCAATTATCAATTGACTTGTGTTATTAGATTTTTCAATGTAATATCAATCACATTTATTTTTGCATTAAGGGCCTGGTAATAGTCTATGTTGCTTGAAAAAGTGAAAAATCGTAGCCATAAAAATAAAATAAAAATACATCTATAATGTAGATGGTTATAGGTTATTAGAGGGAATGGGATTACAAATAAAACAGACTCATGCAAGAATGGATTACAACCAGAATACTTCAGCCAGCTGTTTCAGAATGAAAAAATGGGGGTTTTGGGAAAGTCTAGCTGTCTGTGTTTCCTCACCTAAAATGGCCTATTAATCTAGCTGATGGAAATCTACACACATGTACGCATGTGTGTGATTATTTCTGACTGTATGGCTACAAATGTGTATGTCTGGGTACTTGTGTTTAACTGTACTATGCTGTATGTGCAGTGGAGGCTGAGGGAGCAGATAATGACAGCACTATGCACTCTTAAGGAGACAGACTGTACACAAGTCAATGCAATGTTGAAATATAAACCAATTAATAAACGTCTCTACAAACAAGGACAAAAACAGTCCCACTGCACATGGATTGTGTATACAAGTCCACCCTACTACTGTATCTGTTGCTGTGTAGCAACATGTTTCCCTCTGTCATCCTAAACGAAGAAATGTAGTTTAATTTTCATACATGAATAATCTACATTCTACAATCTACAGTCTAACTAAAATGTAAATGGACCATGTGGCAATGAAAACAGAAAACATTTGAATTCCAGTATATAATCTGAATGTGTAATATATGTAAATATCATATTTCCACAATGTTCGCGAATAGACAGGTGCATTACTGGGGCTGACTCAAATATCAATTTGTTGTTCCTGCTTATTTCTTCTGGGAAATGGACTGACCTCGTATTTTCCACCACCCTGGTTTATATTCACTCAGCTATATTCATTCACATAAATATCCCTTTAGGTCTCTAATGGAAAAGAAATCATCTCCCTTTGGATAATTTTGGTGACCATATTTCAGAGTATATGTGAATTCTGTATACAGCATCCTGTGTCCTCCAAAAGCATGGACTAGGTGCGCTTCATATTACTTGTTCTCTCTTAGACACAAAGGTCTTAAATGATAACACTGCACTGTTAATTTTGACATTTTGAATTAAATGCTGGACATATATTTTTTATTTTAATTTTAAAGTGTACTTGATGGCTGGTCACTTCTGAAAAAGTAAATTAAAAAAATATAGAAAATAAAAAATTATGAATGAATGAACTCTTGACTTTAAAAACTTTTTGAAAATAGGGAAAGCCTTAGAGATGCGCATTAACATAATGCCTTGGCCATGTAAGGTTATGTATTTTTATAATATTTTGCACCTTAAAATGTAAATAGCAATAGCACATGTCATGCATATTACTCACAATATGTAGGTTTATACTTTTGTCCTTGCCTCAGGCACTTTCCACTTCACAATAAAATACTTATTGTCATATTTGAAAAAGCAAAAGTGAAATGTGTACATCCACTTGCTGTGTCTATGCACTGTAGTTATAGTGTTTATACTAGCAGATATTATGTTTGTATGATTATTTTCTCACACTTAATATAAGAGACTATTACACTTCATAAAGCCTTGATCCCTTTGACCATTTTCCTCTCTTCTTCTATTGCTTTTCATTCCCTCTCTCTCCTCCACTCCTGCTGGATTCCTCTCAGTTTTTTCACCCTCCTCTTTATCTCATGCTGCAACTGTTTGCCTCTCTTCCCACTCCCTTCCACCTTTCTGTCCCCATCCCTAAAATTGCTCCTCTATAATCTCTCTCCTACTCACTCTCCCCTCATGCCCTGCTCTGTGCAGTAACCAGACAGATGCTAAGGTTTAATGCTTTAATTTGGCTGGCTGTCAGCCCTTCAGTCTCTTTGATACTTGTACACCTAGTCCCATCGAAGACACTGTGATCCAATTTGGGCAAGCTGGCATCCACTCAGACAGGGGTTTATGAGAAGATGCAGTTTTTCCCGCTGTACTGTTACAGAGTGTTGGCATGTTTGTAGGGGTCCATGTTTTTATTGACTTTACTCCATGTATGTGTGTAGTTGCATTGGCGGGAGGGCAGAGACACAAAGAGAAAGATTTGTCATTTGGCAGCAGAAAACTGTCTGCTACAAACACAAATGCAGGCACACACTAAAAATACACATGTAATTAACGCTGCAAATTTAACGAGAGCAGTGTTTGAAGTGCTCACCACAGAAGCAAGCACAATCTTGGAGCATCACAGAGTAATCTAGAAAAGTGGTTAGAACAGTATACAATATACTCTATTTTTAATAGGAGAAATACTTTAGGAGCAGGTGGAGCTATGACAGCCTCCAACAACAGTCAATCAGTCACACTAGCTCCGCCAATGGTCTTTAAAAGCTGAGGACTCGTGACCAAGACATACAATTTTAAATGACCAATTTACCTATAATTAGTACAGACATATCCCCATTAATATGAATACAAAGCAGCTTAAATATTCTTCTGAGGACATATAATGCTCATTTTAAACTTTAGTACGCTTTCAGAAGACAATTAAATCCAGAATTATGCATACTAGTTATTTTGGAATAAAAATAATCTGTGCAGCAACTTAACTTGTACTTTAGATGCATTTTTATTATTATGTAGAACTGTGGAACGTCTTTGAAGTCTAAAAATATTGCAGGTGTGTTGGTGTTACCGTAGCATAATAAGCATAATGGTTGAATATAAGTGCATGAATGAACAGCTTAAAAACAGCTTTGACAGTATTGGAAAGAATCACCCATTAACCTCAAAAGTACATATTCCATCCTAATCAAATTAAAACTGAATTTTGATGTGCATTTAAAACATAGGAACATACTCGTTATTAATACAGCAAACCCATATTGAAAAAAAGGTGTTTATTTAATTTTGAATTAAGATGTGCTGCTCTGCATTAACTCAGTGCATCTGTGTTTGCATTAAGCTTGCTGGCAAAAAGATGCTTTGTTTCATTCCAAAGCTAAAAGAACAGCATCCATATAGACAAACATATAAATAGGGCAAACATAAAATGACTTTAAGTCGTGCATGTGATAGATTCCAATTAATGAAGTCTTCCATTTTCACCCATTGTGATCAGCACAAAACATAAACATGTCTAATAAAACTGAGAAGAAAACAGTGCAAAGAAGTGACATTTTCCTCAGATATTACAGATATATTTTAATGTTTTAGTCTATTTTACATCTACATTTTCCTGTCTGTACCTGTGTTTTTCCCCATAAAATACATTTTCTGAACTATCAGAACTTATGATGATAAAAACATTTACCTTACAATTTATTTTCAAATTTTTCTTATTTTAAGCAGGTAATGGCTGACACACCTTTTAGATCATTCTGTTGCTTTCTGAATATGATAGCAGCAAAACAACATTT
>JAUBNQ010000028.1:14837950-14849964 GCA_032353495.1 Ctenopoma kingsleyae | reverse complement strand
ATATGTGATGTTAGTTACCTAAAATGATTTAGTTTTTCTTTTTTTTTTATGAGTGGGGGACCCCACATATATTGGTATCGGTTTATATCGGTATTGGAAATTAAGAGTTAGACAATATCGGTATATCGGATATCGGGAAAAAAAAGCCAATATCGAACATCCCTAGTATTAATAGTATATATATACTATGTCGATCCCATTAAATCTTAACCTATACAAACATTACTCAAGTCTTTCTGGTTCAGACAGAAACAAAAAGAAATTCTATTATTATGTAGCAGACATGAAACCTAACTGCTAAATCATTCAGCACCAGCTCCTGCAGTGACCCAGTGCTCTTTGTTAAAAAGAGCAAAAGTACAGACCTTCAGGGCGTAGCATTTAGGAATGTAGACAACAAGGCAAAATAGGCAAAGGGAGTTTAGGTAAATGGAGTTGTGTGTGTGTTTTATGTAGTTTTATGTGCATACATGAAAAAAAATATGCATGCCTACTTTCCTGTAAGTGTGTGCTGTTCTTCAGAGGCTAACTTTGTGCTTTCTGAACACAAAGCCAGTTGAAGTAGATGGTTCACCTCATTCATATTTCACCCAACTGGCAGAGGTAGTAGGCATAATAAATAACAAGTTTCAATTGCACTACTAAAGCAGCTGTATTTATATTGAGTATCTGTGTGCATACTTGCATACAATGTATGCATATGTATGCTGCCATTTCCTAGGATCAGAGTCAGTGACTGTTACAAGATTAATGGCTGACTGAGGTAGAAGTCAATTTTCTTTCTAAAGAACAAGTGGGAGGAAACAAGCCTGATGGCCTGTACAGTATCTCTCTGCCCTCAGCCTTGAGGGATCATCTCTCCCAATCCGTGCTCTCTCTCCCTCTCTCTCTGTCAAGGGTCTACTCGTGCAGATTATTATTGTGCCTTTATCTCTTTTTTCCTTCCATCCTTCTCTTTGCTCCTCTCCAATAGGAGCTCAAACAGAAAATAATCCCTGTTCCCACAATCAGCGACAAGAATAAAATTGTTTGACAAGTCTAATTAATAAGTAAAGATTGTGTGAATGACTACAATCACTTAAAACTTGCAAGCATGTACACACACGCCCACACAAAGACACCGATGCATACAGAGAGACCAGTTGCGTGGACACAAGACTGCGGAAAAATAATGCAAGGTACTATTCACATAGGTCTACAGCCAAAACAGTCTCCCTAAATGAAGATATATCTTCTAATGAAGGGGGAAATGTATGAGGCAACAGTGCTGTCACTGCAACCACTGTATGAATGCTTTATGGCTATTAAAACAAGTCAATTTCATGCTAATGTGGCCACTGCCTACCATGCTAGAAAATTATAAACAACCTTGTGCTGTAGGAGAAGAGCTGTAGGGAAGAAAGAAGTAAAAAACAAAAACAAAAATCTTTCAATTTGTCTTTGTGGTATGTATGTGTGCTAGTTTGACAGCTGAACAGTACTGTTTGCCATGAAATACAATGAATGAATTATTAGCTTCCCTAAACACAATCTTCTTGATTGTATTTCTTTTAATATGTATTTCCTCTCTAAATATGTTTTGATGATTGAATGCACTGCACACACCAATAAACATTTCTGTTCTCTTTTCCCACAATGCTTCCCATTGTCTCTTGTCTCCTTCACTTTTCTGATCGTTAACCTTCTTCTGTCATTCTCTCTTTCATTCTCTCATCTAAAAAAATCTGCCAAAACAACTCCCTGATCCTACAGGTTCCAACTCGTGAAAGACACACACAGAATCACGCTGTCTGGGCTTCCCTTTATCATAGCAGGAAAACAACAGGAGGGTTCTTCAAAGTATTGGAGAAGAAAAATTCAGCCATTGAATGAAAGAGTTATGTGTGTGACTGTGTAGAGAGCGGGGTATGGAGCTATAATATGAAACAACCGAGCTTTCCTTGAATCATTACACAAAAAGCCATGGACATTTTATGAAAATAGAGAGTTGGAAGAGAAGACAGAAACAAAGCATGATGTGAGAGAAAGAGGGCTGAACTGAGAGAAGCATTAGATTGATTTCAAAACACAGTTACGCAGATATAAGATGTGAAATAATCAGCGATCTTTGTATCCTGGACTGAATATTAGCAAGACAAATCATCCATAATATGCCTATCAAATCCCATTTGCTGATATTGGACTGTGAAACACAGCTCTGTGAGTGGAATACCATAAGGAATACATGAGTTCTGATTGTTCTTCTCTTATTTCGCTCTCTACCTCTCTGGCTTTCACTCCCTGTCAGTCCTCTGGAGTCCTAACATTATACAGCATAATGGAATATCGACAAAGTCGCTCCCTTCTGCTTTAGCTACACACAACTCAACCAACAGATGAGACCATATTGTATTCTAAACTGGGAACCAATGGGCTTAAAACGCAAAGAGGTATAAAGAACATGGCATGGAGTGTATCTGATGAAAAACTGCAATCCAAACCTTATTGTTTGAGGCTCAAGGCTGAATCCTTGATGAGCTTGGTGCACTCAGCAAACACCCTTTTCTGCTTTCTGTCTTAATTACTCTCTGTCCATCACTATCTCAATGCAGATGCATGCTCTCACAGTTTCTATTTTTTTGTACCACCTTTTTATCCCATTTAAGCCATTTTAATCTGGCTGTTTCTCTCTATATCCATATCTCTTGTTGTCACTCCTTCCACTCTTCCCACAGATTGCCATGGTTACACATGATAGAGACTAAGGTTGAGACTAAATGCTATCTGCCATAACGAGTATGCCCTTACTTGGTTGTTTAGTCCAGATCCTGGGAATGTGATGGCATTACTTTTAACTTTTGATAATTCTGAGTACATCTATGTTACATAGCATAATAGCAAAAGCAAAAAAAGCAAAAAAAGTATTTGCTCCAAATCAACTACCCAGGTGCTGCCCACCTCAAATTTAAATTATTTCATACACCTAGGTTGAGTTGCAAATGTGGTGTGGCAAAACTTTATAACTAACTATATGTACAGTACATTATTTTAATACTGTCTGTTTATTTGTAAATAAAATGGCCAGTCCTTAGTAATTCACAAAGTATTGAATAAATGTGGAAATTATTATTCATATTTTAAAACCAGTGCAACTATTTATCACAATTTTGGAAAAAAAAAAATCTTAGTTTAAAGCAGAATGTCTATTATTTAGACTCTGTATCTGCTTGCTGTGCATCCATTAAATATCTCACTCCACTCTCCCCTCTTCCATTAGTCCTTTAGCCATCCCTCAAACAAGTTTTTCCTGTCCCTCTGAAGGTATATGCAGCTGTAATGACTTGAATCCTAAATATCCAAACCATCCATCCATTTATCTCTTCATTTATCTATTCATCTGCTCATCCTGCCTATGTATCCACCCATTTACACATTAATCTCTCCATCCATCCATCTCTTTGCCACATTTT
Source organism: Ctenopoma kingsleyae (assembly GCA_032353495.1). Classification (NCBI taxonomy): domain Eukaryota; kingdom Metazoa; phylum Chordata; class Actinopteri; order Anabantiformes; family Anabantidae; genus Ctenopoma; species Ctenopoma kingsleyae. The sequence goes on along the minus strand of JAUBNQ010000028.1, from coordinate 14,846,515 downwards.
CATTTACTTCACTATGATCTGAAGGAAGTTCACCTTTGTAAGAATGAAGGATTAATAGTCGCCCACTTTTATAGTTTCCTTTTAATGTTACTGCCCCACCCATCTTTCCATCTGTCTGTTCCCTGCTCTCAGTTTTCTTCTGTCACATTGCTGCAACCTCTTCAGTCCATTTTCATATCCATCAGAATGTGCATGCAAGTGTGATTATGTGTGTAGAAAAATAAGTACAGAGGACACCAAGAGGTACAAGAGGATGAGCTGATGAAAAGATGAGAAGAAGGAAGGTGTTGGGTATGAACAGGATGAGTTCATTTCAGGTGGATAAAGGGGATTTTAAAGGGTTTTTATTTAATGTGTATTCATCCCATTCCCTGTTTGAGTAAGGTTGCAGGAAAAGATGAAAGGACAATGGGTAAAAGAGGAAGACAGAGGCACAAAAATGAAATGAAAAGAAGTGTGTTTTAATACATCTATATTCCAAAGCATCACATAATGACACTTCACACTGGGTGTCTTAATACTGAAACTAAAGGTAGACCTTGGTGCCACTATTGACGCATCGGGTGTGTCACTCCTTGATGCCATGGAAACGATGGTGGCTCCCTGTCAGACTAGTTACCAAAATGACCCTTTACAGGGTGAAAACATAATGATCTGATTGGCTTTATGCATAAACATACCTGGGTTAGGTTAAGTTAAAAGATAAAATGAATCCTTTCTGAGACTTCTTACAATACACAGTGTCTCACAGAGTCAATTTACATCCCTCTGTATCTTATACTGATGTTAAGGGGCACTTGCATCAATATTTTAAGCCAAAGGATGTGACAACACATCAGTATCTGATACCCCATGAGAGAGAACAGGTTGTGTTTAGTTTAACTGATTGCAGCTTTGGTGTTAAGGATGCTTTTTCTTGTCACCAAACACCTCAGATGGTTAAAAGCTGTCATCCTCTACTGAATGTATTAATGCATTTTGATGGAATTCTGTTTTTTATATCTTCATTTTCCTTGTGTTATTTTCTTTATCTTATTGTTGCATTAACTTTTATTACTTTTTTCTGTAGATATATGTAAGCCATTTCAGTGACCTTGCTTGTACTAAAATGTACAATATAAATAAAATTGCTATTTTAACATCACATGTCTGTCTAAGGCAGTGTGTGTGTGTGTGTGTGTGTGTGTGTGTGTGTGTGTGTGTGTGTGTGTGCATGCAAGTGTGTATCTTCTGTAAAGAAAACAAGATGTTTTCTTAACTCAGCTTAATGCTTGACTACTTCATATTCTTCAGTATGTCAGAAAGAGTGAGTGGTAGAAAAGTGCCGGTTATTATCTGTAAGGGAAAGGCCACAATATGGGCCAGCCAATACTGGGAGTCATTCAGGTTGTGACAAAATATATGTTTTATGTGGCATCATTATTTCTGAACATAACTTCAACAAGAGTATGTGTACTGTTGTGCTGGCCATACAAAAATGTATTTCATTGCCTGCACTAAAGTCTAAGCTTTCACTCAAATTGTGGAAAGGTTATCTTTGGAAAGAATAGCTTTTAACATGATTACTGTAATACTGTACCTACTTGATGGGCCAAAGAGTATCAGCATATGCTTTAATGGTTGTATAATTTAATATTTAATGGCATTTTGAGGTGTAACAAGATTCCAAGTGTAAGGTTTGTCATGCATGCAGGGATGTATGTATGTAAAACAAGGATTGAATTGTAGTTCCTTGTGGGGTACCATCTGTGTATGTACATCACTTAACAGCCATATTTATTTCTTAGCTACAGTAAATGGAACATCTTCAGTGCAAGCAGGAGAAGGAAGTGCTACATATTTAACACACATGCAAACAAGATCCACTTCCCAGGAGCCATTGTCCTATAATGAGTACCAGAGTTATAATGTAGTTTTACCTGTGGGTTTTTGCTTGTATTGTACCCTATGTTGTCTGTTGCATGTGTATGTGAGTAATTTTGTTGTTGTTGTTGTTGTTTTTTCAGTGCATTAGCCTTGTAAGTGTACTCTACAAATATGAATAATAACAGTTTGCTCTTAGTTTTGTTGCTTTCTAAACTATTCTTCCTCTGTCCTTCCTTCCAATAAACTGTATTCAAATAATGCCACATACAGCTGGCGGTATGGCTTATGCTTTGGCTGTATAATCATTTTGGTCTATGACTGATTCTTGATTAGTTAACTTTAGGTAGGATTTTCTTTCTGTCTGAAGATCTTTTGAGTCATACTCTTGATAAATGGGTGCAGTATATAAATTATGAATTTGACTATTAGCCTGTCTCTCCCTGTGGCTTCCGGAGATAACTCTTCCACAGAAATTCAATAATTTGTGAGTTACTTTTTTATCTAATTATTCATAAATTGCATTCTCATCACATTATATTGCCCCAGATGCAGCTGTGTCTGCCAAGTTTTCCCTCCCTGCAGTTTCTTTGCTTGCTTAGAGTTTGAGATCTGGTAACTGACATGGCAAAGATTCCCACATAATCTTATTCTAGCCTAATGTTGATGCAAACCTTCCCTGTCCAATCACACTACAAGACAAAATTACTTTGACTGCTCACACCAAGACTTCTTGCTAACACTAACTTGTGGTTGCTATGGCACCAGCCTATCAGAGGGCCTGAGGCTAAACCACAGAATTGTATATAATCCTTCCTATGATCCCAGTCTGTTTCTCTGGGCAACAAGCCTCCTGAGATGATTTATGTATCTGTCTCTGCTGGAGTTTGCAGAATCTTGCTGGAGGTAGTAAATGAGAGAGCAAAAAAGATTGAGAAAAGAAATTAAGTTTAATCACAAATGTATTTTTTTTCACTTTCTTAAATCTTAACCTTCTGCCTGGAGGAGAAGAACAAAGATGTGGAACAAAAATGGACGAGTATATGTTCCATTCTCTCTTATATCTCTGTTAAACAACCCATTGAGAGATAACAGACCAGTTCTCTACATAAAATAACATTTGCTATACTTTTTAGATACTATTACAACCAAAAAAATATATTTTTACCTCATTGTGCTTGTGTCAATTTGTCAATACTGCTATTTCAGTTGTGCTATTAATAAATATATATTTTATACTGTATTGCTCACAAATCTGATCACTTCAAGGACAACTTACATAGACTCACAATGCCATCCACAAGTAAAATATTAAAAATCTTTTATGCTCTGCTTCTTAGTAACTTTTCTATTCCAAGTACAGGTATTCTATATTAAGTCCTATGTTTGCTCCCAAGAGACATCAATGTACTATTTGAGTATCTAAATTACAATGCATACTAAGAACTAAAAACTAAGTTCTTGAAAATAGCTGTTCATATACTAATAAGTTACATCATAGAATAGTCCATCTCTCACACAGAAACACATAAAGCACTAGACTCTGAAGCGCAGCAGTAGCTAGCAAGCTCAGCAAATATAGTGAAGGTGATCCAAATTTAGTGCTCTCTATTGTGAAATTGAATGTGGAGTTTGCGGACTGGGTTGCAGTAGGCGTGTGTTTGTATGTAAAGAGACTGCAGACACAGTGGTAAAGAGGAGGAAGGGAAAGGTAAAACATAGACAAGACCTAAACGCAATGTACAAATGTGCTCACATGAATCTGCACAGCTTTGGAAACATATGTAGATCCCAGCCTACAATGTTCAGTCATAATCCCCAACATTTAGACTTTCTTTTCAACATCATCCATAATATTTATTACATATATTTATCTGTATCTTGGAGACAGTATACAGACAAATTAAAATAAATGACTTTTTTAGTATTTACTCACTCTCTGGCCTCAATTGAGTGAATAAAAAAAGTGAGAATAGTGTACTTTTCTGATTAAAAAACTGCATGAAAAAATATACTGAAGAGGAGACAAAACATGTATAGATATTGTTATAGAAATTGTATGTATGTAGTATAACCAAACTTAACTACAGCCATCTTAGTTTCAGATATGTTACTTTTATGTTTTCCCCTTCATTTGCATTTAGTCAGTTTCTTATACTGTGAAATATGACAGGGAGTACCAAACCTACGTGTGGTGTGCCCTTTTAGTGTGAAAGAGTATAAAAAAATCGAACAAGACCTGAGCTAACCTGCATAGCTCTGTAAATACAAATAAACTTTCACTATTTTATCATATAAGAGTGTTATAGCAGGAGGCTCTTAATCAATCCACTCTGTGCTTCCCAACATCCCTCTCCCAGCTACCTTTCGTGTATTCGTCATTAGGAAATTAAAGTAAATGAGAATGCTACAAAACTTACCAATCAAGAAGAAACAGTTGAAATTCTTGGTTGGAAGGCCAAGCCTCTGTCAGTATTTTTTTTTACAATACAATGTCCTCTATGCACTGCTGTCAATGCTGTTCAATGAATGTCATAGGAGACTTTATGCACATCTCTAAATTAAGATTAAGAAGAAGTTAGGGAGTATAGTGTATTTATATTATTATTATTATTTAAGTTACATACAGTAGCTTTAAGTTAACAGCTAGGAGAAAAGATGGCAGAGGACCACTGACAAGGTCAGAAGCATTACTTAAATCACATTACACTGTAGGCCTTTTTCACATCAAACAAATGCTTTTTATAGAAAAACATAAAAATTTATAAAAATAATAATAGCTATATATTTATGTGCATATATCATGACCCTGATACTATGCGTGAAGGAGGGTAATTGTTGGTGTTACTAGTTTAAACTTTTATTTACTCTACTATTCTTATGTTGATAGGAAAAAGAAGTAGCCATACTTCCATTAGGTGTCTTTATTTTATTATACAACATCCATGACACTGACCCTTCAGTGCACAATGTATTAATTTAGGTGGATTTCAGGTTGAACACTTACTTAGCTTTTCTGGGTGCTAAATTATGAAGGTATAGTAACATAATTATAGCCATAATTAGCAGAAAAATGAAGGATTGATTAGTAAACACTTATCCTCTCACTCAAGGTTTCAGAGGGAAGCAATGTGTCTTAGTTCCTTTGTATGGAGCTTTTCATTTCACCTAACACCCAATCACAATGTACAAACCCCAATCAAAAATCTTATATTTGATTGAAAAATACATAATCTGTACAAATTATGTGCAGTAGCACTGCAACAGGATGAAACACCAACCTAATGGCAATTACTTTATAAATACACTGAAACTGTATAATTGAAAAGATTTGAGTCAACATGAAAGGCTGTATAATATGTAATCAAATTAAATGAGCCTTTATGCAATAAGATGAGTAAACAAGCAGATTGTACTTGCTGTTTTACTTCATAACAACACATTAAGATGAAAACAATCATAGTCATAGAAACAAACTCTCCATTGCTTCTGAGTTTCCCCACTGCTATCAATTCACAGAGTGTGTGTGCATCTATCTGTGTAAGCATCCATATGTGTAGCTGTCGGGGCTTTGTAAATGTTGTTGTTCTGTGTGCATGCTTGTATAGTATACACAGAAAACGTTCAGCCTTACCATTTCCAAGATGAAATGCTCAGTATTTAACCTGTACCTGTTTAGACTTGTTAGTTGACCTTTAGTTTCTCTCATTTTAAACCCCTTAACGAAAAGTGATATGTATAGTTTAGGAGGATTTGCAGAGATAAAAGTTTCTCACAGATGTTCTGTGACACATGCTAGTAAACATCTGTATTTGTTAGCTAATATGCACACACAGTATGTTTTATTAGCAACGATAACTACTATGTATCTACTGAGAGGAAATGAAGACTTTAATATAATCTTCTACGCTGTAAATAAAAAAAATAAAAAATTCTAACAATATACACTGATATTTTATTAAAAAAGACATAATCTGATCCTGGTACTATAGAGCAGATGGGTGGTAAGTAGTTCATTGGGTAGAGAAATTGTCAAGTTGGCAAGCATGAGTGGTTTGATTCCTGGTTCCTCCTGGCTACAAGGGGATCAATAAAGTATGTCATAATTATTATTTGTGTTCTCCATCCATGTTTATTGTAGACAGCTAACAAGCAAAAACATTTCCACCTGTTTGAACTATACAGCACAAACTGTAATCCATGGACAAATTATTAAGACACAGTTCTAATTCCACCCACATTTGGTTCTGCAGAGCCAGACCATTGCTGCTGCAAGGAGGAAAAATGTATTTATCTGATTTCTTAAATCTTTAACATACACAGCAGTGTTGGATGAACTGCTTTGGCAAGTGGAGCAAACTGTGAAGATCGAAGGTTTTCTGCCAAGAAACGTCAAGTGTAAAGTTGCTAATGTAGCTTCTCTACAACCACAGTTAAGTCATGTCACAACTATAGTTAAGATGCCTCACAGATATAACTGGGTGATTGGTGTCTCAAATTAAAACCTGACTAAAGAGAGACAGAGTCTTTCATTTATGTTGCTAGAATGCATGAACATATTGCAAATAGCTTGAATTATATTTTAATTATCAGTTACAAACATCTTAGGATGACCCTAAATTTACTTAAAAGGGGTACCTATGTAATACATACAAATATTATTCATATAGAACAATTAAATATCTTTGATCCAACTGCATAGATTTAGACAAAACAGTGTGTCATAACACCAACACACTGGTCAAACATGATAGGTTTCTGGAGGTATTGAGTATTCAAGATTCATCACAGCATGGAATACATTTCAGACTTAAAGTTTTTATTTTTTTTATTTATTTATTTTGGTTTTTTAGCAACTCACAACCACCCCCAAAAGCACAAACCTGCTGAGAAGGTGGGCGCGCAGATTCACAAACAGGAAAGTAATGTGGAAAACACTTACATACATCTCATAAAACCTGGTGCTAAAATCACAGTTTAGAAAATAAAGAAATAATGTGTTTGATAAGTGAGAACTTAGAGCTCAACAGTATTTAAAGAGTGCAATATATGTATGCAACTTTGTCACTAAGATGAAACGGATTACAACTTTGAAATTTCCCAGAGATGGACTATTCAATCTAGCTGTTATCCTTTTAGTAATTTAGTTAAACCCATACAAGGGTATTGTGTGACAACAACGAGCATAACTTCAGTGTTAATTTCATTTGTGGCATACAACACACACACACACACACACACACACACACACACACACACGCTTAGTATTCAAGACCTAAAGGCAATAATAGTTGGAGAAGTAGTTCCTTGCTGCTCCTCCTAGGTTAGGTGTATTATGTCACTTCCTGTTTCTGATGCTGACTTGTTTTACTGCTTGTGTTCTACAGATAAACTTTAAACTCTCAGCTCACTTAACCATCTGATTTTACTAAACAGTGACTGATTTAAGAGTCATAGCATACGCTTGTATTATTATATATAGCATTTAGCTCATCTTTTAGCCATGACTTGTCCGTCTCCCTCTTCTTCTCCTGGTCTACCCTGCTCAGTGTGTCTCATGTTTAGCTTCTCCGCTGTCTTGCATCTACTATCATCCATAGTTGCTCTTCTTCCTCTGTCTCCATCTCTATACCTTTCCTCAGATATCCCCGGCCTCTGAGCTGTATGTTTTCAGCATGCAGTTGATCTTATTTTGCCTGCTGTTCTTTTCTCTCTCCTTTTTCCAGTCATCCTAACTGGTTGAGGCAGATGGTCGCCCACCCTGGGCCTGGTTCTGCTGGAGTTTTTTTCCATTAAAGGGATTTTTTCCTCTCCACTGTCGCCTAGAGCTAGCTTAAGTGGGATTGTTGGGTTTTCTACATAAGCATAGTTACAGTATATCTATAAGGTCTTTAACCTCGCACTGTAAAGTGACTTGAGATGACTTTTGTTATGATTTGGCGCTTTATAAATAAACTGAAATTAATTGAATGGAATACTTGAAAACTACTAAGCATGGTAAAAAAAAAACTGAAAATAAAAACATACATAAATTACGACATCAATACATACACAGAAAAATAAAGAGATTAAAGATTTTTTGCATGTCACTCCCAAACAAGCTTCACCAAAACACCGCCATAGTCTGTCACATATTTACACACACACAAAGGTTGCAAAAAGCATGAGCATCTTTGATCTCTCCTTTTCCCACAGTGTTTACTTTGTGTCTCTTACTGTAAATTGGGAGATGAATGCTACAGATAGATAAGATTAAATGTGTGGCTCTTTATCACTATTGATCAGTAAGGCAAGAAGCATGGCAAAATGATTTTCTGTTCAGGGTTCCAAAGACGTGATTTTGCACAACAGAAAAGCTAGTTCGGAGGAAATGTCTGATTGGGAAAATGGGTTTTCTGAAATTTAGGATCATATGTGACAGTCTGACAGTGAATGTGGTGAAGAGGCAGATCTTCTGTCTCCTCAACACATAGGATGGCTGTTACATATTTTCTCACAAGAAACAAATGGTACTTTTACTGATTCATGAGACTGAGCAGAGGTAAATGTCAAATTTTAACAATAAATCTTGTCTACATAGATTGATTGAGATAAAACATCTGTTTAGCAATATATGTAAATTTCTGATCTATTGTTAATTAGGAGAATCCAACATCTAAATTACTGTGAGAGTATTTTTTCCACTTGGAAAAATGCAGATGT
>JAUBNQ010000028.1:14785283-14825239 GCA_032353495.1 Ctenopoma kingsleyae | reverse complement strand
TATCAGCACAGCTGTGATGTCTTTAGTGACCGCATTACAGCTGTGCTGATATTCAGTACAACAGCCCTCCCTCTTGTGTAGTATTGTGATATTGTGTGATATTGCTGAATTACAGTATTTCCAGTCCTGCAAATGCCATTTAATAGTTGACAGTAATAAGCAACAACAGATTATGATTTGTTTGTTTATTTAATTAATTATGTGGCTCCACCCTCACAAATTGGCAACTGGACTGGAAATTGACTGTTGCTAAGCAACACAAACAATGAGCATATTCCTGCACAGTAGCTTACTTTACAAGTTAAAACAAGCCATGACCCACTATTCTGATTCATGTACATCTATCTGTTTGCTTCTATTTATTGTGCAACCAGAGAAAAAAAGTGTCTTTTGAGAGTCACTTTGGTCGTATGTGTGAATCTAGTGAGTTAGCAGCTTCATTTGACAGTATGCTGCTTCATCATTTCTTGCTCTCAGTGGATGGTCTAACTTTTGAAGCTTTCAGACCTGCAGGATAAACATGTTTTCTGTTTAGGCTTTCTTTATTTTGTGTGTTTAGTCATGTGTTATAAATCATCATTCTCTGTGTGCATTTATACACAGTATCTCGTGTGCCAACTTCCTGCCATGATTTCCCTTGCCTCAAGTCCCAAAGCTGTGGTTGGTGTAAGACATGTGTCCCTTTTTCTTTGCACATCCTGGGTAACATTTGTGACAGCTGGTTTACTCCCTGGAGAACAGTGGTATACCAGAAGGTGTCTGTCGCAGCTACTTCCCTCCTAGGCTGCAGATGAGGGCTTTTTGCAGCTGATGGAGATCTTGACTCCCCTTTTTGCCCTGGTGTCCAAAATTTAACTATATATATAAATATAACTAAATATAGTACAAAACTGTGTTCAGTAAACACTTTGGAAAGTCTTGATTTAGTGTTGCTTGGAATTTTAAGATGCACTGGTCTTTCCATGAAATTGAGAGATAGTGTGTTGTTCTGTGCTGTGTTTGTTTTTCCCTTCCCTCTGATTACCTAAACAACACTTTTGAATAATTCTGGATTCAGCATGAAATTCCACAAATGGCTAACCAGAGGCTCATTGGCATAAGGGTTTAAACCAGCTCTAAGTCCAAGATAGTTTCTGATGCTGTAGAGTGCCTCTTTAGTTGAGGACCCATGAATTTTCTGTGGGGTTGAGGTTAGGTGAGTGTGCTGGCCAATCAAACAAAGTAATAAGATGGTTTATCAGCAAACCAGTTAGTAGTAGTTTCGGCAAACAACAGAGCAGGTGTTAAATCCTACTGCAAAAGGTAATCATTGTCTCCAGGCCCGCTGACGGGGGGGACAAACGGGTATGTTGTCCCGGGCCCACGGAAGTGGGGGGCCCAGAACTGTCTAGAGGGGGCCCAGAACCATAGCCATAGAGAAGCATGGGGAGTGGGGATCGGTCAGGGATCGGCCGTTTATGCAGCGATCGCATCGAGGAGCACAAAAAACAAAGCGACCGACGGCCGGCCTGGGCCCACCCAGGACTGTCAGCAGGCCTGATCATCTCCATAAAGCTTGTCAGCAGATGGAAGCAGGAGGCCTCTTTGATGTTACTCCGTGGTTTGCTTCGGTGGACTTGGGTAGTCCAATGTCCTTTTGAAATCCATGAGCTCGCATATGGTGTAAGATTGAACAGGGTGAGTGGTGGTCCAACAAAACTGAAAAAGAAGCAAGGAGATGATGTAGATGTGAAGACATGCCCCAGAGGGGATCACTGCAACCTCATTGTTGTGGTACTCCTTAAAATCCCATATAGCAATCCATGGGTTGTCAATACCAAGCTGCAGACCGAGAGACTATTTCTTCTTCACCGTATAATGCACATGAGTCCTGAGGTCACTGCTAAGGATGAAGCTTGAAGGTGAAGTTTGTTGTAACCCTTTCTCTCTCTCATCCTTTACAAAGCATGCAGCTTTTCATGTTTCTTACCAGACTCTCAAAAAACTGCCTGTGGTCCATGGCCCTGTCACCTGATTGTCCTTTATTAAGCTGGACACCTTGAAACATGCCATCATGCCATTCAACTATCCTCCACCTCATTTGCATCAACCTGTAACAACCAGGCCACTCACATAAAGAAAAACTCTTGAAAAACTTGAAAAGTCTTGCCACGCAACCATTCGCTCTGTGCACCCCGATAATTGTGCAGTCTCATATTTGGAGATCAAGGGACAGCTCAGACAATACATCAGGCCAAGATTTCGCACAAAGGTATGAGGACAGATCCTTAGTCAGTCTATATGTAGTTCTACACATATAGCTGTGACGCGTAGTGTCTTGTGAAGTGTTATGTTATGAATGAAGGGCAGGGTAACTTTTCCATAAAGTCTTGAAAGATCTAAAAATAGATGCTACGCATCTATTGTCCAAGACCTGTCCAACTTTGTACATGGGTGCTGGTCACAGTTTAAGAGGAGACAGTTCTGGATCTGGCTTGTTTCATCATGAATTAAACACTGGTTGTTGCCCATTTCCTGAAGACGTCTGTTTGTGGTGGCTCCTGATGCACTGACTCTAGCCTCGCTCCACTTATAATGAAGCTCTTCCAAGTTCTTGAATTGGCTTTGCTTGACAATCTTTGTTAGGGTGCCATCATCACTGTTTCTTGTGTACCTTTTCCTACCACACTTTTCTCTTCCAGTCAACTTTCCACGAATATGGTTCGATAAAACACTTGACCTTCTCCATGATTGTGGCTGTGTGTATATTGAACTAGACAGAGAAATATGGAGTATGTATTCAATATCAATAGTAATTCACTCAAACTTGAAATGAAAGATTCAATTTTGTGATGAGCTATAAATCATAATCATCTAAATTAAAACATAAAAGGCTTAAGGCTTTCACTTAATGTGCAAAGACTGTAGAATTTATATATATATATATTTTAAATTAAAATACAAATAGTTTTTTCACAGCATTATAATTTGTTGACATGCACCTGTACATTTCATTTGCAACAATTGACAAATTAACAGAGAGATGGTGAATATGTGTCACACTTGAGCGTATGACTTTATCGTTTATAGTAAATCCCCCATCTGGTGTGTCAAGCGCAGTCAGCAGTTGATGCCATTCTAACAGCTGGGCAAACACCACCTATATGACATGCTGACTGAATCATACTTGGAGTCAGGCACTGAGCTGTCCTACATCTGCTATGCTTTGTTTCTGTATTGCTTACATGACACTGTATGGTCCTTTCTCTCTCATTCCTCTCTTTCCCCTCCTTACTTGGCTTCTGACCATGCAGATATAGCACTCACCTCTCTCCCTGTCTGGTTATGACTCTGAGGTTGCTTAAAGTCACCTTCCTTTACCTGTCAACAACCAGATACTGAATTGATCATTTGTGTGTTACATACTTACAGCAGACCCACCGTGAAAAGCTGTCTGTGTCTTTTGTACACCCTTTTGTTTGTTTCTGAGTCTAATGACAGGTGGATAAACACTTTAGCTACTTTAGGACCACAGTTTCAACAGTTACTGTATGCTTGGCTGAAACTAATTAATAAGTATCACACATTATCAAAGCTGTCAAAATCCTTAAATCTCTCTGAACACTAATTATGATTATAGAAACAATCTAAATTTAAAATGCTGTAGATTTAAATGACTAACTTTATTTTCAAAACATTGCTAATTATTGGGAAAACAACAAATTCCAAGTTTGTTAAAATAAATAAGAATAATTTTGAATGAAAACAATGTTTGAACTCTATTCCAAAGCTGAACTGCTCTATTTACTGTAAATCCTAATATTCACAACACATGACTCGTGGGGGTTTCAGCCACTGTTTTAGAACCATGAGCAATGCAACAGAGGAGGTAAAATTCTCCTCAGTGCACACTGTCCTCTTACTCTTCTCTCTCCCTCCTTTCCTTCTTTCCTGTGTCTGGTCCTGTCTTGTCTCAAACTATGCCAGTGGCCATGTCTCTCCTTGTGTGGCCAACTGTGTCACAGGTGATCCATCACCACAGGTGGAGGCTTATTATTGGCCGAACCCCGTGGGCCCGCCGATCCTGACAAATCAGCTGTAAATGCCAGTCCTCAGCCGACTGCTCTGATTGGTTCTGACAGGCACAGCGGGCCTTATGCCAGCTTCATGCCCCTAGACCCCAGGTGTAGGCAGGTATGTGTGTGCGTGCCTTTCTCTACTACATTATTCAGCACCTGCTGTTGGGGGTTTATGTCTCTGGTTTCTTTTCCCTTGTTCCCTTGGCCCAACAGTACATAGTGTAGCGGTCAGTTGAGTGTGTGTGTTTGTGGGTATGCATGCTTGTGTGTACTCATGTGGCGGTGTCTATTCAAGTGTCACATCACACTGTAGCCTTTGTCCCTACATGCACATTCAGCACTTTTCTACTGAAAACTCAACCCGAAACAGACTTTTTTTTAAGTGACCTGGGTTTTCTTCAGAAAACTTTTCTGCTTACCAAAAGCTTTAAGAGTTATTTCTTGCACATCCCCTGGTCAAGGTTTGTCAAATTAATGTGGTCATTACCATGCACACACTGTCAGACCTGCCTGGCTGTCAACTATTTTCAGTCTGAAAAGATACTATGAAATATTAGATTGTGCATGGTCTGTTATTTCTCAGATTACTCCACTAAGCACTTGTGGGTATAGTGCACATGTAATGTGGACATTTTAAAAATAATTTTCTCCCACCAGAGGCTGATATGTGTGGGACTCCTTTACCCTGGAGCTGATAATCCACAATATCCGTACGTCAAGCTGTTTTCACAAAAAGGTAGGCATGGGATATATGTCAGGCAGTACTTCACACAATCTGGTATGGTTTCATTGGAGTCAAATGGAATAGACAGTTTCTCAGTTTGGTTCAGACCTTCATACATTGTACTTTACATAAGAAGATATGACACAATTTAAAGAGTAAGGATTTTTGTTTGAAATAAGCAACAAAAGCGAGATTAGTAATTATCAAAAACGAACAACAACAAAACAGCAAAACTGTCTGAGGAATCAAGAGGCAACTCTGTGTGCCAAGGAATACTACAAATGTCAGTGTCTAATGTCAAAGTCCTGGTCCAATAATACAAAACACACAAAAAAAGATATCCCTACAGGATAGCATAATTGTTTTGCATCTACTGTATCAGAGACTTACAGTAGGTTGGTGTGCTGTATTTTGATAGGGTTCTGATGAATCATAATGCCTTGAAGACACACAGAAAGTTATTTTATATCTTTAGTACAGTGTTGTAATTTGAATAAATAAATACATGTAAATATTACACACAATTACATTCAGTCTTGGTTGCATCAGCTAACATATGCTGGCGATAAATGATGACCAGGTCAAAATGTATAACATTTGTGCTAAATTTGAATTTACACAGGTCACTCTTCCTAAGTCTTCTTCCACTTTTTTTCTCTGTTAAAGGTTTGTTTTGGGGGATGTTTTTCCCTAACTGTTTTGAGAGTTGGAGGACAGAAAGTGTCTGTGTCAAGCGGTCTGTAAAGCCCACTGAAGAAAAGTTAAAATTTTGCATTTTGTAGGATGTCATGTTGATGTCAAACACTTTGAATTGCCATTGTGTACAGAAAGTGCTATATAAATAAAAAAAATACTTTGACATTGATATTGACATGTACACTTACAGGCCATGTCCCACGTGTAGGACACAAGTTAGGAGGGTTTATATAAAAACTAGTAGTATATACGATAACTTACTCTTACTCTTTGTCTTTTTCCATGTACTTTCACTACATTCTACGCAAAGTGCTCAGATGACAGTATTATGTATGGTTGAAAGAGGATGAAAAGCATTCCAAATTCATTTTAAATGCTTTCTTCTACTTTCTTATCATTAAGTTAAACCCATTTGGAAAAATACATATTTTCTAAATGATAACCTCACACGAAAAAAGGCCTATGATTCATCCATGTCTGCAGGCTATAAATAAGCCTCTTTTATGCCAAGGAACCATCAGCATAATCCACCCCTGGACATTGCACATTACAGACTAATTACCCAGGTGCTGGGGCCTAGGAAGTCTGCAGTCATCAGAAATACCATGTACAACTGAAATATGGTTGTTTTACGTGATGCTATATTACAAGAAGACTTGAATAATGTGAAGAGAGATAGAGAGAGAGAGACTGAGAAAGGAGAGGCACTTAGTGTGTAGTGTAAAAACAGAAATCCTTTATCACCCCATTCCTTAAGTTTACGTAACAAAAACAACTTGGTTAAGGTGTGGGGAAGCTCATGGTAATGATTAAAAAAACCCAATACTGACATCTGGAAAAAAATATTTTTTATACAGTTTAACTACAGTTTAAACGAATGCCAAAATACACACAAATTAAACAAAAGTTATTCTTGTGTGAACAGTCTCAGAGGAAAGGATTCAAACCAGCATGTTGAAGATCCCTTAGAGAGCTAGGACAGTATGGCCCTGGCTTTGTCCTACCAACCACCTCTGAAATGAAAGTCTAACTTGTGACTGCCACACAAGCAAACTCCCACATCCCTCTCACACCATGTCTGCATGTGTGGGACTGTGTTTGTGAGTCAGACCTCTGCCCACTCTTGCAGCATGGGGTCCCAATTATATGCACTATTAAACAGTTAT
Source organism: Ctenopoma kingsleyae (assembly GCA_032353495.1). Taxonomy (NCBI): domain Eukaryota; kingdom Metazoa; phylum Chordata; class Actinopteri; order Anabantiformes; family Anabantidae; genus Ctenopoma; species Ctenopoma kingsleyae. Next base: position 14,818,595 of record JAUBNQ010000028.1, on the reverse strand, counting down.
GCTTTCAACAGTGATTAGTCACTTCCAGTAATAACTTCACAATTTCTTCACCACTTCTGTTCAAAATAAAAGAACTTAAAAGACCAACCACCCATGTGTGTTAGTCAAAATAACAGCTTCTGAATGAACACAGTTCACAAGTTTTCAAATGAGAGAAGTAGAGATGGTATAACACTGTTTAGATGTAATATTTAGGTTAATGAACAAAAGAAAGGCTGATAAAAGAAAAGACAGAACGATACAAATTGGGGTATAAAAAGAAGAAATTCTGGCTGGATAGCTAGGCCACAGATTTCAAACTTGCTTTGACTTGCCAGAAAGCATTTTCAGTAAAATGTAATTTATGCTTTTATTCTTTGGCCCCATTTATACAGATGTGCAGATGAACAGTGTACTAAAATAGATAATAGTAGTATGACTCAAATTTAATAATGACCTAGAAATCCAGAACAGTCTGGGTGAACAGCATGATAAATTCAGCAGTTTTAATTGTTGGATGGATTCAATAGATGTCACTGATTTAAACAGCAGGTGTCTAATTTCCTCTTTCTTGGATGTCTTGTATCAGAGTGCAGAGGTGAAAATTACAAAATTACAAAGTAGAGCTGCCTAACAGAACTGGTCGTTCTGGTTCAAACAATGTTAATATAACAATTGGGACTTTGGCCTGTTCATGCACAAGCTACCACAGTGGTGTTATTTACAGTATAAAGGAAAGCAGTAACAGACTGATTCCTTAGTTCCCAGTGATCTGACCCAGGCTTTCAGCCACATGGTTCCTCTATTCTCACTTCAAACAACAAACACACACTCACCTATGACCCCAAAGAACAAAGAGAAAAAAAAAGAAGCTGAGAGCAACAGAGACTAGAGATTAAAGATTTTAATGACAGATAAAAAGAGTGAGAGTAGCAGATACAAGAGGAAATGAAAAAGGTAGAGGGGAGAAGGATTTATGCAAAAACTGATTTATTATTATTAATACACACACAAGTGGGACCATGCAAGAACCAAAACTGCTGACTTGGCATAGCCCGGGATGTCAGAGTGTATAACTGGAGTGATGACACAGACAATGTGATATGGTGCTCTCGCTCTCTCTCTCTCTGCACGTGTGTATGTGCATGTTATACTACTGTTATGTAAACAAGCTCTACATTGACACTATCTGAGAATATTTCAACATTGTGAGAACATGCTTGTCAATCCTGACAACTACAAAGGTCTGTTTGAATTTTAATGTTTGATTTTCAAATTACTTTAAGGTAAGAATTAAGTTTGCAGGAGGTTAAGGTAAGAGTTGGAATTGGGCATTTTGGTGTGATGGTCAAGGTAATGGTAAGGACTTGGGAATGTATCCTGTCAATTAGTGTCCTCACAACTATATAGGTGTGTGTTAGAAGTCTTCACGGGTCCAAAATTTAGACTTGACCTGAACATGCCTGTGGAAAACTGACCTGAACCCAACCCAACATGAATAAATCTATTTACAAAAGAAGAAGAGACCCGACCCAATGAAGCCAAGCACAGGCATACCTGACCCAAATAAGACACATCTTCTCATGCACTAAGACTGAAGTCTGCACTGTGCACGTCTTTCGAACCTCATAGGCTTCATCTGAAATTTAATTAAACATATTGCCTACTTTCAGTCACAGGTGTAACTTTGTAAGAACAGTGTCCTTCTCACTTGTGCATTTTCAGATGAGGCCCCTTTTAACCCCTAGTAGTAGTAGTAGAACCAAACTTTCTTTTTGGAGCACTGCATGTCTGCAAAGTCCAAAAGTGTGTTTATCAGAATAAGGAATCCTGGCATTTTGCTGTGGATGTGCCAAATTTTAAGACATGAGGAAGTTCTGTATAGTCCAGTATTATCTCCAAAGTGGCCTAATTGATAAAAGCTCAGCCTGTGAGTGAGGGGGGGGCATGGCCTGTAAAATGACTCCACTTCTCCTATGGTGATGGTAACAAACCACATTATCAGCAGCTGACATTGCACATTTTTGGGTTCATTCTGATCCATTTCAGTCTATGTTGAGACACAGACCCGAGACCCCAGAGAGTAAAAGGAGATCCAACCCGACCCAGTTAGACTGAGCTGAATTTGTACCTGACCTGATAGGCCTCGGGTCCTCAGAACCCTGTGTAATCGTGAAGAGCTCTAACACGTGTCTGCAGTTTCAGTTAATTTGTGTTTAATGAGACTGAGATAAAAAATGTTCCATCAAAGCATTTATTGTTATTTTAATTTTATGAAGATATTGTTAAAGATTATTCATGTATGATGCAATTACAACCAGCTACAGCTTTGGCACGTGAGTCTAGTTGAGCATTGATAAGTATGAAATTTGGAAGATGTAAGACGTATGCATGCATGTACGTAGACGTAGAACTTCTAATTTCTTGCATTAAAACTAATGTTCAGACAATAGGAATGATTGGAATCAGATGAATTCCTGCTTGTAATTGTAACCTAAAAAGTGATACAGCCATGTGTAAGTAAAATATTTGCAACAGTTCTAAGTGGGAAAAAAACATGGATGGCTTTAATCTGCATTTAGTGGAGCATTCTCTTGTTAAAGTCTTTCTAATGTTTTTAGGTTATTCATTTACAGCAGCCTAATCTTCTTTGTGCAGTCTGTCTAACATTGCCAAAATATGCCCTTGTCAGTTTATTGTTTCCAGTAGATTTGGGTGTAAGTTCTTCCTTTCAGAATAAATCAGAATTTTTAAATCCTTGACTCTCAATTTGGAGGCCTAATGGAGATTTAAGTAAGCCACTCAGCTGCATCCAGAATCCACCATGATTAATAAGAATAAAACAGTCACTGTATTATACATTATATACGCAACATGTATAGTTACTGCATGTACTGTAAATATGTAATTTTCTGTTGTGTATATAGTGTAATATTTAGGTTTACTACACCTTTTGTCCTTCAAAAAATAGTTTGTAATTCTGTTGACTGTTCCTAAACTAAAAGCTACTACCTGTCAGTACAGATTAACTGAAGGCCTAATGAGACTGTTTGTGAGTTAATTGATTAAAGGTCACTGTCTGCAGTGGTCACATCACACAAGACACCAGTAAAGATTAAGTTCTCAAAGAACTTTTTTGATGCTGAACAAGAAATGCCAGTAGTCTGCATACTTTGAATTGACCTTTACAGTAAGGTCAGTTAAGTGTATATAAACACTCAATGCCTGTTAGTTGATGAAGTTAGCTTCTGAATTTCAAATATCACTCTATTACTGTCTACAGTGCTTCAGTCAGTTTGTTCATCAAATATAATTATGGAAGATTATCTTTGGCAATCAGCACATGTCTCATAATAGGAAAAGAAAAGTGTGTTTGTGTCTTTGTGTAAATGCATCTGCGTGTGTATTAGTGTTGTCTTTTGGAACCTTTGCAAATCAGTTTCATGCGGGCATCCCAAAATCCCTCACAGCACAGAGGAAACAGGGCTTAGTAACATATGTAAACCCACAAATATGCACACAAACACGTGCATGCACACACACACGCACTCGCACACACACACCACTACAGTGGCACTAACCATAACCCTTCAGCCACTTCCTTCCAAGCTAATCAGAGAAAACAGAGAGTAACAAAACATCACATGCAGCACAGCAGGCAGATGACCTGTTGGCATGGAAATATCTGTGTGTCTACATGTCTTGTTATGATTGTGTGGACAGATTTTAGGTTGAAGGACAGTACAGCTACATGAGGACATTCTGGTTGGTCTTTACAACTTTGACTTCACAACTTCAAATTGTTGTTTTGAGGTTTATGACAAGGTTTCATTTAGAGTTATTAGGCATTTAATTTTGATGGTTAAAGACCCAATAAGCAAAATCTTTGCCATTTGGCTTCCTCTGTCATTGCTGAGTGTATATACCATTGTCGTAAATACCAGTTGTGCTTTGCCCTCCTGTCTTTACCTCCCTGACACCTCTTCCCAAATAAGCAGCGGTAGATGTGCATTAGTTGTCAAACTGAAGGTGTTACTGAAACAACATTGTGTGACAGTGTATATAATGCTAACAGTTGCAATGTTGGAGGAAGAAAGGATGAGAAAAAAGACAGTGTCTGAACAAGAAACAACATAAAAGTAAATATCAGACTGGCGTTTAGTTTTGGCGAGAACTAAAAGACAAAAGGATAGAGGACAGATTGCTGTTGGACCAGAAACTAATAACTTGGCTGCTTGATGCATGTTTGTATTAGTAAAGCGTTTGTTTTAGTTTTCAATCACATGTCAGCTAAAGTCTACAGAGGTTTAGCCCCTAACTAAACCTTTCAAGGTTAGCAAGGGTAGTAAACTTTCTAAATAACACACTACGACATTGGAACTGCTAAGAAGCAGTTTTGCATTGGTTGCTGTATAGCAGTAATCAGACATCTGTCCTGTGAACTATTTCTTTATGGCCCGCAATGGACTTCACAAACTAAACCGTTTCGACATTGGGAGATGCAGGCAGTCCTCTGATAACACTCCTTATGGGATATGTCCATAGCAGTAATAGAAGTTATTCATGCAGTTCACTTATTTCACAGCACAGGTCAATGCACTAATTAGAATACATTATGACATTGAGGGTTGCACATATAGATGTGCGTTTGTGTGTGTTATACTGTCAGGTAGGTATTTAACAGGACATTAAATTGATGAAGGTAGGGTATAAACGTACATCTTTAGTAATAGTGAGGGAAAACAAAATCAATGTACTGGATTTTCATATTTAGCTAAGAGCTAATTGTGGTGCTGCACAGTTCCAGTAGATTGCTGACATGCTTTTTCAATTTGAACTTGGGTGAAAACACAATATTAAAGTAATTTTATATGGAAAGCAGAGTGAACTGTTTCCTTTTTCTTTTGTTCATGTCTGGTACACAGACAGTAGTTAAAAAGACACCTACAGTAAGTGCCTCTGACGTTTTATTGTATGTAAATAATAAAACATGGGCTTACAGAATTTGTTAGGAAATACTGCGTATTTGTAAATGAAAAATATACCCCTGCTTTGAGTGAGTTAGCTGATTATTTTTTTATTATATATATATTTAATGTTCTTCAGCTGATACTTCACAGAATATTAACGTCTACCTTCCCAGAATAACAGCAGATAAAAAGATTACCATTCACCTTGGGGAAATTTTCATCTAAAATATCTCCCCTGACCCTCTTTAAAAAACAAAAAAAAATCAGTATCAAAATAAAAAAAAAAATCGATAATAATTGGTACTTTATAAATCCCCTTGGGGAAATTCTTGTGGACAGGCTGCCTTTTGTGTGGGAAGGGTAGGGAAATAACATGGTAACATTACAAATCTGACAAGGTACTGACAATGTGATGACACTGTACTTAGTGATGTAGGAGACTTTTCTCTTACCTTGTTGGAGAGAAAACAGGAACCCATGAAACAATAAGGAAAATTTGGAAGGGTGAGAGAGGGGAGACAAAGAAAATAATGTTAGAATTATTATTATGCTAATGTTATCACAATTTTAAAAAATCATGCATCAATAAATCTGAATATTTGTCTTCACTGAACAAGCACAAAATGCCCGCATTCAAAACATGTTCAATTCAAACTGCTAGATGATGCAGCTTAGTGACGTTGGATGCTCTATATCCACATTTATTGTTTAGAAGTTTCTAGAAAATGTATTGTTCAAACAAACTGCAACTAAGAGTATTCCATTTTCATTATAGTCTGGGATCTGTCAGCCCGTGTGAAAGACAGAAGTAAATATCAGTACTCAAAACCACTGGAGTTTCACCGATGGACTTAAAATACACAATAAATACAGCAGTACTATGAGAATATGACATAGACATTGCAAAATCAAACACAAGAATAATGTCTGTAATTTAGGTGAAAGTGACAAAGGCAGACCTGACGGCACTGCACCCACTGATAGGTCACTGGCTGAGGAGCTTCAGGATTTAGCAGGATTTTCACCACAGTGCACATGCCTCCACAATAACGTTCCCCCTCTTGGGCTACATGAAAAGGACGTGAGACGCACGCTGAGGTCTATTAATCCAAGAAAGGCTGACGGTAAAGTACTCCAAGCATATGCTGACCAGCTCGCAGGGGTCTTTACTGAGATCTTTAACACCTCCCTAGCACTGGCCTTTGTACCACCCTGCCTAAAATCTGCCATTGTCATTCCTGTCCCCAAACGGACAACCACGGTAGATCTGAATGACTACAGACTCATCGCATTCACCCCTGTAATAATGAAGTGTTTTGAGCAGTTGGGCCTTCACCACATGACCAGTCTTCCATCCCACCTTGACCTGCATCAGTTCGCCTACAGGGCCAACAGATCAACTAAGGACGCCACAGCAACCACGGTGCACACTGTGCCGAGTCATCTAGAACACCAGAAGAGCTATGTGAGGATGCTCTTCGTTGACTTCAGCTCAGCATTTAATACGATCATCCCGGACATCCTGGTTGATAAACTGCTGGACTTAGGCCTTTCCCCCTCCATCTGCACTTGGATCAAACAGTTTCTTACGGACTGCCCACAGAGAGTAAAATCTGGCCCTCCTCCATCACTCTCAGCACTGGTTCCCCCCAGGGCTGTGTGCTGAGCCCTCTCCTCTACTCTCTGTATACCTACGACAGCTCTCCAGCCCACTCGTTCAACTCCATCATTAAATTTACGGATGACACAACCATCATTGGGCTCCTCTCTGGAGATGACGAGACAGCATATAGGGATGAGATTCAGAGACTGTTGGAGTGGTGCTGGGTGAATAACCTAACACTAAACACCGCAAAAACTGAGATGGTACTGGACTTCAGGATGAAACGTGATGCAGCTCCGCCACCTCTCTGCATCAGTGGTGTGTGTGTGTGGAGAGAGTGAAGACGTTCAAATTCCTTGGAGTCCATATACCCGAGGATCTCATGGTCACCAAACACCACAGCCATAATCAAAAGACAGAGACACAACAGAGACTCTATTTCCACCGGGTGCTCAAGAGGAACAGTGTGGAGAGGAAGCTGTTGGTGGCGTTCTACAGAGCAACCATTGAGAGCATCCTCACAGACTGCATCTCTCCTTGTCACTTTACACTATTGCAGTATGTGAGCTAAGCACCTTGTCCAGACCTCAACCAGTATAACATTACATTGTACCTCAAGCAGTACATTTTTTTACACTCCCTAACTTTTTACATATATATATATATATATTTTATATTGTATATTGTATGTCTCTTGTTTTGTGTTGAATGCATACACACCGAGTGCCAATCAATTTCGTTGCAACATCAGCATCTGAATGCAAGTAGAACCAGGTGGTATCTTGCCTGAATGGCCTTAGCATGTTGATGTTATTCTACTCATTACTTACCAGCCACTTATTCCGTAGCTGCATGGTTAAGATTTTCTCTATGATAAAGTGTGCATTGTGTTAGACTGAAGGTGTAATTACCACAAACAAATCCATTGTAATTTTTCTGTGGCTAATGTCCAACAACATTGGGATGGAAACTGATACATTTCTAATATATACACAGTCAGTACCAAAATGTTGTTTCCTATAAAACAACTGGTGCACTTGTGGATTGGCAGTGAATTATCTTGCTAAAGGGTAATTGCTGATTCCTTTCATTGCTTCTTTAACATCTCTCATCCTCCTAATTTACAACAATCCGAGGAAAAGGTGAGTGCTCACAAAAAAGAGTGCAAGATAACTAAATAACTAAACTTGTACCCTTCTGATTCACTGAATCATTCTTCTGTCCATAATGTCAGACACTTTCTCAAAACTGTCTGTGCTTTACTTAGTGTATTTTGTATCAGAACTTTAAAAGAAAAATAAATGACCTGGGAATATGTTTCCCTTTCCTTGCAGTCACTTTCCTCTTATCTCTCTCTGGTGAGTGCACCTTCAGAGAAGAAATGACGCAGAGTAATTTAGCTTCTTTCTCCTTTTTTTTTGTAACAGCATACAAGAACAGGGGAAAGTAAAAAACTTCTATAATTCAATCATTTAGCCACTTGTGATGGCACATATCCATGACTAGCATATGTATGTTTACCTATGAGGAAACATTGTTTGACATAGTTAAAGCTTTGATGCAAGAAAAAAAAATCTAGCGCGTCTCGTGTCAGTGCTTGCATATTCCCTAAATCCCTGCATCCTTCAGTAGTCAATCAGATCAACATTACTTCAAACCTCTGTTCCATCATCAACTGTGGCCTTTGTATGTAGCATAGATGTTGAAGATGTAAGACTCAGTGCACAGGCACAAAGCTGCCTCCAAGAGAGTGGATGTGAAGTTAAAAAACAGCTTATGAGACATGATGTATACATGAGTTAGAATGTGGCTGTTGTTAAGATGTGTAAAATGTCCATGTAGGCAGGAGGTAGAGAATGATTCTAAATTACAGAGTTTATACTGTATCAGGGGATCAACTTGGAAAATGGTTTGTCTGCCTGAAACTGCACAAATTGAGTGCTGTTAGCTCTAACAATCTGGTCAGAGTTCTGCAGGCTGCAGATACAGTAGTTTTAGATTGAAACCGCAGGAATAAACCCTGTTTTTAAGACAGTTTATGGCTGTTCAATGAATATTGTTACAGCTCTGTGTTTAACCCTCATGTTGTGTTTATTTCATGTTAAACAAGAACCATCAAAAAAACTGTAAGAATACATACAGTATATTATCACTACTTGTTGTGTTAGATATTTTTTATTAACTTGAGCTTTGAACTTCTATTTGTTATTTATGGCCTGTTTGGCTCATTAATCTGAGCTAATACATACTGAATTTGAGTTCTAAAAACCATAATTTCTAGATTATTTTGACAATAAGAAGATGAAACATAGTATACTGTTTATCACATACTACTTTGTGTCAAAGTTACTAAAGACATTTGTTTTTATAACCATTTAGATTTTTTATACAGTCACATAAAGTAACACCTGTTGTGTTCCAAGTCAAAAGTGAGCAGGAATATTTTAGTTGTGTACAAAGGAAATTATCCCAAAACTACACTTGACAATTTCATAAGATCAATGTTTTAGTACATTAAAAACTAACAAGAATAATAACATTATTTCTAATGGCTGGTCATTTTTGACCAGGAACACCAAGTGTGTACAAAAGTTGAATAAATAAATAATAAATGGAAATTCATATAATTTATTTTGTGTGTTGAAATCCTGTCTGTGGACAAAGTCGTCAAATCTGAGGTCAGTCTGATCAAATTAACTACATTTCCACAGACAAAACTTTTAAAACGGTCAAATTTGAACACAACATAAGGGTTAACTAGGGTGGAAAATGTATCCCTGTTATGCTTATAAATAAAAAAAACATAATCAGGTATACAGAGTCTCTTTTTATGATCCTGTGTTGCTGATAATACTGATCAATCTTGAAATTTTATCATGTCGTGGGACTAAAGAGTGGCACACTTTCTGGGGAGAGAGGAGAAGCGCATCCCGAGCAGTCCCAGGAACGAACTGCCCATTTTCTTTCTTCATATTTGGGTTGGATACTGTGAATTTAAGGCCCATAATAAGTGTGTTCTAACCAACATGAAATGGGGCACTGTTTGCAAATCATTATGTGGTGTTGACAATTTATTATTATTATTATTATTATTATTATTATTATTATTAAGCAATTTATAGCCAACAGCACTGTTTGTTATGTTTTTGAAAGCCATTAATTAAAATATTATAAAGATAATAATATGCAGTTTTAATTGACACTGTCAGGGAGGTATATACATGTTTATTGAATTGTTACTGATGAGCATGTTTAGATGCACAAGAGTTCCTATTTACCTGTGTTAGTCTCTTCTGCACTTTTTCAGCAATCTTTTTAGCAATAAACTGAATATTCTAGTTCACTGGTTTCCTCATGTATGAATTCACACCCATTTTTTCCACATAATTGTCAATCTCCAAAACAAGGGTCCATGAAATTAATTTGTGGATGATTGTGATAATTATAGGCCCTATCACATACAGGTAGAGATTGCTATGGAAACTGAATGACAATGATGCAAAAGCTGGAAAATTGAGATCATCCATAGTCACTTGAATAGTCAAAATATGCCAACAAGAAACACATAGTCAAAACTTCCATTTATTGTTCTTCATTATGAAAATGTTACGTCTTGTTAATCATTTGGTGTAGTATTTGTGTAATCTTCTTCACCGTGTCAGTGAATGAGCACATGTACATGCAGTGTTTGTATTATCAGTCAGGGAATTTATGGATCAGTATAGTGCTGAAAAAGACCAGATCCTGGTGGTATGACTTGTGTTAGGAAAGTTGCATATAAAAAGCACTTTTAAGTCAAGAGCAAATAAATTTTGTGCCCAAGTCTGAACTATAATCTGAGTTTCAGATTTGATCATGTGTAGAGGAATGAAGAAAACTTTCAGTCTAAATGTGTTTGTTTTTATTTCATTCAGTGCTGTAACAAAACAACTGTTTTGTGTAACAATAGATATAAATTAATAGTTAACAATCACATTTTTTTATTCTTGTTTAAAAAGCAATAAAAATTTAGGAACCAATTACAAGACATGCATGTCACTGAAGCTATGTTTAATAAACCAGCAAACCTAAACCATTGCAACCCAGTCTCTTAAAAATCATGTTTCTACGCAACAAAACTACAATCATAAATATGCTTTGTAGGGAACGTAAATGCAACACGATTACTGTACATTTTCTATTAAAGTTGGCAAAAAAAAAGTTTATGAACAGTTTTGCATCATTACTGTGGTCAGCATTTTTTGTACAGGGCGGAAAGCAAGCTTGATGACATATTGGAGCAACTGAGCTGACATGAATTAGGAACCTGTGAAAACCTCATACAAAATTCATTTAGATTTCTATATAGCTAACAATAAAAAACCCATTCTTGAAACGAATCCTTTTTCAACAGCATGTAGTATATCAATGTTTATAATATTTAGTTTTATTGTTGCTGTTGAAGAAGACCAGTTTCCAAGAGCTGTATGTTTTTGGGTTAAAGTCATGGCTCAAGAGAAATGAGAAAGAGCTCAGACATGTCTGGAATAACAACAGGCCAGAGAGGATTAAATGCCGCAGATGTTTTTAGACTGCAGAGGTTATAGCCAGAACGATAAAATGACTTAACAACAGAGCATTGTTGAGTTTTATGAATGTGAATGAAACCATTTTAGCAATGTTAAGCACCCGTTCTCCTTATGGTTGGGTTCAGGCATTCAAAGCACTGGGTTAAGGTGACGGAAAGATTGTAAGCCGGGTTAATAGTGTGTGTCACTTCACACACAACATCTTTATTAAAATTAAAACAAAAAACATGGTCTTTCTCTAACCCTAAGCAAAGTGTTTTTCTTGCGCAAACCCACCCTCACACAAGACTGTGGACTCAAACTTGTGTCTATGGTTTATCAAGTTTGCGCTTCTCCATCCACCCAACCACCTCCTTGCAACTTGCTTTCCATTTATAAATGCATTTACCTAAAAGATTGTTGCATAACAACATTATAACATTCACTACAAAAACAATCATGGATGCAGTTTGTTGCATAGAAATAACTTTCAGGAAACAGGGTTGATTGTTGACATTCAAGGGCTGCAGGACTTTAAGTACAGATTAATTCTACTTTATCATTTCATAATAACTTGGTGAAGTAGCTGTTGCGCTGTTGCATCTCAGACTACAAAATAGCATCGTCGGTAGACTGATGATGAGCACTTGTCCAGTTCAAGTTATTAACATGAGTTCTTACTTTAACTTATTGCATAGATGACATTTAAAATTCGTCATTTGTCATTAGCTGTTTGTTGTGAGTTTAATCCTGCAATCATCCTATATTTTGAAGTTGTTTTGTTGACTCTGGAACAATTAAGCCAGACTTGTCATGTTTGTTCTTAACAAACAGCACCACTCAGGGGGAGGTTGAACAGATTAACTAAACAAAGGATGTCGATACAGGATTATTTGACCAAGGACAAACCAGTTACAAAATGTAACTTTCTAGCATAACCCATTTCTATTTATGACTAAATGTAGAGGTTTAAATACAGATCCATGCATGCAGTCGCATCCATACAGTATTTGTGATATCCTTTTAATATATATTCTGTGTGTGTGTTTTCTTGGGTAATATATGGACTGATACATATCCACTTTTATTTCATTTCCTCCCATTTATGTGAGACTGCAGGCTTAAATTTGCATCTATAATGACAAACAGACAGTCACAGCACATTACACACTGCAAAAGAAATCAATTTCTCTCTCAAACAAGTACATTGGGAAAAGCAATCCAAGCCAACAAAAAGCCATCACAAAGAGAAGCAAACAGGAAATAAGACAGCAAAGATTCTGAAGACTTATATCTAACACTGATCCCTTTCCACCTTCTGCCCCATCACAAGACTAAAATCTGTTCTAGTCCGTGCATGTGTGTGTTAGAAGTTGTTTAAATCTACTTTGACAGTGTTATCCATTTAAATTTTTTAAACCTGTGAGATAACACATACAAAACTTCAAAAATATGCTAAAAGTTGACTGATCTTGAATGATTTAAGTACATGTTTTGGCTTTTGAGTCAAGATGATCTCATGATGACTTTGCTGTGCTTTGCCACTCAAAGCAAGATGTTACAGACTTAGCTGTAGCAGAAGGAAGAAAAAAAAGGGAGGGAAACAAAAAATAGAAGAGAAGGATAAGAAAGAGAGAGACAGTTGATAAGTTGCTGAAACACTTCCCAGTCTACCAACAACAAAGGGTGACAATGAGTGAAAGACAGAAAAAATAAAAGGGATATTAGCCCTGAGCAGAGTGATAAGAGAGGGATGTAAGCGGCTTCGTCTTATCAGTCCAGACAGAAACAAACCCAGTCCATTCCAGCTCCCAGCAAAAAGACAGAAAAAGGCCCAAAACACACAACGATATACATGTGTTCGTGCAAACACACACCTAAACACACACACACAGATTTACTCTTCTAATGATGAAAACATCCACCAAATATCAGTGGTAGAATAAAAGAGCATTTATTTGTGCTGAGTGAGCAAATAAACTTTTATTTATGCAAAATGAACAGTGGATGTTTGACTGCAAGCTACTACAGTTTTTTTTCTTCTTTTTTTTGTCTTTGTTGTGTACAGTTTTGTGAGGACCAAAAAACTGTATTTGATGACAGCTCCAGTGTGGTATGAATCACGTCCACAGGGCAGAGTGTGGCTGTGGTACAATATAGGATGTGGCTTCAGTGCAGTGGTGCTGAAAGCTGCACTACTTTGACTGCAAATCAAAGTCTACCAGGTAGATGTCTTAACAGGTCTACTTTGTTCTGAGGATGTGAGACCTGACCAGGGAATCGAATTGGGTCCATATTCTGCTTGGTCTAATCTGATGGGGTTGGATCTCGGGTCTGTGTGTCAATTTGTCCAGGACCCAAATAGATGCAAATTGACCTGAAACAACTAATGATGATATGGTGCATTATCATCATGTAACTGTGAGAGCCATGGCCATGGAAAAGAGAGATGAATTCTTTGCAGACATATGGAACAAGTTAAAGGAACACAAATACAAGGAGAACCCACTGACACAACAGCATATCAGCGCTGCTGGTGTTTGTATTTGCTGTCTGTGTCTGTGCAGGTCTATGCAGGTCAACCATGCTTTGGATCGGGTCTAAATATATTCAGGTATATTTGGGTCAGGTCAACCTGTGTTCAGGTCCTTGTCTGGTCGGTCCTTTCTTTCTTAAAAATTTATTTATTCTTGCCGGGTTTAGGTTGGGTTTGAAGACCTCTACTACCAGACTGTCCATCAACTATACTGCACACAGAGGGAGAAAAAAGAAAAGGAGTAGGGAATTGCATCAGAAGGATTTAATATTGATTGTTTTGACGATACCTCAGGAGTACAGTTAAGATGAACAAGATCAATGCATTGCATGAAATTACCATGGGTGCAACCATTTATCCAATATATGCTCACTCTCGCTAGTCTTCACATGGTGAGTGTCTTACTCAGTGCCTAAAGAAATACCCTCATGTTAATACCTTTAAAATGAAAGTCAGTATTTCAGTATTTAAGTTAAGTTTAAGTGTGACAATTCATTTTTGTTTTACCATACCAACATTTATGATACGTTTATGAATATTTTAAATTAACAATTCACAACGGATCACTGTGCTTATGCATGATCCTTAAAGGCAAAATCGCATAAATACAAAAATTTGCATATCTTTCTACCAAATAACTGTAATAAAACTAATTACCACATGTAATACATAGCTAAACATGGAGAAAGTGCAGCTGAAATACTAAGAAAAGCCTGTGTTATTACCCATTAACTCAAAAAAGTATTTTGTAGTTGTGAGCAGTTAATGTTGGTAATAACTCAAATATAATTGTGTACTTCTTAAGAACGTATACTAAAATCTCTTATATTACTCATCAGGTGAAGTTACAATTGTACTTACATCAGTAATAGACTTAGAAGTTTCATAGAAGTTTAATTACGTACTATGCAGAAATCATTACATTATCTTCAAGTAAATTACCCTTTCTTACATAGCTATTGTTCATGGCTAAATCCATTTACTGTATAAAGACTTTATTTGATCTTTTACCTCATACTTTCCTGATAACAACCCCGAAAGGAACAGTTTTCCGCTGATGTCATGGTACAGTAAATACTGGGTATGTATTGATGTTTTTACAGTTTACTTACTAAGTAAGCTGAGACTGTACAGTAAAAGGAAGTCTTGTCTGTTTCCATGGTAGTACCAAGCTCTTACCACACCTGTTGGCTTATACCTTCTATCCAATAAATGTAGTGGGTCTGGCTCTGCATTGTGCTGTGCAGTATAGAAATAAGGATTTAATCTCCCACCCACAGTCTTTGACCAATTTATTTTGAACTGCCAACCACATGAAAATATAAGGTACTTAGTTGAGTTGTTGGGTAAAAGTAAAGATTTTTCTGTCTTTCTTTTCTTCTTCTTTTCAGCAACGTTTTCTCATTCTTTCCAACTCATATGTGATAATTACCCATTTCTTTACTATAATATCCAATATATTTATCAGGTAAATGCTTAGTAATTAGAGGACTGTAAAATGAAGAATTAAGAATACCTCATTTTCACTGCATCAAGTCAGAAAACTTTATCTCATTTATATGGCAGAGACCTAGAGTAGCAATCAGGAAGAATCATTGCTATTAGCTGAACCACTGCACTTCCCACATAGTTTTGTAACTGGTTTTAATTTTTTCTATGACTCACCTATGAAGCTGCACTTATGCTTCTAACGCACTAAGGCAGATATTGATTGCCTGCTGAACTGTACATCAGGGTCAATCAGAGAGGGTTTGGATTGATTATCATCACAAGAGTCGTTTGCTATCAAAGTGAGGTTAGGTTAAGGTTTTAAACTATGAATGCACCATTTAAAATAAATGTAGCTATAAAAGCCACAAACTGGTATGGAAAATAGCAACTCAACTGTCTTGTCAATAAATTCAATAACAAAATGTGTTTTACAAACTACCATTGATGTCATTATTAATAAAAAGGAAGTCTGATGCCAAATAATATAACACACAATTATAACTCTGACTTCCAATGTTTATATTTGTCTGATGTCTATCAACCTTCAGATGGTTTAAAATACTTCTCATTAGTCCCTGAAACAGGTCATTTATGTTTATGGTTTGAAAAAAGGTTATTTACTGTTTCCCCATGCCAGTAGCATGATAGCGTGATAGCCACATCACACAAATCATGAATAGACAGTTAAGCAAAAATGCATGGAAAAAGGATTGGTACACTTTTACAAAGTGGTTATAGTCAATCAATAGCCAATAGGGGAACAACAACACTATTAACACATGCTTACATTATTTGACAGGGCTCAACATAAAAATGAACAAAATAGTTGAACGCATATGTAAGCAATCTAAAATAAAGGTATATGTGTGTGTTTTTTTGTGTCTTGTATGTGTTTCCATATTTTGATATGGTGCTCTTGGCAGCTGAGGCCAGTTCTGATTGTGTGTGTTAATCTCTTTTGAGTGGGGGTTAATAGCACAGAAGGCGGAATGACAGACCCTTCCAACATTCAATGGTTGTTTGGCTGCAGAAGTGTATCTCTTGCCCAAATAAGCTTTTCACCAGCCAAATCATGCAATGACAACTTGCTTTATCATTGCATCCATCCTCACTAAGGAGCCAACTGCATCATATAGAAAGGGGAGCTGGCACAGAGATTCAAAGCTGTTGCAACAGTTTGGATATTAAAAAGGGTTTTAAAAAGCCAAATTTATGGTTTGCACTATTGGTTCTGTTGAATGTAAGGTTGCCACAGAGATGAGCAGTGATGTTGAACTGTTGCAACAGAAGCAACAGTTTGGATATCAAAAAGGCTTTTAAAAAGCCAAATTTATGATTTGCACTATTGGTTCTGTTGAATTTAAGATTGCCACAGAGATGAGCAGTGATGTTGAACTGTTATACTGACAAAATATACTCATGAGAATTATGTGGAGACTACTGAAAAATGGATCAAGTTGTAGATGACTATGTGTAATGTGAAGCCCATTCTTGTCAGAGGTCATAGATCAAGGGTGTAAGGAACAATGCTTAAATGGAGACTGAATACTTTCATCGTCAGTTTTGTTCTGCTAGGACATGATACCTAAATCAAGGGTAGATCACACTTACTGTTAATGCACAGCAACAAAAATAAGTCAAATTACAGACTATAAGTATCATAAGTATTGCACATCTTCAAAGTGTGCCTATACTAAACTGTATTGCTGTTGTAATGTGAGACACAGGTCCACATTGTCCACATTTAGTAGCCATAATCCTACAATGTTCATTAATAATGTTAAACTTGAAATGTTGTTATTTTTGATGAAGAGGATGGCATTAATGCAGATTAGAAAAAAAAAGGAGGAGAGAGAAAGCTTATTTCTAGTTCTTAAAAGGCCCTGCAAATGAGTTCTACTGAGGTAATAGAGGAAAGATGAAAGGAGTGAGTGGACACCTCAATGTCAGCTAGTGTCCAGCTTTTATTAACCAGCTGTGCTAGACACCCCAGTCCCTATCAGCAAGACAATACTAAGTCAAATGAACCCATTAAGTCAAATGGCCTTGTGCCCATTACTCTCAACCCCCACTGTCAGGCTGATGTTAAGTGCTCATTAAGTCCAAAGAAAATTTTTAAAAGAGAAAATGATAATGCTCCCCTGTGATTTCTCCTATTTACAATTTCAAAAAGCAGTGAATGAATTGTAGTAGGCTGCTACTGAAGCAACTCAATTAGTGGCTCAGTGCGCTCTGTGCATACATGTTTTGAGCAAAGGTGAATGGGATGAGTTGTTAGGTCAGACTGGATTGCTTCTCAATAGGAACACATTTTCAGCCTTTGATACAAGCTGTGCAGCTGAGTATTGTTTGCTTTAATCAGTGTTTAATCAAGGTTCTTGTGTCTCCCTTAAAATACATTGTGTTAATCTCTCACACTAGGAGTCAGAATTAAATATTCAGAAACCCACCAAGTATGTACCAAGTATAGTTTTAGCACTGATAAACACATAGAAACATTACTAATTTATGTTGTAATACATGTTGCTAATATTTATTATATAGTGACATATTTCAAACATTCATATTTCACATCAATAATTAATTTCACATGTGATTTCAACACTATGAACACTGGTTGAATTCAAGCTACTATATTTGGATCTGACACTATTTATTCGACAAACACAGCGTGAGCTGGAAACTTTGAGTAAACTAATTGTGACGAACATGATCAGTCACTACTTCTTGAAAGTTACAAAATTTTAATATATGTTAATAATCATTTTACCCACCAGCAAAAAAGAAAAGACCCAGAATTAAATTTGTTGATCAGCAAAAACCATTAAAGAAAGCCAGAGAAAACTAACTTTGACAAAAAGGTGTGCATTCAAAGAGATGCACAGCTATACATACACAGTCACGTGTGTATTTGTGCAAATATTGTTCCATGTTGGGTTGACATAACTGGGACAACCAATTGTAAAGTAAAAAGACCCCATAAGACACAGTGTCTACCACCCCCGTGTTTAGTGCTGGCGGTTGAACCAGGCCCTGCTCTTAGTAATGATGGCAGCATGTGGTTCACAAGGGGGTGCTTTGAGCTGCTAGAATGTCTGCAGTGCAGTGGTTTGTCCCCTATACAAACATACAGACATACACACACACAAAACTTTCAAGATTTCAGGAATTTAGAAATCAACGTTGTCTAAAATACATTATGCAGTTTACATAATACAGTTTTATTTGAATACAAATAAAGATGTTTATCTTTATTTGTATTCAGTGAATACACACTCACACAAATAGCTGTATAAATACCCACTTAGTATATGCAGGCAGTATAGACAAAAACAGAACAAACTGCCTTAAGCATTTTGCTTAACCATAGGAGGAGGCAGAGTTTCAAATGTATTATTCTAATGCCTTATGTCTTACAGAAGAAGCCAGATAAATCTGGTTGCACAATCGTATTTCCATTATATACCACGTGTTTAATGCTTCTGTGCCATTAATGACATTAAATGTATTCAGTTTGCTGCTCAAAGTAGCAATTAGCTGCACTTTAGAAGAGATCACAAAAATTCAAGTACTCTTACATAAAGGAGTGGGTGGGCCTGAGGCACATAAGTAACTATGAAAGACTGAAAATAAAAATTATGGTGGTGTACCTAAGAATGTGTGAGATGCAGAGGCCAACAGTTTTGCATCCGAAGAAAAAAAAGATCATTTGTGCATCATAGTATGTGTACATGTAGTACATGTGCAGCGATATTGACATTACATTACTTTCAGAATGTGCATATGTCTAAAGTTGAGGCACAGGATGTAGTAGTAATACATTATCAGCAAGTGTGTTAGCAATGGTATCAGTGTCTGACAAAGTTGCGTTATACTTCTTGACTGCTGCTGACACACAGCCTACTGTACTGCTTCTCAGCAGGCAATCAAGTTCACAGCATGACATCAAAAATAGCAAATGGGCATGTTAGAAAAGGAAAGAAAAACTGTGCACCTTGAGAATATTACACCTTCACAGGCACAAAGACCTGTCAGCCACTGTTTGCTATTATAAAGATATAGGTTGCATTCCTTTTGTAGTTAATGGTCCTGTAAAATGGCTTTGAAATATTATAAAACCATGAAATGAAATTACAGTGTTTCTGCATGAAACTGAGTGTTGGTGGGCGGGTAAAGGTGGTAGAAAGGCTGCAAAATGGACACTGGTGTTAAGTTCTAGTGAATCACTCACTGTCTTTGAAATGGGGATTACCATTTAAGATGAAGAGAGGAGGAAGGACATTTCACCTTAGACAATATCTATTATCACTGCAGATCGAGGGATCGCTGTTATCCATCCAAATAAATTGTATTTAATAAATTAATACATATTTTTTCTGCAAATTGTTACTTGTATTTGTGCAAAAAAACACCCCACCCTTCTAGTGTATTTCACGCTAATAATTTAAAGTGTGAAAATACCAATTAAATTCAAACATTTGCAAGTCTTTTTTGAGAAGATAAGGTAAGCAAATGCACAACACAAACACAACTTTGTGGATATGCAAAATCAACTAGATGCATGTAGATGTATTGTAAATCATTAATTGCTGATATTCTGCAATACTATACTATATATTGTTCTCATGTACTTAACTTTCCAGAATGAGCCTTTGGCTTATCACTATCTGTTCAGAGTCAGCATTTATCTAATAGATGTAGCAGGAGAGTCTGGGATGATAACACCTAGGTGGCAAGATAAGGAGAGTAGAGAATACACTGTGCCCTTATATGTCAAATGCACATACACATATGGATGCACACAGAGGTGTACTTTGTATTTGACCAGACTACCCAACAGTTTTGCATGGTCCCCATGTTGTTAAATTATAACCATGTTTGGTCATAAAAAGTATATTTGGCCTGGTAAAGAGGTTATCTCAGCACATGAGCACATCACTGCAAATCAAATGTCAGTTACACGCAGAACAACCTGGAGACAACTTTTTTTCTAGATGGGAAAGACTTTGAATTTTTGACAGACAGAAGCAGAAGAACCATCTGAGAGCTCAGAATGGGAGGGTGGAAGTTTATACATAGTGCAGACAAAGATGGGCATTTATGCACGAGGTCTACATTTGTTTCTGGTCTTGCTTTAGTTAAAAAAGGTGTTTAGACTTCATATTTATTGTTGAGGCTAAAAATGTCTTACAAAAAAAATCCAGTGTTCATTCCATGAATGCAGGTTTGTGAACATATTTATGTTTGTAGGAATGGTGATAGGCTTCATTATTTAAATAGAGTAATGGGTCATTGCATATGGCACAGTTGGCATAGTTCATGAGGGATTGGGATTTAACATACATACAATTTTATTTTTTTTTACATAATTCAAATAGTTAGATTAAATGTTTTAACAAGTCTGTCACTGTAATCAGAACAGCTTTCACTATCTTCAACAACCAAAAGTACAAAGATCATGAGTTACTAAATGCACTCACTCGAAAGTCTCAGATAGGTTGATAAATAACAAAATTTTAAATTGTCCCTTGTGTTTGGTTGGTTCCAAAATCTGATACACAGAGCATTAAAATGTATTTTTATTCAACCTGAACAATCTTACAACAGACATGGAAAACCTGCAAACCTGTCAACATTTAACACAGACTAAAGGGAGTAACCTAACCTAGAAACTGAATTTTCGAAAAAAAGGAACTGTCCTTTGGCATTTAAGCATATCTGTTCTGAGAAAAAACATTAACACTGTCTCCTTTCCCCCCTGATAAATTTATTTTGTTTAGGAGATGTGCCATGCCCTTAGACCAAAACATAGATATAAACATATTAGGAGAATAACAACAGAGAGAGGGAGTACATGGACTAATAATGCGTGACACTAGCATCACAACTGGAAAACTAATTTTTGTGTCACTGGCAACTTTGACTTATACACTGTATGTTTAATGCACTCTACATAACTTAGGTGAATATTCATTACATTTTTTGAACAGCTTTTGCATTTTGAAAAAGCTCTTGACAACAAAGGCAACTGTACAAACTGAAACTAGGGTCACTACCAGCCAGCATGCTAACACATGCTGACCTCAAGCTTTGGGCTATATATAAAATGGCCACCCCACTTTACAAATGTATTTGTGTAACATCAGAACACAAAAAGCATAATATGACCTCTTTAACTTTACCAAAATTCATCAGAATGCTGACAACACCTGCTATCTCAAATGAATAAATTCCAAATATTCTTGGTGAAACACTTGCATGAAAACACCAACATCTAGGCTGCATCTCAGAATGGAAAAATAACTTAACAGTCACAGAATATCATTGTCAACTAGGAAACACACAGACTGTAAGTGTTGTTGTTTTATTTATTTTTTAATGTATGTGACCTTGAGACTTTTTAAATAACATTATATGCTGAAGTGGCCCAAATCAGATGTTTTTACCTCCATGTGACTTAGATCAGATCTTTTCACAGTATTGTGAACATGCCATATTGGATTTTTATTTAATCAGGGCAAGGTCACTTGTATGTAGACCTAGATCTGCTTCATACCTGATCTCTGAAAAATGGCAATCTGGATACAGCACAGTCAGAATTCAGAATTTTTAATCCCCTGGAGTCAACAGCCGTGACTGATTTAACACGACGTCACCAAAGCCACATAGAGCAGCACTTTAAACACGTGTAGAAAGAGGAGACTACTACTTTAAACTACTTACCATGATTTAAATGGTGTTGATAGGCCAAGTAGATCCAGAGTTATGATCAGTTTAAAAACCATGGTTTTACATGTGTAAAAATGTAACTAACTTTTGCTAGTTTAGCCGAAAATTCTCCTCCATTCTTTGTTTGTTACAGGAAGAAAGGGGGATTAACTGTTTGAATTCTGTGTGCATGTGCATATTGCCTGTTGTCATCACTGCGTCTCACAGTCCGGAACAATAAACATACAGCATTCACAGAAATGAGAACAGAGGAATCTCTGTTCAAGACACTTTTGGTTACAATACATGTAACCAAGCAGCTTTTGATGAAATTACAGCATTTGACTGATAGATACTTTATGTATTTTGTGTACACATATGTACACAAACATGAGTGTTGTTATGTACACAAGTGGCTCAAATTTCAGTCTAGTTTGCACATTCTGCACCATTCATAGAATATATGATATAATATTTTAAAAACATCTGAATTTTAGGCCTGTAAAGTAAGACCTGTATGGTGAACATAACCTTAATCTCACAGTGAAAGCATTTAGGTCTTTTTGATACAACTGTTCACTTTTTCTTTTTGTAGAGACTAATAGATTGTCATTGACAGTATAATGCATTCTGCTAGCTTTGTCATATTCCGTAGCCATAGTCCGTATTCAGAGGCAAAGACATTCAAAAACTCTGCAGTATACAATACAATTGTCTGTAAAGAGACTAAAGACAACTATGAAATGTTTTATTTATTTTATTTCATTCTGCATATTATAATGCAAAATATATAATTTTGTAGTTTTTTTTATAAATTGTAAATAATACAATTATAAATTCGATTTGTGTATGTATACCTGGTGCTACTTTCTTTGGTACAGGATCACGCATATGTTAAACTAAATAATAGGAAAAGTGATACAGGACTTATTGTGAGCTGGTCTTGAATCATCAGTGCTGTCAGTGGCAGCCTATTACCTCTAACAACTGAGGAAATCACTTAAGTGCTTCTACTATAGCAAATACATGCTAAGGAACATTGGTTGAGATATTGTGACTTTCTACTGGAAGAGTCTATAATACACTGTATTTATCTTGCTGTGCAATCCACTGTCATGTTTTGTGAAAATAGTATCTTGAGTGATGAGACAATGGACAAAGGTGAGAAACACAGACCATGAGCTAACTGTCATACATTTTATCTTGCAGACAAATCCAGCTCTAAGAGTAACCTGTATGTCCATCGTTGTTCTCTTTCCCTCCTCTTTCATTTTTCTCTCATTCATTCTTAAAGAATAAGTATGGCTATATTCTGTGTCAGTACTTTTCAGTGCCCAGTGCAGTGTTTTCCTGCAGAGAGGAGATGAAAAGATAACTACAGTAAACATACAGTATGCTGGCCTTTCCACAGAACCCAGTATGTGTGCCTCTTTTTAAAAACAGTCAAAGTACTTCTTTGCCCTCACCTTTTTGTTATCTTGTCTCTATCACTTACTTACACACACATTATTTCTCTTGCTCCATTTTCTATGTCGTCTGCACATTTATACTCCTTATCTAGTTTTCTTGTTCCCCTTCATTTCAGTCACTAGCTGTCTATCTCTTTGCTGATTTCACTTATTCACAAAACCTTTATACATATTGCTGCTTTCTTTCCACCTGCCTTCATTCATATCTCTTTCTATTTAAAGTCCTGATGCTTTATATAATCATGTGGCTCGCTGACTGATAAGCAGTGATTAAAGTGTTGTGATACAGTGATAGCAGAGGATAGAAAATTGTGTCAGTTAAAAACCAATTATTAGGTACATGTCAGTCCTTTTGCAAGAGATAGATGAGGCACAGAGCATGTGAGTCAGAACAAGGAGATAGATTAAGTTAGGGGGAATCATAAAAGATGAAATGTCGATGTGCAGAAATATCTGGAGAAATGGATTAGAAAAGGATCTACAAATGCAAACACACACGCACACAATAAAACATTAAACATACATTATGTACAGGCAGTGTAGACTATCCTGTTAGATGGTGTGATGTGGTCTCTCTTTTTTCTTCAAAGATATGAATGATGTTTATACTTAGTCCTTAATGCTAATGCCACCACAGTTAGTCAGCAAAGCCACTGTTACTGATGTTCCCATTTACTAAATAATTAATCAAATAATGTAGTGTTCCTGTTTGCCCCCCAATTTATGAGCATCATCTACCCTCTACCAGCAGCCAGTAGGGGGGGGCTGGTATACCCTGCTGTGCTGCACTTGGTGTTTCATCAGTAGGAACTGATGAGGTTGGAGCCTAGCTACCAGACATAAATACAAGAGTTTCTATCTCTGTTTTCAATGATAAACACATTTACAACATCATGTTTTGTGTTAGCTACATATACACGAACAAACATGATTTCTCTGGACTAATTTGAGAAATCAACCTAATTTGATACTCTGACTTTGGTCATATGCACACAGTTATGTATAAGCATTGTTTAATATATCTCAAATTATTTACTCTTGTTTCTTCTGCAAAATATACGTAATGTATGATCTCCTGCTTTCTAAGAGATATCTATGCCACATTTCATCGTGCTGCCAAATTTCATCATAGTTTCAATCCTCACTATAATATGGCAATAGAGTTTGGACCCCCAACCTACATAACTCTTTCTGCTATTTTAATTATACACTGACATTTACTTTTACATGTTCAGCATTGTGTTACAGAAAAAATGAATAAAAGTCTGTGTGAACACAAGTGGGTTCTGCATATTTAGCATGCTCATAGACATGCAAACATAAAATAGTCAGATATACCATTTTATGCACACTTAAACCTGATTGATGTAGCAGACAGCTGTATGTCATATTTGTGCTGAGTCAGGCATTAAAAACATGGGTTTGATTACAAGGAAAACAATGGGGATTCTGGTTTTCTAATACAGACTCGATGCCGTCTTTTTCTCAAAGCTTTGTTAATCTACATGTTATAGTAAAAAAAATGTCAGGTATGAGCAGTAAATGCAGTAAAATGAAGATGAAAATGAAAATGAATGAAAAGACAGGAGTAGTGAAAATAAAGTCAATTTCTTAAGCAGTGGCTGACTGACAACAACTGGATATGTGGACAGATGATTAGTGCAAAATCGGTTACCTCTGTGTCACTGTGGATTCCACAAACAACTTGGAGCTGGCTAAGTTAGTGTGTTGAGCATCTGAATGAGACAGTATAGTCCGACAAGTCATTATACAAGAATATATAATATAATTATGAACAGCTTACAACCTGGACAAGTTTTAAAGTGAGTTCCTATATACGCTAACTAATATTAACTCTATGCTATGAGTAATTAAATTATACTGACATTAAGTTAATATCGATTTAGGCCTTGGTGCTGATATAATTAAGACACTGATCAAAATGGACTGCTACGGCTTTAGCTTTTTACACAATATTTTACTTTGAATATTATTTTCAATAACACAGTATTATGCTTCTCATAATAAAATAATAGAATTTTCTTTATAGTGTAACAATCTTAAGATTAGTAAATTCTCATTAAGATTGCCTGTCCCAAAAGCAATCTTGCCAGTCTTGTTTCCCTCAGTTTACTGAAGAACAAAAATGTATGACGCGAGCTTAATCAGCAGAAACATGTTTCTCGCTATTTTCCAACAAAAGCAATCTCAATCAGTGCCCTAAAGCAAATAATTTAGCCTTAAAATTGTAAGTATTTATTGAATTTAAAATGTGCATGTAGAGTAACACTAAGGTTTCCCATAGAAGAAAAAACAAACCCTGAGAAAATACCTATCTGCACTGCAACCAAATCAATTTTTTTTGTTCCAAGTAACAAGTGGGACAGACACAGCTATATGAGCAATATGAGTGTATCTCTGTGTGACTTGCAGGGCCATCTCTCTGTCTGACTAGCGATGTGTCCAGGCCTGTCTTTATTCTCTTTAGTGGCTTAATCTGCATGACTACAGTATCTGCTTGTTTCATATCCATTGATCTACATAATAACAGGATACAGACAATCACGCATACATGCAGTATGTGAATACTAATTTATCCAATCCTATTATATGGAAGTAAGAATGATCAGCTGCGTACATGTGCACCTGCAACCTCTCCTCATCACTGTGGGTCACCCAGACACCCTCCAACTCATTTAAATATACATGAACCCACACATAGATACTCTAGTAGCCACACACATCCACAAATACACACAGGTGAACAATGGTAATCACATTGTGATTATGGGTCTTGGTGAAACAATGGAGTCAATGGCTAAGGTGTGCCAATGTTTCCAGATTATTACAAAAACTAGTTCATTTCTGTATAATGCAATAAACCACTAAATAAATCAGATTGTGTGTGCGCCTGAGAGGCTGACACAATCTGAATGATTAATGGTCACTGCACAATAGAAAACATTAAAAGAAAGGTCTACAGATATACACAGACACACTTGAGACACAAAAACCTGCAGATGTTTAATACTGACTAGACAAAGAGGGAGAAAGTGGGGATGCACTAAAATTGTTGAACATGTAAAAGAAGTGTATTTGATATGTTAAACATGTGAAGAAGAATGGGAAAGCCACAAAGTGAGGTAAGCAACATGGTGACACAGGGAGAATGTTCAGAAATGAAGCAGAATAATCAATCAAAGTCTTTAGATTTGGGCTGAACACAAGCTACATATTAACATGTACACACATTAGCTAAACAGCTGATGTGAGAAACCCACATGCAGGCAAACACACAGACATTGTCTCTCAACCACACAAACAAACAATCTGGCCAATTCTAAGTCCTGCATTGATTGTTTAGAGCTGCAGGTTATGTATTGATTTCTCCTAATCAGTTTTAAATGAACAACTGTGGCCATGTCACAAGCTGTTACTTGCAACAACTCCACAACAGTTTGCAAGTTCCCTAATTATTCATATTCTGCATTATATACTGTGTTTTAATGAGCATATGTTTTTAGGATTGCTATAATTTGATTGCTCCTCCTCTTGATGTTATTTTCTCATTTACATATGTGGGTATAATGAGATATTAATAGTGCAAAGCATTTAGAGAAATATGTTAATTTGGCAATAAATTAAAAAATAAATTAAAAAAAAGAAAAACTACAAAAAAAGAACATAATTTTTCATATCTCATTTTAAACAAAAACTATTGCATATGATGTCCTGTCCACTTATCCATTTTAAGAAAGTCAGAGTTTTAGTATTTAAAACTGTATTAATTCATAAAATGTCTAATTTCAAAGTTTAAAAAACAACGGAACAGAAGGAAACCAACTAGTTGCAATACTTGTGGGAAGTACAGAGAAACATGAGAAAACCTGGATTAGTTCTCTCACTTAAAATGTATATGATTTTACTTTTAGCTGATTGGGTTGAGAGTATTATCTTGATGTGTGTCAGTGCACATAACATCACATAACTCCATGTGTGTTGCATGCAGGTGAAAGAGAAAGAGATTCATCTCTCTATCCAGGACCTTGGAGAGCAATTACTTCAGAAAACTAAGCCAGCCCAAGTCACAGGAACTGAAATAAAGTCTGATTGTTTTTATTCCTCCTGCTGTTCTATATTACTGCTCCCCGGTGAGAAAGGGTGGTTAGTCACTGTACAAGTCCCCTCAGTTTTACTGCTGTACTCCTGCATCCCACTTTTCAAGACAGAAATTGTTTGGTATTAAAAAATAACTCATATACATTACAACAGATACTGTCCTTTTTATTTACAGGTGCTCATGTAGTCTGCTAAACTGGATATATAAAAAAGACTGGGGGGAATAAGAAGGCTAAAGATGGTCTACTTCATGTCTCTTGTTGTTGTTACTTTTTGTTTTTTGTTTGTTTTCACCTGGAAAACGGCTATGAAGAGACCAGCTTCTTTTTAAAGCAATTTTGTTCTCCAGTTTTTTCATGATATGCTGTTTGAGCTGCTTGACAGTTTAGGGCCTCCTTTGTCATATTTTTTGCATCATGTTTAGTTGTTCATAAACCCATGATGTCATGAGGGGCCAAAGATCATGGCCATTTAAAATTGGATTTCAGCTAAGTCGCTTGTGTAGAGAGATTTTTCTGAATCTTTACATGATACTATATGTTGTACAGTAGATGATGAAATGTCCAAATTCATGTAATTTTACATTTAGAAATGTGATCCTTGAACAATTTGCTCATGCAGTCTTTGAAAGCGTGCCTGATTCTTACTTCTGAAAGTCTCTCTCTTTTCTGGGATGCTCTTTTTATATCCTATCATGATGCTGACATCCAATTTTCCAATTAACCAAATTAGTTGTGAGATGTTCTCTTTGTTTTTTAAGCATTACATATTACTGTCCCAGTCTTTTGTTGCCTCTGTTCCAACTTTTTAAACAGCTGACATCAAATTGAAACTTTTTTTAAACGATCAACAATCACATTTCTCAGTTGCAATGATGATTTTCAATCTGTTATTATTTAACTTTTACAGTGCCACAACTTTTTTGTAAACAGGGTTATAACAAGAACATTAACATTAACAAGTGCTATATTCTTATGGGTTATATTACAAACTTGGGAAAAACAACAATTTATATGAATTTGTTGAGCCAAATAAATGACATCACTAGTGATGCAGTCATCATCATCATGCATATACAAAATGTTCTGCAAAGCTATATGGGAGGGTGGCAAAGGGAAAAAAGCTCCTATTAAAACTTGGCTTGAATTTATTAGAAGACATGCAGGAGGCTCTGAAGTCATCTCGAAGAAGGCTCAACAATCTGATAAGACTGGTGAGCAACCCAAGCAATAGTGTAGTGGCTTCCCTCACTATAGTCCCCTTGTTGCCCAGTCACTAAGCTTTTGATGATGGCCTGCTGTAGGCAGATTTACGTGTGTCATATTCCTTACAATGCAGTCAGTGTGTTTCAACTGACTGCATTCAGGTCATGTCCATTTAACTAAATGTGTGACTTCTTGAAGCAATTCACTGCACCAGTGATGATTTAGATGAGTCACTCTAAAGGAGTGAGTACTTATGCAATCACTTATTTTCTGTTTTATTTTTTGTATAAATTTATTTTCAGGGGAGTCAAAAAAAAAGCATATCCTGTTTCCTAAAATGCTATACAACTAAACTGCTGTTTAGTATTTGAGGCTATGTGTACAAAATATATTGGATGTTTTTTTTTTTATTTTCGAATAATGTTCACTCTGCAGTAACCATTTCTTTTCCCACTCGTTTGTTTTCTTTTTTCACGTTATCATTTTAAACTATAATATTACTATAATATTGCCTCATTTTTAACAACTCTTCTTCTATGGTTTTTGCTGGATGCCCTGCAATCGAACAGTTTATTATTACTTGCACTTGATGGTGCTGATAACACATGCTATGTAGCTCTGAGGAAACATCTAGATGACTAGTTGATAGACTAAAAATTTATTTGAACTGTTCCAGTGCAACATAATTTACTGGTGATTACTGTACCCAATGTGCAAAATAAAAAAGGGTAAAAAGTTTGAAGACAGGGTTGTTTCACAATGAAAAAAAATCTCCTTTATCTGTCTACCCTTTACTGTATTAATATTATTGTTGTGTGTTTTTACATGAATATACTTTAGTTCTAGGACTTCATTATCACAACCTCTCAACATTTCAAACAGCTCAATTTCATTTCAAATGAATTCATTTCAAATATTTCATTGAACTAAGACGCAATCAACCCTACTTTTAAAAGGTTAATATCCTATAATTCTTCTTAGTTTAGAGTAGAATGAATAACTTTCATTGTTATTAATTATAGCAATTATATACTCATGTGTCAGCACAATAAAATAATCTGTTTTAAATGGTAGGTTTAAAACAGATTGTGAGACATAATGTTAGCTGTGTTACTAAATTCTGTCACCTAAAAGTAGACATTATTTGATAACGACTAAAATATGTATGCCATCTCTCTATCTTGATCTCTTATTTTCTCTTTTTTCTTCAACACTTATGAAAACTAGTAAGTCAATTAGCTGCCAATCAGACAACCCACAGACATTATCTGTGCAATAATGCTAATGGTAAGAGAGACTGGTAAAAACGTGTCCATAATTTGCGCTCTCTCTCAGACTGTGACCCTCCAATAAACTCCAAAACCCAGAATTCCCTCTGGCTTCATGTAATGCCTTATTGGCTGCCTAATTCACAAAAGAAAAGAGAAGATGGAGCAACCAGAGTGGAAAGGCCATTAAATTTCTTAAAAGAGAGCTAATAGGAGAAAAATGATGCAGGAAAGATAGAGGGAAATTAAAAGGGAATCATCAAACCGTGATGCACTCAGGGCACTATGTGGACACATGTAGCCAATCAAGTGCAAGCTAGCCAAAGGGGCCAGATTATGACTGGCTGGTTGAGACAGAGTTATTGTTTGCATATTAATTCCATGGGTTGGTTGTTTGACTGGGTTTCTCCCTCTGTCTTGCTCTCTCTTCTTCTCTCACGCCCATCCACTACCCCCCCTTAACTCTTGTATTCCCTCTGGAAGAAGAGAAGAAGAGACAGTGATGATGAAAATGAAATATGGTCCCAGCATTGCCATGGTCTAGGGCTAAAGAAAAAAGAAAGTGGGATAACACCAACCGTGAGAGAGGCTGCATTGGGGTCAATCTTAATCCATCGTTTCTTAGCAGTGTCTGGAGGTAATTACCAGCCCCACTACCTGCAAGAGTACTTCTGTTTTGGAAAGCTGCCTAGGGATTAGCCTGTTGTTGTACTCATACTTCAGTTTGAAGTTTTTAGACATTTGAGATTTGTGAGGCTAATATCTGCATACAGACAAGACATGCTTGTTTTCTTTACACAGACCATGCTGTAACTCAAGATCCAAAATGTATTTTTTTTCCCACATATTTTTCCCATGTCCCTCAACTTTGCATTTCCAGTTTCCTCTGTACCGCAGTTTCACAACTGCTAAGTCTGCTGTTGGCCTAGAGAGGGATGCAGTCAAATATTTGCTGCTTCTATGATGCATTATGTTGCCAGGTGTGTTTCTACGTGACATTAAAAATGCAGGGTACAGCATAAGGGAGATTGACACGTTCAGCCCACTACCACACAAACAGTAGGAGTCACTAGTGTAGCATGTTTGCTCGAAACTGCGACAAAGGTACTTCTACCAAAACTGGAGAGGAACTTTACAACTGTATAACCCTTACAGCACTTAACATTTATTCTACATCATTTATAGAATACATAACAAATTTCATCAGTTACACTACTAATTAATATGCCTCATAAGCGTACATGATTCAAACATTATATATAGTCATTTTGTTTGTTTTAGCACTTACCATGAACAACAGGGACAACAAAACTTGTTAGTTGTCCCAAACATAAGAAATATGGAACAAAATAGTACAAAACTGTGAAGCAATGTGAACTATGGAATCTTTTTTTTTTCCTGAAACCCTGAAATAGGTAACAGAAGATGTAATTTTAAACACAAAAATGTGGGTGATTTAGTTAATGACACATCATGGTTCAACTAATCCTTTCCTTTAGAGACACTGCTGTTGAGAATACTATACAAACACTGGATCATGTTCCTGTTGCAGCAATGCTGGAATAGATCCAAAATGTGATTCAAATGTGCAGCAAAGTAGTCAGGGCAAGTATGCACAGCTGTGCCTCTTTTAGTTGGCAGGAATCAGTTGTTACACCTGTGATGCCTTGTAAACTAATGATTTGCTTAGTGGGGGTACAGGAAGGGCGTATTATTAGTCTGTAAAGAGGTGCAGAAAAGAGTGAGTACAATTTCCCATCCCTTAGGAGATCGGACAGCAGTGTGGGCAATGATGCCAAGTATATGCTGCATCTGGAAGCAAGAGACAAGAACTGTGGGCACTGGATGTTGAGTGCCTGCCAGCTGACAATTGTCTAGACCAAGACAGATGGAGGAGAGTCCTCCATCTACAATCAGCTGGCTTTCTGAGATTGTGAACTGAACAGAAGAATGCAGAGGACAGAAGAGAATGATGCCAGGCTCTGGTATGCCAGCTACTGGATTAAGAAGCCTGTTACATCAGCTAGGACTTAGTTCAGCAACATCTCGATATGCTTCTTGCTAATGTGAACAAGGTTGTTTTATGCTTATTAGTAAAAAATATAGCAGTTAGTCACAACTAAATATGTCACACACATTTATTCATGGTGCAGCATGACAGTACAACACTGCTGCCTCATAGTAATATAGTTCTTGGTTTGAATCTTCTGGAGCTTTTATGTGTGGAGTTTGTA
This sequence comes from Ctenopoma kingsleyae, assembly GCA_032353495.1. Classification (NCBI taxonomy): domain Eukaryota; kingdom Metazoa; phylum Chordata; class Actinopteri; order Anabantiformes; family Anabantidae; genus Ctenopoma; species Ctenopoma kingsleyae. The sequence continues at coordinate 14,786,466 of JAUBNQ010000028.1, read as the reverse complement.
TATGTTCCTTGTGTCTAAGGTGTGTATGCAGGGAGGCAATTAATTACTTCTTTGTTATCATACTTAAATATACTGTTAAACATGCAGACATGAATACTTACAGGCATGTACACAAATGCATGTCATCTATCTCAGTAAAAATATTTTCTAAATTCATCAATAAATCTTTGTGTATAATTGAATTATATCAGTTATCAGTTTTCACAAGTACAGCAAAATCTGACCTCCCAACCATACATTTGCATTCATGGACTTTGTCACCTGAATATAACTCTCTATCTGAGTGGTAAATGTCACAGGGATAAAAGAGGGAGTAAAGAACCAGCAGTGTGTATGTGCGTGTGTGTGCATATGTGGGTATGTGTTTGAGTGTGAAAAATGATAGAGAATGAAGAGCTGGCAGACAGTCCATAAAGGTTAATTAATATGAAGACAACTAGCCAGCAGGGGTTTTATATTGCATGAGCAGATTTTTAAGACACACACATACACAGATTGTAAAGTATTGGCAGAAATGTTGAAGTAAAACACATCACATAATTCAGTGTTTACTACAGTTCTTACAACACCAAATCAACAGCATTATTAATATAGCCCAATTGTCAGTGTCAGTGTAAATGTTGCTTTGCAGGGCACTGGGCTTCACTACACTTTCACTTGTAGTACACTGTGCTTAACATTTCTTTTTTATATTAATGTTGGTAGTTGATTTTTCACTGCATTCTAAACTACAAACATATTTGGAATGAAAATACTGATCTTTGACTCACATTTCCCTTTCTAATATATAATTAATCGTTATTACAGTAGTTACAGTGTATGTAGGCTGAATTTCGCTTCACTGGGGACTTTTAATATCAAGAACAAGACTTGCATTTGTATTTCACTGTGCAGCTGAGAATGCATGAAGTTATGTTTGTACACAGCCAAAAGGTTAATTACTTTAATCTTTCTTTAATCTTATTGACAAAAAAGAGGTGATTGCAGTTGAGTAAAGGATAAATATCAGGGATGTCCGATATTATCGGCCTACCGATATTATCGGCCGTTATCGGCATTAAAATGTAATATTGGAAATTATCAGTATCTGTTTTTACTCTTTTAAGGACACAACTTTTACATACCATGCACATATTATACATCAAACTCTTCAGCTACTTCTCCTCTCTCTCAAAATGTCAAA
>JAUBNQ010000028.1:14760863-14784960 GCA_032353495.1 Ctenopoma kingsleyae | reverse complement strand
ACCTTGCAATAATGTTTAAAGTTTAAGTATGCATGATAGGAGATATGTGATGTTAGTTACCTAAAATTATTTAGTTTGTCTTTTTTTATGAGGGAGGACCCCGCATATATTGGTATCGGTTTATATCAGTATCAGAAATTAAGAGTTAGACAATATCAGTATATCGGACATTGGTAAAAAAGCCAATATCGAACATCCCTAATAAATATGTTACATTTTTACAATTACAAAGACAGTATTATTTTTCAAACAATATATTACATTAACATAACTTAACTCTTAAAAAGCAGGAAAATCCATTTTCTTCCAGTTACATTTTTTAGAGTGACATACATTAATCCTCTCTTATAACCACAAACACTAAAAAGACTAATCCAAATGACAGACTGCTCAAAAAAATTGCTGAACTAACTTAAATGTACTTACTTATTGCTCACCTGTTTCCACTTATCTTAACACCTGCCTGCTCTCAGATCATGATATCCTGCTCATTCCTAAATCTCTGTGTCTGCCATCTTTTGGCTTCCTGCCTGATGAAGTTATATGCATGCTGCACTTTGAATTGTTTTGAAATGTGAACTACCATTTTACCTTTCTGCCTCAGATTATGCTTTTGTGGACAGCAATACACAATAAAAATATAAATTGTTTAATTAAAAACATATATTTCATTGGTTCAGTATTTTCCTGCCAGAACATGAATCACATTAATCCAATTCAATAACAGTTCAGGCAAATGACATGAGTCATCACAAATTCATTTTCAGCGATTTAACTCAAAGCTGAACATCACTGAAAAGTTTGCACATATTCCAGTCTTCATAACAGAACAGTATTATAATCTATAATGGATTTCCTGCTAAATTATTATTTCTTATGCAAGAGGAAATGGAATTTATTAGATAACGCGCTTATGAAATCAAGTACCCTAAATTATCCTTTAAAGGTTTAGTGGAGATGTTTCCTTATTTATCAAATGTTGGGCTTAGTGGATGGCTCTGGAATGTGACCCAAAGAAATTGTGGATTAAAGGAGTTTCCTTCATAGGGTGTCTGGGCTCACCCTTTGGGACAGGGTGAGGGCCTGAGACATCTGGAAGAGGCTCAGAACAAAACCATTGCTCCTTCATGTTGAAAGGAGCCTTTTGAGGTGGTTTCAGGCATCTGATTAGGATGCTGCGTGGACATATCCCTGTGGTAACATTCCAGGCACATCCAACTAGGAGGAGAGCCTGGAGCAGACCCAGAACATGCCGGAAGGATTACATATCCCTTTTGACATAGAATGCCACAGGATCTTCCAGTAGTAGCTTGAGAGGAACTGAATAACTAACAAGACAAAGGGACATTTTATTTGGGTCAGAGAACAAAATCAATGCTACAAAACAAACTGAAAAAGTTGCTATGATGCTATGTTTCTGCACATAAAAGAGAAATACTAGCAGACAAACATTCAACTATCTCTTATAGCTATTACACAGCCTTTTTAAGTGTGTCTAAGAACACACATAAAAAGCTTGGTCAAATATTCATATGTTTTTAAAACATTTGCATCTTCTGTTCATTCAATAAATGCGAAATCACTTGTAACACAAGTGAGCTGTTTGCTCTTTTTTGTGCTTTCCATAGCACACATTAGCATGCAGTGAGATAGGGAATCGGTAGGTCTCCATCACCCGTCAACATTTTCCTTACATTGCTTGCTTTCTAATATCATAACATAACTGGTCATTCTAGGTAGTTTTCTCCATCTATCCTTCACTTCTCATTTGTATTGTTGTGTCTTTACTACTTGCCATGATAGCCTTTATCTGTTATCATGTGTGCATCACTTAGAGAGATTTACTCAATAGACTTTTTGTGACTATGAAGTTTACGTGATCATAAGATCTGATCAATCATCCAGGATAAACATTTTTTTCTATTATGCACAGATAATATTTTGAGACCATACAGATGGGCAATTTTTGCTGTCAGCTATGAGGAGACATACAAACTGAGACAACATCTAAGTGGATAACAACAAAGAGAACTATGAAGAACAAACTAGGCCATCTGTTCCCTGCCTAACAACCATCTTGTGGTGTTGTATGGATGATTACAATGCAACCTGAGCTGAAAGGGAAAATAAATAAATAAGTCTGGTTGAAACTCAGTTTGACTTTTTTTTAACATGCAGTCTTTATGACAGTTGCCAGATGATACAGCATTATGGGAGTCATGCTGTTGTTTCTGACTGGTAATTACCATAGGTCTATAAGATGCTTTTGCCTTAGATTTTTCTGGATGTCTTCCCAAAAAAGATTTTTTAAAAATGATATGAAAATTATGCATGTGTAAAATGTGCTTCTTGTTTTCTGCACCTTCTCCAGAAAATAAATACCTGCTGAGGGATAGCATTTCCCATGTGTGTATGGTGTAATATATCAGCTCTTGCAAAACAAGCAATTTTCTCCCAATACATTGTATTTACTGTTCCCCTAATATAGTCTGAAAAGAGCCTTTGGTAAGCCTACCATTTACCATTTATAGTCTCCCTGTAAGCATTTTAATATGAAAAATTATAATAATGTAATTGGTAATTATCACATGCAATACATTAGCAAATACAGAGAAACTACACCTGAACTATAAGCTGTCATTTTAAATAAGTGCCTTGTAGTTGTGATCAGTTGAAGCTGGTCATAACTCAGATATAATTGTGTACTTCCTAATATCACCTACTATAACTCATCAGTTGAAATGACTATGTACTATCCAAAAATGAAATTGGGATAGGACTTTTACGTAAATTATGTTTTCTTACATAGTTATTGTTCATAGCTACACCCATTTATAAAGACTTTATTTAATCATTTTATTCATCTTATACTTAGCTGGTAGAAACCTTCACAGGAACAGGAGTTTTCCCAGTGGTGCCATGGTACCATAAATACTGGGTATGTTCTTGTAGATGTTAATACAATTTACTAAGTAAGCTGAAACTGTTTTCTAAAGGGAAGTCTATTCCTATGGTATTATCAGGCTCTTGCCACATCCATCTGATTAGAACTTCCTTTTCTATGCAATAATTGTACTGTGTCTGACTCTGTGTTGTGTTGTCTTAGACAGAAGAACCACATCTCCCATGACATGTCTTTGAGCTATTTATTTTCAACCACCAACCACAGCAACAGTAGTTTTTGAGGAAAAAAGACATTCATGGTGTTTCTGTTGCATAAATACTCTCTGACCCTCTTTAACATGAGCAGCCAAGTCACGTTACCACACAGTCTCAAAAGTAAACGCTAGCGTCGCCCACTAAACAACAGCTCTACAACAAACAAGTCTCCACAAACCCCTCATTTAATTAGCAGATTTACACATGAAATTAAGTACGCACTTAGCTTAAAAACATTTAAATATCACTATATTGACTTTGAAACTGTTATACTAACTTTAACTGCTTCCCATAGGAAGGAGTATAGTTTATTGTAACCAGAGTCTTCTGAATTTTTCTTTAAATTCCTCATCCTGTAAAAATGAATATTTCCTTATTTTCTCTCAGATAATGGCCATTTTAACAACAGAACAATTGCTGATCAACAAACACTTATACTTTAACTTATGTAATATTAACACTTTCTCTGCTTTGCTTGATTCAAATGCAGTTTAGCATATTTAGTGTAACAGTGGGTACAAATATCACAATACAAATATTTTAAAGATTAAATATGTGCAAGTTGTTTTCTGACCCCTTGATCTGCATAGTAATAATTAACAGGACTTTTTGACCCTTGGTCCTGTGTATGTGGGATGTATGCATTTCTTATTTCATACTCTGGTCAGTTTAACCAGTTTACTGTAACAGCAAAGACAAGTTGAGAGAATAAAGAGAATAAATCTGATATGATATTTAAACACAACGTCACAAACCATTGGTATTTTGAACTAAATTCATTTTGTGACTATATCGGATGACGTTTAGATTTCAAGAGGCAAGTTCTAGATAAAAATTTCCTCTAAAGCTAGAGTTATCTGGGGGTTCCTGGAGGAAACATCTGTGTGCATTACGTCTCACAAGGGACAGAGCCATGAACAGAGATACTATTCTAAAACATGTCTGATTCATTTTTGATTGGCCGGGCTCTTTTATTATCCATGGCGATGCTCACAGTGAACAATCCCTGACCTGAGGTCTCCATCAATGATGTCTTGACAGTAAGTAATGAAAGTATATGATAGGATGCACAGGATGATGGGAAATAGGCAAAGGGGATAGGGAGGCTGCACCAGAGAGAGAATAGCCTATGCAGGAAAAAAAGAAAGAGACAAAAAAGACAAGAAAAAAAGAGAGCTGGAGAATGAATGGGCACCCAACTGGGAAAACAGCCAGTGATACAGATTAAGTTCCATACATGTATGCATATATTTAGAAGAGCTGGCTAGGATTTCAAGTAAACCAAAAAGTCCCACAAAAGTCTAAAACGCATAACCAACACTGAAAGACTATTTTAAACATAGGCATGAGCAATAAAATATCATGTTTGCCCATCTCTGTTAACATGAATATGTACAGTATCTGCATGAATGCCCAAGTGACTTTGCAGCTTTACAGCTTTTTTGCACTTTCATTAAAACATTTCTTCCTCCCCATTCTCTTTGTGTCACAGAGATGGTTGGCACTGAAATTGGTTGAAATTAACGCACATTAACAACACAGGGCTCTTGGCCTCTTGTATGATCCTGTGAAAGCATGGACCATACCATACACTTCTGACTATTTGAACTAGAAAAGGTGGGAATGGAAGCTATGTTTAAAGCAGCAATGAATACAAAGGCATCAGATAAGTCAAACATCAATGTAAGAGACTGCAACAGGGCAGGGTGAAGGCTGGGTGAATGACGGTGACAGGCTGAATCAACAGCTTAGCACGACAATCTCACTGCTTATTCACTGACTTCCTTTTTTCAGCCTTGTTCTCTCAGTCAGTCTGATGTGCTGTTCCTTTGTTTCTGTATCTCTTCTGTAAGAACCGAGCGACTATAGACTACGTTTGTTTATCTTTTCCTAATTCCAGTCATCACTCATGCTCTCTCACCATGCAGATCATTAGGATTAGGGCTGTGACACTGCCTATCCCATCAGATGCCGATCGGCCACAGTGGCGGAGTGTGGGAACCAGAAAATGAGCTCCTGGCAGATAATAGCCTGCTCTGTACCTTACATTAGATGAAAGAGATTGAGGGGGAGAAAGAAGGTGAGTGAGAAAATGATAGAATTGCTTGATGTCTCTTTGATGCTCATCTTTAGACTTTAAGGACAGTATTGTTCTATTGCGAAAATATTTGTTTATTGATGGAGATGGCAGTAGTCTCAGCCAGGTCTCTCATCAGTGACAGCATACTGTAGAAAGAAAAATGAAACTGTATTCACTACCTCCAGCAGCAAGGAATTGGCTGAGGGGGTTCCTTCAGTGAAATTAAAGCATGATTTATTTATTTCCTATATCATATGCTTTTCTAATTTACTTATTATTATTATTAGGGGTCCAAGCGAGCAGAGGTGGTTTCCATGCATCCAGCGGAGCAATGAACCCTATTGTTTTTCTACCGTTTTTTCTTATTTTTTCCACTTTTTTTTTTTAGAAAAAACGTATGCTCCAGCCAAACCTGACTTTTGAAACATATTTTTTTATCATTCACGCTCGGTACCTCCACAGCTATTCAGATAGGAATAATGACACATGTCCACTAATAGGTGGCGCTATTATTAAGGTCAACACGTTTCTAACTCCCAAATCACATATTGCACGCCCTAAAGCTTTATATTTTTATACTCAGTGAATGTTTGAGTCTTCCTTAAATATGCAATTTATTAGAAATTTTGCACTGTTTTTTCACAAATGCGCAAAAATCGTAAAACCTATTTTTGAGACCTCCTCCTAGGGTTTAAGTCCAATCTGTGCCAAATTTTGCATATTACATCTACTTAGCAAGCTTTAAAAAGTTTGATAAGGAAAATTTGCTTTTATCTAAAACAAACAAGTTATATTTATGCAAATTTTAGATGCTATAAATAGCAAAATGGGAAAATTGGAATATCTCAGCCATAATAGCAGATAAGAACACCAAATTCATACTTGAAGTTGGTAACACCATGCTGAACGAGCATACTAATTTTGGTAAATTTCAAATACTAGTGGCGCTATACAGTTGAGTAGTTTTGAGTCTCATGAGTCTCAATGTTTTAGTCACGTTCAGCACGTGTAATGCTACTCGAAAAGAAAAAAAATGACATATGTCCACCAATAGGTCAACACGTTTTGAACTCTAGCTCCCAAACCATAAGAAACACAGCCAAAATCTTTATATCCTTATTCTCCTTTCCCCCTGCTTTCCTCTGATTTATTTTTAGTTATACACTTTATTATAATTTTTGAACAGTTTCTTTGCAAATTCGCAGAAAGCGTGAAACCTTTATTTGTTTATATCTGCACAAAAGTAACTTTAACAGGTATGAAACTTGGCAGAGCGTTTCTCCACACCACCAGTATCAATATATTAAATTTTCATTTGGATCAGTGAAGCGATATGCGTACTGTAAAATTTTGAATGTTGATGCAATGTTATTAATAAACATTTGTATTTTTATTTTAAAGAGTTTTCATATTAAGGGCATGAAAAAAACATTATGATGTACCTGACACTGGGCTAGTCATTTGAGAATATTTTCAGAATGTTCTGAGCAAGTCAGGTGACTATTAAGAAACACTAGGCTTGATTAGGTGGACTCACCTGGAAGTCCACCCACCTGCTCCTCGCTTAGACATTGTGTTCTCTATGTCAAGAGCTGCCTTCTTTAACATCACTGAAGCCTGAGAAAAAACAGTTCTCAGAGAACAGTGTATTGAATGTATTGTATTTTTAAGTCAGAGCTCAGGAAATACAGCATATTACTACTATACAGGATATGGATATGCTCTACAGCTAAAAGCAAATATATATTAGAGTCTTAAATTGCTAATAACATACACACATGTTATGCTCTATGCAAGTCTGGCAGAATAAATTCAACCAAGCCATAATGAACTGTTTTTTTCCCCCTTTTTTACCATGGTGTATTTTTTCAGGGAAATACAATGACCTATGACTGCATTATGAGTTTTACATCAAAAATATATACCAAGTAGGAGCTCTTGTTGTGTCTTGTGTCCAACTTAGTTTTTTTTTCTAGCCCCTTTTAAACAGACATCTTAACAAAAACAATAATGTGAACGGTGGCTAGTTGTTAATCATCTTAAAATTAATCTGGCCTTTGTTTAACTGGTAAAAATGGCTAAAATGGCTCTGTTAGTCTGAATGTGGGCTAGGTGCTGGTAATGAATGAATGAGCTTTAGTGATGTTGTATACAGATTTGTGCAACTCTTTATGCACGGTAATCATGGATAAAATGAGACTGCTAATGGCATACAGGAGAGCACAGTGTAATGAGCGGGGGATATTGCACCTCCCAGCTGTGTCGTGCCTGCTGACTAATGTTGCATCCCTTACAACGACAGTGCCAGCCACTGGCTCAGTATAGCTCTAAAGGGGAAGGTCATCTGTGACATGAACTACAAACAGCTATAGAGTGTGTAAACATTTCTATGAAGAACAGGCTGTCATTGAGGGATGGGTATACATGTAAATGTGATGTGGCTGAGTGTCTCACCTAAAAAAGCCTGTAAATTCTTCAAAACTCGTATACTTGAAATGACTAAAACATTTAATACACATGGTGTGGCTTAAAGCTTAATCACTAGGACCAATACATACAACACAAAGGGCTATTGGCTGTGTCTTAATGTGTTAAACCATCTATTTGGATAAACAAGGTTTTTACTATTACTATGATCTTCCAGGTCAGTTCAGTCATGAATACATTTATATTTACAAAATAAAACACACTGCGCTGTGATAGACAACCTGGCAACCTGTGCAGGGCATACCCCCCTTTCACACAATGAGCTTTAAAGGATAAGAATGGACACTAAAGTTTTCAATTTGACTAACATGCAGAAAGCGTTTCTTTACTAATAAATATAGTATATAAATATAAATATAATATATATAGTGCTCTAAATAGGAAGTGCTTGTATTGATTTATATACTATTTATTGTTGTAAAAAGTGAAAGATAGGATGCGGTAGAATGGCTCTGTAAGGCATCACTAACTTATGGTTTGATGAGTGCGTGCTTTACAGTGTGTTCTATTTCAATTACAAAATTCCAAACAAAAAAGCTATATTTAATTTCACACGTTAGTTCATTGTGCCAATTTGAGATTACATACATTAAAAATGAATATTAGTTCTTTCCTTGAAAAGGACTACAGCACTGATTATGACCAAAAATGACCTAGTTTTGATAAATTGTTATTATTTTGAGTATTTAGTATTTCTGTTGGTGTTATTCTTTTCTGGTTATGGTTCTTCCTTTCTTTCTGTTTGAACGGAGAGCTGCTGTAACATGCCAAAATAATTTCCCTCTGGGATTAATAAATGTTTTTGAATCTTGAAATTAAAGTACAAAATGCCAGTTAATCACATTTATTTTTCTTTGGCTTGTGTTAACGTAGCTATAGGAAGGTCAGTTTTATTAATTGATGAATGACTGTCAGTGCCAGTAATGGAGCTAATTTGTCACTATGTTATTAAAAAGTGAAAAGGCTACACAAACTATTTCTATAGCACAAAGTCTAACAGCAGTGTTCTAGCAAGACTAAGCTGAACTCACATTGCAGTACAGGCCTCTAGTGTTGAGTTTCTCTCTAGGCTGTTTATAACTGTCTGTGTTTCAACAGATTTTACAAGACATAGCACTCACTTTCAAACATATGCTCTCCTTCACATAAATTACCAATTTAAATCAATATTGGATCAAGCCCCATTTGTCTAAAGTTCCATCAAGTGGCTTAACCAAGACCAACAGATGCTAATTTTTTTGACATTTCATAATCCACCTCAATTATCATTAGAGTGTGACAGATCAGACAGACCATAATCTTCACCACAATCAAGAAAAGCCATGCAAAACAGGACACTAAACAGAACTACACAACTGAACTAGTACATGAATTAAACTGATTCACTTTGACAGCACCTAACATTGTTTTTTTCCTTTTGATCCAACAAATCTCAACTGTGGCTGTGCAGTGTGTTTTAAAATTAATTCAACTAAAACCAACTCACACAATCAAAAGAAGAAGTTGTTTCTACTGCGTGTAGTCTGCTGTCTCAATGACAGTGGGAAGAAAGTCCCACTGATTAGCATATTAGCTTACTAAAATAGAATACAACAGCTAAATCAACCAAACCTTGTGACGGATTGACATCACAGGCACAAAGAAGTACATGAATATACCCAGTTTAAATTATGTAAGTATACAAAATGTTTCATCCCAGTTGCTAGGAGATGAACGTAGATTCAGCTAAGACAGGAAATCGAAAGCTCAAAAATCAGAATGATCAAAAATGCCTTGTGTGGATCAGTGCTTCAAGAAAGGAGACAGCATCATTATGCTGGATTTACAATCGTAAACAGTAGTTTAAAACATAACAACGTCAGCCATTTTAGGAACTGCAGAACTAAAACAGATACTGTTAAGCAACACTGTTAATGTCAGATTAAAATAAGACAATATAGTCACTCAATTAAGTTATTCTATTATCACACGTTGTAGCTGTGTAGCTGCTGACAACTTGACAGTGCTATAAAGCTGTAATAAAGCTAAATTCTATCTTGTTTATGTTTTCTACCTTTTTTCCTGGTTACACTAACATTGTAATAAACACAAAATGTGTCTGTAGATAAATGAAATCTAAAATGATAAGATTTGTCATCATATTAGCATCACAAGTTCTGGCTTGTACCAAAAAGGATTCAAGATAATTTTATTTTTCTGCCTAAGGTTAATTTCCTACAAACCTATTATTACTAACCATGTTCAACACACTGACAGAGACATTCAGCACCATAAATACACAGTTAACACACTGTTAAGCAGTGACAGTAGTGGTGGTTATCTTTGCATAATCTCAAATGATCAACTAGATGGTTGAAATTAGGACACAATTGGGAATTCCAACATGACAGTGACCCCAAACACATATCAATGCTGGTTATAGAATGGACAAAACAGACTAACATTAAGGTTTTGAAATAGCCTTCCCAAAGTCCTAACCTCAAATAACTCTGACGACTAAAAAAAAAAAAAACAACATAAATGAAAGATGCATTGTTGTATCATTATGCCCCAGCAAAAGAAATTGTTAAAAAAATAATTTAAAGCCCCATGTGACACTGGTGTCTATGATGAACTGACTATTTTGAGGGTATATTTAATAAGAATGTTCCATGTGATAAGTTATAATCTGCAACCCTCGAGTCATTTTCCATTGTCTGGAAACACAGATTCAAATGTTTCTTTCTCTCACTGCCCACCGTCTCTTTACCCACCCACATGCCCTTTTTCATCTCACAACATCTTTTGAAAGAAGAGAAGCACTACAATTGTGTCTGTACTAAATATACAGCTTATTAAATGCCAAGTGGTCTATGTCTATCTGTCTGTCTGTGTGTGTGTGTGTGTGTGTCTGCCACTTTTGTGTGTTAAATTATGGATGTTCAGGTTTCAGTAAGGCGTTAATGTTTTTAAAACAGGTCCCGCTGTAAAGGCCAGGGATGCCAGAGTAGCTTTACCTTGCTGATTACTTTGGCTGGCTGTCTAACACACATGAAGACGCTCGTGTACGTTCACATAAACCCACACACACATTCAAGCACTCTTCCCAAACTGCTGATGCTCTTAAAGAGCGGGCTCTGGGGTACAAGCAGTGACAGTAGCTTTGCTCAAGAGGAACTTGACATGCTGCTAGTGGTGTTTGTGTATGTGTGTTTAGAGGTCTGTGCAGTGTGTGTGTATGTTTCGCTCACTGATGTCAACCTTCATCAAGTCAAAACAGTTTCCTACTCCTTGGAGCAGAATCTAGACTAAACAAAGTTATACCCTATTGTACAGGCACTTGGCCTGTTGCCTCACTTGAAAATGTCACAGAAAATGTTTTTTTTATTCTCCTGGTATGCAACTGAAAGTTGTTGTCATTCTCAACCATTTCTCCTGTAACAATCAGTCAGAAAATTATTTATCATTAAAAAGAATGATGAACTTTAATAACTTTCCAGTTTCAATCTGACCCTGGCACACAAACATCAAAAATCATTAACACGTTCAAATGCTCAACACAAAATATATACAACTTACTGTATACTTGAAGAATTTTACTTTGGCAGTGGAACAAAATCTGACTCACTATCTGTTCTCATTTTCAAATGTATTTCAATAAAATATGAACTATTAGATTTGGTTTAGGCTTCTGGCTAATGTCCAGCACTTTCAGGCGAAAGACAATTCCATCACTAACGGGCATACCAATTTGAAATCCTGAAGTATAATTGAAAAAAGTGCTATTTGATGGATTATACATATGTATGATAAATTGAATAATGGCACCTGACAATTCAGAAAGTATCCTGGCAGCAGCTTCCAAAGACACTTCTGTTATGTTTTACAAAATAGTGCGATACATTTACTCTACTTTGCAGCATTGTTGATTACTATGTCATTGTTAATAATCTCTGACAGATGATTAAAGCACAATATAATAAAATGCAATAACTGAGATTTATATTGCACTAGCCATCTTTGTGTGACAAAATTAATGCTGACAAATGTTAGAGCCCACGTCTTCAGTATCCCATTCATTTTATGAAGAAGATTCAGTTTTCTACTCAAAAAACTATTATGAGACACTAGAATTACAGCCACATTCACTAAAATGTTCTTTTATGTAACAGGATTCCCTAGAGCTTCTCCTAGTCTCCCTCTTAAAAATATGCCACTTTCCCCTAAGTTTGACCTCTTGGGAAAAAAGCACACACTTCACACAGCACTTCATCATGTCACACCAACATCAAAATAAAGTATGCAAGCTCACAGACTCTTCCTGTCTAGACCAGTTCAACCCTACTTGACAGACACATTTGGTCCATCCTTTCTCATTTCAAAGCTCTTTTGAAGGTAGCCACAGTTACTAAAGCAGGGAAACAGTGTATGGAAACTGACAATGAGAGGGGATGAGAGAAAGCGTGGGTGTAATGCCATTCATTGGGGAATACAGAGGTGTATCAGTGCAGAGGAAAGGCACATTGTTCACAGCCTAAGGGCATTCTCTCTTGCTCACTCATACACACACACCTTAAACACCCTTCCTAAAGTGCTGATGTTTCTGGTGTGCTCACTTTGCACACTACCACTATCTCTATAAATACATTTTTTTTTGTTTCAAGGGGTGCAGCGTTTACACTTCTGTCCCTGTGAAAGGTCATCTCAGCAACTAGAGAAATATGTCAAAACTGTTTACTCATACTTAAATGTTCACCAATTATTTGGTCAAGTCTCCCTAAACATTGTTTTCCCATTGGGAAGAAATGAGAGAGCATAAATATGTTTAGTCCATTTTTCTTTATATTCTCAATTCTGTTGCTCATAAAGGCCATTTCAGATAAAACCAAAATCGTGTTCCATTGTTTTTTGTTAGAAGTCTCATTCTCTGTGGCTCCACCTCACAGTGAACATTAAATGTCAGGTAGGGCACAATGGGAGGTAGGGAAGAACAGAGGTACAAGGAGTACAGGAAAAGAAATAAAAAAGTTGAAATCTACATATCACACAGCACACTAATACTGTGCAGTGTTGGGACCGACTAAATTTGAAGAGATAATCGATATGTTTTAATAATATAAACTACATAAAAATTCACATATAGTATTGGTTATAAGTGCATTTTATACATGTAAAGTATGCATCTTAATTATCTCTGGTTTAGTGCAGTGAATTACAGACCTTTAAAATGAACTGTAAGTGATAGCCACACTGGCTGGTGGTAGTAATAGGTAAGGCTTGAAAAGTGTCCTTTTTTACCTCCATTTGTTCAACTGAAATGTACACATACAATCCAAGGCACTCTGACATTGCTGTTGGGTGTGGTTAAAGACGCTGATTTCTGACAAATAGAACAACACAGCATTTCATTGCCTGCACAGTGAATCTAGACAACATTTTAAATCAACTGGGATGAAGACATTTTCTCCATAACTAAACTTTGTTGTGGTGTTGGTGTTGGCATTTCTTATGAGCACATGAATTATCTCTTAATCATCCCCAATGGCATAGTGTTTGCATTTTTAATTTTAAATTATGTTTTTTTAAACATTCAGTGCTCAGGGACATTCATGGTCCCACTCACCCCCTGCTCAGTTACCATGCGGATAACATGTTGTTGAGACTAGCTCTTCTCTAAACCCTTGGCAAGTCTCAAGCTTCTCATGTTCCTTCTTCACTACTACAGCCTTCTTCCTCTGTTTGTCCAACACTACAAGGTTTAAAAATAAATACACCTATCTATAAACATGCCAATAACTCAACATTCACAAAATATGTTCATAATTTTAACACTTCTCAAATACACAAACATGGTCTGATAACAGATGCACTTTGTTATTTTCATGCATTAATAATCACCTTGCTAATTAGCAGTCTGTATGCATATGTCTGTCTGCATCTTGGCTAAATGACATTAGTGAGAATGAAATATGTTGCTCTCCAACGTGCAGGAGCCATCAGAAATAAAAATTGCTGATGATAAAAAAAGTCACAAATATAATTTTTCTCATTATTTTATAATCATTGTTTTTAGAAAGATGCAGATAAATAATTTTCTTTTGCATCGTTAAATGTATTTATTTTTCTCTTTCCTATTTAATTTGTAATTTGTGGTTTTTGTGGCACTATGATAGGCTAAGTATTGGTTCAAAGCATAATGATAGGATGGGAAAAGCAGTTTGTCTTATTAAACATCTTGCTGCAAAGTTTGCTGTGAAGTTGCACTACTACAGACCCCATCACAAAACTAAACTTTGTCTCTCTGAAACCAAATCTTTTACTCAACACTGAGTGTCATGATCGCCCAAGCTGATGGTCAGCTGTCAGTCAGTGTTGGGCTGTCAGTGAGCATCTGTCAGCCAGGTTCTGATGGCAAATTTTCAGCCAATTCATTCATTCATTCAAGTGACTCCATTAGAACTAGTTATAAACTGTCTGTGGTGGACAAGAGAGATAAGAAAATATTAAGCAAATCCTGCCAAGGGCTGCTTTTCTTGTATATCTTCTTGCATTTCTAGGTCTTCTTCTGCTTTCTCTTTATACAGGATTAATACAGGCTACCACCACCTGCTGGAATAAAATTTCTTAGTTCCACTTTTTGGCTCACACATGGGCATGTATTACAGTATATGCATAGTGAGTTTCTATTGGGTGCTCCCTTTCAGGGTTGCCATAGCAAATCATTTGGCATATTTGATTTGGCAAGGATTTTACACCATATGCCCTGACCCAAGCCCCCCCATTTATCCAGCATTGGGACTGGCACTAGGGAGGGACCAGGATGTAAACTACCAACCCTGGGGTTCTTAGACAGTTAGCAACTGCCGACTCCCCTACATACTGAGCCACCATCCTGGCTAATGTACTATATATACCTCCTCTTAATATCTGTATTAAAAAGGATATAGAATCCAGAATGAATATGACTAACATGTCATTGGTGAAAGTAGTTGTATAACAGATTGTAACACATCTGAATGGGGAGAGTGGTGACAAAGAGAAATTAAAAGAAACAGAAGAACAAAGAAAAGTAAGATAAGAAAGAGAAAACAAGAAAAATGAGGAATAGCAGACACACACACACACTCACAGTATTATGACTTCAAAGCAGTGAGAATTTCCAGATCTGAGCTCAGCTGATGGCACAGTCGACACACTGGCATGTCGGGTATAACAGCATGGGGCAAGGGTTTCTGTGTGTATGTGTGTGTGTGGTTAGAGTGTGTCTATGTTCTGGAGATTTGCGTGTGACAAAAAGTGTGTCTGTGTGTTGCTGTTACAGCAAAAAGCGGTCAAGCTGTTGAATTTACTAGATAAGCATTCTGGATGGCTGCTCATGGCTGAAGTCTTTCCTCATATGTGCACGCACACACACACACACACACACAGTTATCCACACATACAGGCTCCAGAGATAATGACAGATCTGGCTATGATACACATGTAGTATGAAACCCGGTGTTTGAGTGCAAGAGAGGTTTTAGTGTGTGTAGCCACTCAGGTCCAGATAAGAACTTATTGGATTTCTGCAAGCATATGTGGGTTTACTTGCATTTTGTTGTGACTATAGCCCACTGAGACATAGATGTGAAGAGTTATATGTGTTAGTGAATGCAGAGATTTCGTTCCATGGGTCTGCTATGATGAGGGCCATTTTATAATCTGTGCTCCTCACTCACCTTCTGTGTTCTTTGTAAAAAAAGAGACTTATTTCTATGAAATTACAATTCTCTAGTGGTTGGAGACAGTAGATAAGCATATGTCCGGAATTGATCAAAACACTACACACATTATAAAAGTACACAAAATCACATCTCGCCCTGTTGCTTCCTAAATGTTGTGTTTAACGAATTAAGAGGAAACATGACAAAAAATGCAATCACAATTTAATAAACTGCAACTTTCAAGGACAATACAAGATTTTTTTTTAACATGCCAATAAGAACATGAACAACAATCCAATCCAGCCGTACCGTCAAGACGAAAATAGGATAAGTGAAAGGAGCTAATATGGTTTCACATCAGAATTCAGAATAAGGGTTCTGGTGACATGAGCATGCTTTTTTGTTTGTTCTCATGAGAATCTGAATTATGAATTTCATATAACTGAACTTGAATTTGAATATTTTATGAAGTTAACTTTACTGAAAGACACCAGCAAACTCATTGGTATTTACACTGCATTATGATATAAAGCCAGGAGCAGACCAACATGACAGAGTTTGGCATTCTTTTACATGAGTCTCTGTCTCACTACTTATGGATGACCTTAGCAACTGTGTTGTGAAGATGAAAACTGTAATATCTATTATTCCCCAAACACCCATCAAAGTTTTGTCAAAAGGACTATATTACCTTTTGGCAAAGTTATCCTCATCAAACATACAATGACATTATTTCATTTGATTTTGCAAAAGTGAATTCCTGGCGCCCAGAAAAGAAAGCTGAAGCACCTGCATAACATTGAAAATCACTAAAGTAGCCAATTATGGTCGTTCACCTCTCAAGAACTCGAATAAAGATTATAACTAGTTGTAAATGTTACACTGAAGTGAAATATCACTTCAATTAGTCCAAAATATAGTGCATGTCCACCCGGAGGGAATACAGCGGAAAACTTTCAGTGCAGTTCTGTCTGATGATAAAAGCACTCAGCTCAGTTTGTCTCCTCCTGTCAAAATCAACAGAAGACATGCACATGCATGCAGTAACACACATGCAACTTTCAAATCCATTTCCCAGATGATAAACATTGAGTGTTTTGACAGGTCCTTCATTCCTGCTGCAATCAGACTTCATAATGAGTCACTTAATTAAGTGTCTTACTTAGTATATGGGGCAGTTAAATAACCCTAGAGCACAAGAAACATCTAAAGTGTCTTTTAGCTAAAGCTTGATAAGGGTAAATGTATGACATAAAGCCTGCATTTAAAGTTCATTCTAACCAGCAGGTTGTTTTGGTGACCGCGATCAGAAGAAAACACAAAGAAAAGCACACAAAGTACACACAGACACACCAGCTGTTTCAGAAATTAATTAAATACAACCTTGGAATTGTACATTTGGAGAGCACTGCTGGTATTGTCTGGTTCACTTGCTTCAGAAAAATGCATCCACATGTTAAAAAAATAATGACTTTACTCAAAATATCAACTGACTGCCTCATTTATGCATAATATGTCACGATTATATGAGGAAGGGTTCATAATTGAGTGGCTAGATAATTTCTCTAAATTCTTAACCAATATGTAAAGAGGCAAAGCTGAGTCTTTTTCCACATGTAACATGTGACATATACACACATAGAGGAAATCTTATTTTAAAGTAAAAAAATAGAACAATAACATTTCCCTCTTGGTTTATAAGACAATATGGGTTGTGGCCAAGAGATCTATCTACTATCTAAAAAATGATTTAGCTTTCCTGCCTGGCATTTCACAATAACTCACTTCTTTGAAGCAATATTTTTATCTAACATGCATGCAATGTTAGATTAAAAAAAATAAAATAAAATAAAACTACTTATGGATATCTAGTTATGGGTAAGCACTTATCACTTGTATGCATTGTCTGATCTCTTTATTCATGCTTCAAATATATATGGGAGGCGGCATTTGTGTAGGCAGTAATAGACATGTGTGGACTGTGATGGATATGTTATAATATAGTTGATGGATGAAGAGATTATTGCTACTGACACTGTCATTCTGCTGCTCTGTGTGAGTGTGTATGTGTGTGTTTTCCAATTCATACTATAATGCTCAGACAATACATTCACTGACCTCCAAACATTTTCTTCACTCCCCCTCTCCATCTCCAACTCATTTCTCTCATCCACACACATGACCTCATTTGTCACTCCTTCTTCTCTTTTCCCCACCCACACTTTGTTTCCTCCATCACTTCCATCTCCTGAACAACCGTAATATGACAGTACTAATTCCATACGCAGCAATGTTCGTAGGTATTAATGAGCTTCATTTACTGAATGACCAGAATTTTCATTCTGCAAGTTGATTGACTGAAAGGTTGGCTGTTCATCTGCTTAATGGTGAAACAAAGATCACTCAAAGTCAAAGTGCCACTGACTGTGGGCTTCATTGTTATGATGCCTACTTGACTAACTAGCTGACTACCACAAGTGGAATCCAAGACATATCCATGAGTAAAGAAAAAGAAAGTAAAGAGAGAATTGCAGAGAGAAGACTATCGTCTCTGTCTGACACTCCAGAGTGAATGTCTGCATGTATGATGAAGTGTCTCACACTGTGATTAGACGTAATGAGGTATACAGTAGGTGCGTGTGTGTGTGTGTGAGTTGTGTTTATGCTGTCTACTTTGTGTTGGCAATCTTGCATCCAAATGGGTCGTTGGGAAAGAGCTGTCAAGGCATAGATTTAACAGTCCCGCCAGCTATATCCAGCTCAAGCATTCCACAGATATTTCTGACTCTAGCTCAGGGGATAAATACTATACTTCCATTTAGCTCCAACAACTCCCTTTCTCCAGATACACGCACACTTGAAATAACTTGGTTCACAGCTAGATAATGGACAAAGCTAAACAGTTTGATTTGTTAGTCGTCTATTTAATAGCTCAAACATTTATATGTATTTCATGAAAGAAGAAGAAAATTAACAAAAGAATTTTTGCCCCAAGAATAAGTAAAATAAGTGTGAGCTTTTCTGGATAAATAAAATGTTCCAGATTATATTTTCGAAATGTTCTTTATGGTGTTTTAAGGTAAAATTGCTAAACTGAGGCTTTAAAGAATCAATACATTTCAAAAGTTGTTACCAAAAATCAGGCTTGACATATGCAAACAAAAAGAATGTGTCACTTACAAATGGTTTGTTTGGATGGCTGTCAGAAACAGTACAAATGAGCAGCAAACCAACCTGAAAATCTTATATAAAAAAAATAGAACGTCACTGCAAAATATATTCCTTCAGGGCAACTGCCCTTTCATTGTAGGACAGTGTCACAAAACACTCCAATCGTGTAGAGCAGAACTGACAAGCAAGATTTTGCCACGTTGTGTTTCCATTTTAACTGAGTGATGTTTTTGATGATTTTAGTTGTGTCATGTTTCATACAAGATTGTTTCTGTCTTGTGGTATGAATCATGGGGTAAACTTCACTGTTCTATTTTTTTTGTTCAGTCTAACAAACAGCTGTGTACATTGTGGCATAATCGTTTACAGTAAACCTGACAATAGTAAGAAGAACTTCTTCTTGCCTATATTAGTTCAACATTAGCATGATGAGAGCATTATCTTAAAGCTCATGTTTTTTGTTAACGTATGCTCTATAATTTGCTGCCACAGTGAACTCATTTTACCTTGGGGATTTCTGTAGTTCATCTTATCTCTAATCTCCATACTAGAGCAACAGATAACACCTTTCTTAAAGGGGAAAAGGGGTGGGGGTGGAACAACTATTTGGGATATGGCCTTATGTACTTAAATTGCTGTAAGTGCTTCTCATAACTAGAGATTATGCTTTCATAACTTGAGGCACAGAGATAAGGCTACAAACATTTCATTTAAATACTACACCTATTTGGTGATATTTGTAACGTGTATTAAAAGGGGTGGACATGATGCCATGAAAACATAGATAAGAGAAAGCAATTCAGGGCTGCTGCTTCCCTTGTGTCAGAGAGACATCACTTAACTCGACTAGATCTTCGCCATCTCTCAGGCATGCACATATCTCCACTATAAGATCAGGTAGATAAAACCCTACCTTTCTGAATATGCTACCCAACTCCTTGTGCAGGCACTCATCATCTCTTGCCTCAACTACTGCAATGCTCCACTAACAGAGCCACATGCACGCACAGTCAAACTCCTCTACATGATGCAAAATGCAGCACGTCTGTCTCATTTTTGATCATCCAAAAATGACACATCACACCTTTGTTCACATCTCTGCACTGGCTAACCCTGGCTGCCTGCATGAGGTTCAGATCTCTGACACTCAGTGCCAGAATGGTCAACTCAATAGCACCTTCCTGAACACCCTCATCCAGAATTACAATTCTATTCATCTACTGCGCTCTGCCAAGAACATCAGATTGTCACTACACCACACAGCAAAACATTTCAAGCAAAGCACTTATGCTTAGTGGTTCCACAAGCAATGTACCAACCTCTGCACATTTAACTTTGCATCATCAGCTTTCCTCCCAATTTCTTTTCATGGCATTTTGTATTACTAACTTTCACTAAATGTAAATTCATCAAACAATTTCTACTAGCTCCACTAAACATTTTTATATTATTTAGTTCATGGCAGAAGATACAATGGAATGAAAACTCTAAACTGCTCTAAAGCCTCCTGACCTAAAGCCACCCAATAGCCAGTATAATATTATACTGCCCATCTTTCAAGAACCAAAGTCTTATTATTAGAGGATTGAGTAAATACTGATTGGATCTATTTGTCATTCAGCACCATTTGATTCAATTTGGCATCTACTTGTATCACACATGCTACAAATAACATATTCACTTGGGGCTGATGATAGAAGGCATCATATGAGTAAAACCCCTTGAGACAAGTAGGTGATGCATGATATTTTATTCTTCAAAAGAATCAGTTTTTTTAGCATCAATAGAAACACTGTGTCACTAGTAAGTTTGATACAACTATACATCGGAAGTCTAAACCACATATTATGTATATTACATTAGTGTTTTGTCTAGTATTGCATGACTTGTGTCCTGTGAAGTCTTAACTTTGACTGAAACCTCTGCCCTTGGTGTAATTACTAGCTGATTCACGCTGACATTAAAGATTAAGGTTAGCGTAATGGATAAAAGACTGTAATGGCACATCTTTGAGCAACAAATGGTAGGAAATTACATCAAAGCAGCGCAGTCTATGTCTGTCCAACCTACTACATCCTTCAAATATGTGCATAGAATGTAGATAGTCAGTTCATTTCTGTCCAAAATCAGCAACATGATGCAATTCACAGTCATTCACTCACAATATGACCAATAAGTGCCTATTGAAGAAGTGGAATGTATTCAGCTTTTTATTGTGATGCATAGATCTCTTCAGTAAGCCTGGAAACACTGAATCTCTTACTCCTACTCTCCTGGTTCCCAAGTGAATATGTTATCATCGCTGGCCATATCCTTTGAAAGCCCTTAACTTGATAGCAAAAGCCAATTACATGGAAAATCAACTGCTACTCGATAATCTTGTATTTTCTGCTACAGCAGTCAGAGTTCGTAAAAGATACAACATCAAAAGTCAACAGTAGAATATGAAAAGTAACTAAACAAATAATTAGATACAAGTTGGAATACATTCTAAAATTAATAAGTGACAGGTATGGGTGATGAATTGAACTTGGGTCAGCTGCTTGGGAGCTAGTAGTGATCACTGCAACACTATGAACTGACATACCCATGCACATACACAAACTCATGTACACTTGTGATTCTCTTACCTTTGTTGGAGAGAAGTGACAACAATCCAGAAAAAAGGCATGAAAGAAAGAAGGAAGACAAGAAGGTGAATGATTTTAAACATTCTGCAGTTATTCGTAGATTTTCTTTTACTTCACACAACAAATTTTGTGCGGGTTTCTGTATTTAATGCATTGTTGTTGTTGTCTACATTTAAAAACAATAACAGTGAGTGGCTGCAATGACACAGAAAACCTTTATAAAAGCATTAAATACAACACAAACACAAATATTGGCACAAGGAACACAGGCTTGCATCAAGAGCAAACGGTAACATATAAAATGCTCACTACCTCAACCACCAGCACACATTCAGTACTGTATAACCTGCATACCAGTGTGTTTACACCCACATAATATACACAGGCATGAGATCTTTGGGTAGATAGCCACTGATTTCTTCCTGCTGCCTGTCAGTCCAAGGGAAGGAATCAACAGAATAATTGTTAATTTCCTGCTCCACTCTATAGTTCAATGATAGAAAGGAAATTCTGTAGACAGACAGGGAAACATACACAGACAGACAGGCGGATGTAGACACAGACTGGCAAACAGACAGATGGGAACGATAATTGTTAATTTCCTGCTGTGGTCTTGACAGGTTGATAGACATTGTGGTGCATGGATTGCTAATTTCTTTTTTTTTTTTTTGCTAATGTCCTTTGGAATAGCATAACTGGCATTTTCTAGAAATGAAGATTATGAATTATACACATAAAAAAACTTCTTCTACTAAACCTACTTCTGTGTTGACAGTATAAGTGACATCTTTGTTGTGTAACTATGTCGTTAACCTTGGGCACACAAGGTGTGATGGAAGAAAGACACTGTATGAATTTATTGCACTATAACATTTCACAGTATTCATGATTGAAATTTAGTATATTGGTAATAACTATTTTATACAACTATTCTACTTAACTTACTGCATTCTTTGCATTAATAGCTTGACCAATCTTGTAGATAGGGTTTTGCAATTAAATTTGAGTGACATTACTTGCAGCTTGTCAGTTGTCCTGTTATACCTTGTCTTCCCTTTGTAATTTCAGTGTTGTGGTCCATGTAGGCAAGCAGTGTAGCCTGCAGAACCTGTTGTGACATCTATTCCACATACAGTATATAGTCAAGTCTCTTACTGCTGTAAATCATTTTTACTCCCTAGATCGTGTGAGCAAAACCTTTTCCCCCTCATTTTTCTGGCGTTGATAGATAAAGATGTGACTCATTGACAAATATATTAATTAAGGCAAAAGTACAGAAATAGATTTCATTAATGAGAAAAGTAGTGGAAGTACGGTGGCCGGGAATTTCAGTCCAGAAAGCAAATGCTTGTTTGACTGGTTTATTACTTTATATTTTATATTAATCATTTTATACAAATATTTTTGGGTTGTGAAACAAATCATCTGAGTTTCCATTATTTCTTATGGGGAAATTCTCTTTGATATATGAGCGCTTTGGATTAGAAGCACTTTTCTGGAACAAATTATGCTTGCAATCCAAGGTTCCACTGTAAGTGCGTGTGCATGTGTTTAAAAAAAAGACAGTGAGATTGGCTTACTGAACACCACACAGGGGTACATTTCATAACAAAGCTGTTGCTACTACCACCTGAAGCAAGAAAATGATGAGTTCAAAACAGCACTGATTGTGCATCAGTCTGAAATATGTTGTGTAGATTTCTGTTTTTGTGTATTTATTTTTGTGATAAAGGATGTGCAAAATGGAACAGATTTACAAACATAGATATAAACATATAAACATAGATATGAAGGAAATGTCTTTATTGTATTACTACATTCATGCAACACACCAATTGACCTTTAAGGAGTGAAATAGCTCTTAATCTATTTATACCATTTGAAAGAATGGCGTGATTTGTGTGTGTGAATATGTGTGTGTGTGTTTGTTGTGGGAGTGTTTTTCATCATATTTCAAAAACACAAAAGGAGAAGTTAAGTGGAAAATGTTATTGTCACTTTTTTCACTGAGGAGCTTTAAGGGGATAAAAAGTGATAAGTATATCAAATAGAAGCTTTTTAACTGAGGAACAAAGGGAGAGAGAGAGAGATAGAAAGTAAAAAAAAAAAAAATCCATATATACAGTGTATTTTATTTTATCTTTTGCTTCAGTCTTCCCTCAGGGGAAATCTACAGCTGTGGACGCAGTATGGAGTTTAACAAATAGCATTAGCTAATAACGCAGAGCCTGCATCTGTCACTATGGGATGTTTTGAACTACTCTGTGTGTATGCATGTGTACTGTACTGTATGGTATACAGTATATACACATGTGCATTAAGGTTTTTCGGTAACACTTTACAATAAGGGTACATTAATTAACATTACTTAATGCATTAATAAGCCTTAACTAATAGTTAAATAAGGTTAACTAACATGTCTACTAAGCATTTGATAATGGTGTTCATGTTAACAAAGGCATTAAATTATACATTAGTTAACGTTCATAATAAAGCTTTATTAACATTACCTAGCCTTAACTAAAGAGCATTAGGAAATGGTTAATAACAGTTAAATAAATCTTATTCAGCACTTTAATGTTACTAAAGGGATACATGTTTTCTTCTTTGCAATAAAGGTCACAAACAGCCCTAATACATGTTACTTGTGGTTATATAATGCTTGTTCTGTACTCTTAGGCATTTACAAAGTGTTGATTAAGGGAAAGGTGTTTTCCACTTTACAATAAGGGTAATAATAAATAAATGTTAATAACAGTTAAGTAAGGCTTACCATGCACTACAGGGCATTTTTAAAGTGTTACTTAAGAGAAATGTGTTCACACTTTACAATAAGGGTCACAAAGTGCCTTAATAAATGTTAATAACAGTTAAGTAAGGTTTACCAT
>JAUBNQ010000028.1:14748507-14760763 GCA_032353495.1 Ctenopoma kingsleyae | reverse complement strand
TTACTACATTAGGTAAGGTTAATAAAGCTTTATTATGAACATTAACTAATGTATAATTTAATGCCTTTGTTAACATGGACACCATTACTAAATGCTTAGTAGACATGTTAGTTAACCTTATTTAACTATTAGTTAAGGCCTATTAATGCATTAAGTAATGTTAATTAATGTACCCTTATTGTAAAGTGTTACCAGTTTTTCTAAGCAGACCTTGCATTATCGGTTGTGTGTACACATCAAGGTTGTAAGAAGCTTATGTGACTTCTAGTGCTTGTTTCTACAGTGTAAATCTTTTTATACAAGACAACATTTGACTGTAACAATGGACTCAGTATGTAGTCCCAGTTCTAAAGGAGGACAGAGGTTCAACAAGGACAGCTCCCAGAACAAGGTTAAAGGATGATGTTCCACATTATCTTTGTTATCCTCCTGCACACTTATACATGCTTACGCATGCATGCATAAACTCACACACAAGTAGTGTGATCTACACACTGTAATAGGAGGAAGGGTGCATTTAAAACTGCTGCATATGTGCCAGCACACACACATACTGTACACACAAAGGGGTTGCCTTGAGATGATGAAACTGTATGAAATCTTTTTTTTAACTAATAATTCTACAGATTTCCTCTTCAGAACCAGTCCATACACTGAGACACTCACAAAGCACAAAACAATTATGGAGTCTATTACCATATCATACACTATGAATGCTGCCTTCTGAAATTGAATCACATAACCATCAACTGTCAGTTTGACCCAGTTTAAGCCTCAGTGAGAAAATATTTGGCATGCAGGTACTTGAAGATTTAGGGAAGCCTGTATGTATATATTATTTTGACTATTGAAATTCCAAGCAGTAAACGAAACGCCAACAGGAGGTCTAACAAGTGCTATTGGTAAAACAGTAACAAGACAGACAAGGGAAAAAAATGGAAAGACATGATTAACATAGTGCAATAGGTCTTCTGATTAAGAGATTCAATTCAGCACTTAATGTATGACAGTGCTACATGATGCTATATTTATAAGACTTTGTGAAAAATTCACAGAAAGTCTACAACATTTTTAGTAAGAAAATACAGTATGTTGGAAGGAACTTGGTAACCCTTAATAAGGTCTACAAGAAATCATGTTATAATTAGAAACCATTTGGTTTGACAAGTCAGAGATTGGTTACTGCATCCTTAGCTGCACTTAAGTAAAAAGAGTTGGGGGATTCTAAACTCCAGAGCTGACGATACAATCAAGGGCATTTCTCTTCTAGCTGACTGCTTGCATAAATGTGGAGGTGTTTATTTAGAGTGTCAAGATCAATGTTGGCCTTAAATCAATAACTTTCTGGGAATCTGTACACTGGCCGTACATTGAGTTAATGCTTTTGTCTTTTCGTTTCTGCCCCTGTAACTAGTTCAATTCATTTTCTCTCGCTCTTAAATTGATAGTCCTTGTTTTCTCTTGAGCAGCTTTAGATGCCGTATTTATCAGGTTGTTCTTCCTAGGACCACTGGTCATTCTATATCTTTTGTTTTGTTGTTTCTCAATTATGTTCTAAGAAAGGCACAATGGGCCTAATGTATAATTTACACAGTAGTTATTGTTTCCTTATCATTTCCTGGCTGACAAGGCAGTAACAGTCAATATGTCATACTAACATCTGTGTTTGTTAGTTCCATTTCTTAACTATCACTGTGACCACTCACATAGTAAACAGTCACAAAAGAGTAAAAGACCTTTTGAGTTTAGTAGTTCAGTAGTTTAGTCTCTTCTACTTTTTTGGCAAGACTTCAGTCAGACTTGTTAATATTCTTGTGTAGTAGGCACTCAGACAGTTGCAATGTGAAAAAAGACTACAGGTTCATATTAAGAGTCAGTCAGTAACATAAGGTGTTGGTAAGTCTGTCCTTCCACCTTTTCGTACAAGAGGAGAAACCAAATGCACTCTGTGACTGATGATCATGAAATACTGACCACCCATGGAGGTCGACTTCAGCTGCCAACAATAGTTAAATCTGAGCACATTGTTATCTTTTAAACCATCAAGAGTGAGGAAAGAACATCATGGTCTGAGTCATGCTCAAGATTATGCATGAACTATGATCCCTCAAGTCTCTATCAATAAGTGCCAATGTCTTGGAAAAATGGTAACCGGGACTTGATTGACTTGCCAGCTGTAACTGTAATCAATTAATCTGACTGGATGTGCAACTATCTTGGGATATGAATTATGTATTAATGGTACAGGAGGTCAGTCATAAAATACACTGCAATATTTTAAGTCTTCAGCATTACCCATTTATAGACTTAATTTGTTTAGGTAAGATAAATCTTCTTTAGTATAAGAAAAAAGAGGTGTGACTCCTCTTTTTTTGTGAAGGCTCCCATATTAATCTCAAACACGGATGTGACACGTAAGTAAAAAAAAAAAAGGTCCTGTTTTGGAGAGTCTTTATAGATATTTCTCATACTTTCTCCTCTGTTTATGGAGCAATGTCTGATTTGCTTAGCAACACAAAAAGAGAACAGAATAGAAGTCAGTGCCACCCAATCCTTGTGAACTGATATGTCAGGAATGCATTGGAATTTCTTCAAATTTGCCACAACTGTCCACTTGGACTCCGTCAGGGCCAAGGTTCATAGGTTACCTCACCCAAAATTGATGAAATTAAAAAGGAAACTAAAACACAGCACTTTGTCACCATCTTACAATTCGTTTCACCGTATTACTGACTGAACAACATATGGCTATAGTATGGACAAATGAGAAGCACCATACACAATCAAGACCTCTCCATGTTATGGAGGTTCCACATTAATTGAGAGTGCTTTTACTCAATTGTTCTGGTCCCATCATAACTCGATCAATAATAATCATTACTAACATAATGATCTTAAGTGATTAGACCATCCATCAGGATCAAGGGTGGTAAAAATCAACGTCTCAGGCATTGTATTGCTCATAAATGCATTACTGGGGTCATTTCTGCTTGGCCCAGCTTATAGTATGCCACTCATTTTGTCAGCATGTATTACTCGAATCACAAAAAAAGAATATACCTCGAAAACAGATAATGCAGATGTTTTTTTAGTTTTTGTAGGACAGCCAATGTCTTACTGACTAACTGACTGAAATGCTCATATGCAGCGTTTTGAAAAAGAAACGCTCTTAACCCAACGAGTCACATATGATTCTGAGAAGACCGTTTTCATCATGAAATACAAAATAGTTTATTCAAATACATATGTCATACATAATTCTTCAATTATGTTCTGCTTATCTTGAGTTGGGTCATGGGCAAGGAAGTACAGAAGCTGCTCTCCCCACCCCTTTATACCCGTGTCTTGTTGTAGCCCTAAGCAAAATTCAGTTTAACAGGCTCCAATTAGATGTCTACCAGAGAACTGCAACAGCCTTGTATCAAATCTAGCTGGTGACCTCTGTTGCATGTTATGCTTCCTCTCCCTTCCCAACTTTCACTCTGTCAACTATCAAATAAAGCCAGAAGGATCTAGAATTACACTGTAAAAAAAGTCGTATAAAATGGTAAAAAGTATGGCAGCAAAGTTGCCAAACATTTAAAGTCACAGTTTTTTTTCCTGTTGCTTCTCACAGTTTATTGCTGGTATAATTACTAAAATATAGAACAGATCTTAACAATTTAACAACAGTGTTACTGCACTGTTTACCTACAGGATCTCCCTGTTGGAACCTTACAGGCGTATTTTGAATATTTTAGTGACCTGAGAGAAGTGGCCATGTCTTGGGGGCTTCTGGGTACTTTAGAGCATATGAATATAATTTCTCTATTTTCCTGTTTTTCATGTCACATTCTTTAAGTTACAAGTTCTATTATTTGTTTGTCATGTTCATAGTTTTGAATTTCACATTGCATCTTGGTTATTTATGCAGTTATTAGATTTTACACCAAAAGTGTAGGTGGTTGCACCATTAGTGGCGTTCTTCCTTGTTCAAGCTAAGACATTTAATTGTGGTGTTTATTCTACTTGTACAGGTGCTAACATACTATTGCAGAGTGAAGAAAGTGATTCCAATGATGTTCTTCATAAATTAGCCACAATATACAGAAATAAGGTTGTAGTTAATTGTCTAATGCTGACTGTACTTACCACTTAATTTTTTTTGGTAACTGTATAATAATTTAACTCTCAGCACCATTTGAAAACAGCATAACTGTGTAAAAAAAAAGTATATTCTTATAATGTAAAATGACACATTTTTTCTTTAATGTTTATTTAAAAAACTGATTTACTGTAGTTTAATTGTATATGCTTGTAAAACAAAAAAGATGGCAAATATACATACTTTTTCATGGCAAATTTCTGTAAAAGAAAAGTTGTTTTTTTTTTGTTTTTTTTTACAGTGTAGCACATCATGGCTATATGCCTCCATTAGCCAGTCAAGTTGCAGTTTACATGCATCCAGTTGGATAAGTGGGTGTCTGTGCCAAGTTTGAGGGAAATCCTCCAAGGTGTTCCTGAGTTTGAATGGGACAATTCACAAGAATGGGACGAATAGACAACCTAGAAACATGATGCCTCTGGCCACAGCAGTCACTGGCACAAAGGCATGAAAACGATCTCTGCAGAGCATCCAAAAATGCTTACATGAAAATGACCAGACTAATGAATGGAGATTTTAAGACCATCACTTTAATACGATGTTATGCATAATTTAGAGTGCCAATTCCACCATGCTGCCCCATTTTGCGCCTAAACCACACTGTCAGCTGCTGTATTCCTTCATACTTATAGAAAATGAATGGGAGTCTACTCTCTCCTTCAGACTTCAGACTCTTAATCACTACTTTACAATAGGTATTGACAACACTATTAATGACATGGCAGATTATCCGTATGTGCAGTTAGCAGCACTTGAAAATCTCTGCCATTTTCTAATGGATGTCATGGGAAACTTGCAGCTTCTTTCTGTGGTTTGAGCCCAGATACAATAAGTATGTGTGTAGGTGAAGGCTTTTTGCCACATATATAATGGTGAATGGAGGGATAATCGCTTGAAGGGAAGAGAGGTGATGTCCAGAGGGAGAGTTGAGGAAAACACTGTGAAATGGATGTGCTCAGGAGAAGAAATGACCTCTCCACCTCTCACTCTCCCTCTCTCTCTCTCTCTCTCTCACTCAGACAAAATGTTTCCTTGTAAACTGTGCTATCTCTTTGTGTCTCGGACTCCACATCATTGTCCCTCAAAAGCAATCACCCTTTCCAGCCTGTGTTCTCTCTTAGTGTCCTGCCTGATTGCCTCTCCATGAAATCATTGCAATACAGCATTTTCACATTTTATACTTGTTTTAATCTCTTAAGAATCAATCGCAGCTCCCCTGCAACCCTACCCCCAACGCCTAGAAACATTTATCGAGGATGGTCATAAAGGGCTTGGCTGGTCCAAATACATAATAGGGACTTCATCTCTACTTTCAGTCCTCATAATACTACATAAGAGAGGCCAGAGAAGAATGAAAAAGAGGAGAGTGGGTAGAAATAAGTAGATGCTTTTACAGCAAGTTGTCAGTCAAGGGTATTGTTGACTTTAACAATAACCATATAGTATTTTTATATACACACATTTGATGAGGATACCTTAAATTATGATCACAATATAAGGGTATTTTGCAGTTGATAAGTCAGTGCTCTCTAGTGGTCAAACTATATAATGTACAAATAATAATAATAACAAATAATCTAAAATATTAATATATACATATATAAAATATTTAAATAAATTAATAATCATGACTGATTGTTAGATTATTAGTAATAACATGTCTTGGATTTCAATTAGTGCACTGCTCATAAATCTCAACCAACAATACTATGGTCCATTCAGTCAAGACAAAACATTCAGCGAAATATAGACAGACTTGAGTTGCACTATTTGACATTCAGCATGTAACTGTTAACAGTTACAATTTATCATTCACAGTGGTGAAGTCTCATAATAATACTGTATTTAACATATTCAAATTAACACACAAACACAAATATCGTTCAGGACTATAACACACAGTCGTTAGTAAATGAAATGGTTCTGTTGTGAAGAAATGTATGTTCTTCAGAACTCAAATCTTCAAAATGATCAGGCAGACAACAGGCGAAAGTTGGAAGTGTAAAAATGTTTATTGGTCACAAACTGACAGCAAACCTAGTGAGCCACGAATCCTGTGTCTAAAATCTCTTTGTCTATACATAATCTTTTATACCATCTTGGGGCCCACACCTATCTTTCAAGAATGCCACTCAGGGAACCCCATAATCTGGTTTATTTCTGTGTTTTATATCTGCTCAATTTTGGCTATTTTACACTAGATGGAGAATGATGCATATCAGTATGTCTGCCACAGAGGCCAAATATGCTAAACTGCCACTTTGCCACTTGTCAAACTTTTTCAGGTATTTGTTGCTGCTTCTCTCTTCTTTCTCTCCCTCAAGTGTCACAGCTTCTGGCAATCTTGACATCTAGCCTGTAGTATAAATTTGCACATTTTTTTTTGTATAACACACACATACACATGCGTAAACGCACAGAGAAATTACTGAAAAAGAGAACAAGTCAGGTTGTGCAACAGTCACCTTTCTTTCTAGTCATAAATAATTTGGGTTTCATTGCCAGTGATGCCTGTAAGAACCTTTGACACCAGAACATGACTTTTCCTCCCTGACACAGACCTCTGAGAAGATGAGACATCCACCAAGAAAAGCAAGATATGAATAGTAAATCTATTGCCTCTTTTTATCTCTATAATCTGCCTATTTCTCTCACACCTCTACAAACTCTTTTTCATGTGCTTTTTGCTCTCTCGCCTTATCTCTTTGTCTGCTGCTCACTGGGGAGTACTCTATATGGTGTGATTGAGGTGAAAATGTGGTGCACATACAATGACACAAGCTGAGAGCCTACAAAGAAATGTGTTGACAGATTGAATGTTCAAAAGATAAAAAAAAATCAAGAAAAAGGAACGTATGAATAAATTCCATGGGTGTCAGTGCTCCTCAAGACAAAACATATGCTTTATATTTAAACTAATACAAATGAAAAGTGACACCTATATGACTATTTCTATTATATTACTTAGGAAATATGAATCACGTGTGATTTTAAAGTCAGGATTTGTCTTTTTTCCTGTCAATAACCTCGGACAATCGTAGTAGCATCGTAGAGTTCTGGGCTAATCACTGGGTTAAATGGGGTGAGAGCACACAAATGGTCTAAACGTAAAGCTAGTCAATCCAGCAGTCCTCTTATGCAATGTTACATATTCATAACATGATTCCCATCTTGTTGCTGGGTCCTAACCAATTGAAATATCACACAGTTTACTCTAATCGCATTGCTCTGCATTCACAGCAGGCACCCATGCTCCAGCCTTTTGATGTTTTCAGCTTTCTGACAGTCTGACTGACTGAATGAATGAATATCTCTCTTTTGCTGGCCAGCTACCTAAATGTTGAAGCTCAGAACTTCAGAAGTTTGTAAAACTGTAGAATAATACAAACATTTACAATGAGTATGTTGTATGATTGTATTAAAATTTCCAAACTGCAGTTAACTTCAACTGTCAGATAATTATAGGAAAAAAAAAAAAAAAAGTATAAAATCACAAACTGAAAATACCATACTTTATTAAAGACACATGCACACATCCACCTGTTCTGATATGCTTGTAAAACCAGAGCAAGCCTCTGTTAGGAGCCTGGTGGGCGGAGTCAAGTTGACAGTGAGCTTCAACTCACCTGGTCTAGCTGTTGTATAAAAGGTGGTGGCAGTCAGCCAGTCTCTGTCTCCCCCTGGCTTTCACTCTGTTTGGTTTGACTTTGTGTTAAGTCTGTCTCCTTAGATATGTAAAATAAGCATATTTCAGTAATAACTTGTGTGGTCTCCTCTCCTTTGTCCAGCTTTGAGCCAGGCCAAGATATCATGTTAAATATTGTACGATAGTTTCCTGACAAAGACATTATAGGTTGACACATAACAGCATTACACAGTTTGGGAGTTTCTTTTACTTTTACTACAGAGTGCAGAAAATCATTTTTCTGTCTTTAATTAAACTATATGTTTTGCACATTTACCCAGTTTGGGTTTTGTGCATACCTTTTCAACCTTTTCAAGGTGATGGCATCCTGGTAACCAGAATCTAATCAATTGCAACACTACATCAAATGCCAAAGGAGCATTGACTTGAATTATGTTTCATTTCTCTTTCCCTCCCTTTTATTTCTTTTTAATTTAATTTCTCTAAAGCTACGGGAATATACTTTATCAGGAAAAAAAATATATACTGCTTAAAAAATGAAAATCTTTACTAAAGTACATTTTAGAATTTGTTCAGAAAAAAATTACATAAAAACAGTCATTGGAAACCAGAATAAGTCAGTTACAGTGTCTCTGTTGGTACCATTGTTTAGGTATTGAGAATATGCTTGTGTTTTAATGTATTTAGCAAAGACCTTTAAATACACAAAATAATTCCTTAATTTTATTAAGACCAGTATAAATGAGAACCTTTAAACAACATTGCTCTGGAGGTCAGGGGAAATAGCTTTTGAACAAAAATGCAAGTTCCTTCCTTTTAAGTTGTAGGAAAAAGATTGTATCATTACAGCCTCATCTGTGCATTTTTCTACCTGGCGCCACCTCAGATGGCTGCCTGTTGCAGTTGCTCGGGGAATATACTTCATCAGGAAAAAATATATACTGCTCAAAAAATGAAAATCTTTACTAAAATACATTTTAGAATTTGTTCAGAAAAAAATTACATAAAAACAGTCAATGGAAACCAAAATCATCAACCCATGGAGGGTTGTATTCAAAATCACACTGAAAATCTAAATAGAAATTTGAAATCACAGGATCATCCAAGTTGAATGAATCAACTCATAATGTGACTCAAAATGTCTCATAGGTGCTCAGTTAGATTTAGGTCAGGAGAATGTGAGGGCCAGTCAGTGGCATCAATGCCCTTGTCATCCTACACATTCTGGCCATATGAGGCCAGGCATTGTCCTGCAGCAGGAGGAACCCAGGGCCCCCACCAAAATAACTGATTTCATAACAACACGTCATGGAAGTCAGAGTATGATTAGCTATGACGTGGAGATTTGTGCGGCTCTCAAAGAATATGCCTCCCCAGACCATTACTGAACCACCACCAAGTGTTTGATGATATTACAGGAAGCTTTTTTGCTTCTTTCATGCCTGTCACATGTTACCCTTTTGTATTTGGGGTTTGTCCTGCACTTGCTTCTCCGTTGCTGGTGAAAATAAATCAGAATCACACAGACTGATCTCTTAAGTTTAACTGACTTGGTGTACTGTCAAAATTAAGTGTATTTTTGTGTATTTATTCTAATATGAATTTCAGGATCCACATACAATGTTTTAAAAACTGTTTATGTATGTAAGTAAGGCCAACTAAATGTCTATTCTAACAATATACATAAGTGATTATAGCTTGATGAAAGTAATAATTATAATTTGATTTAATAATTATAATTATTAAATTACAATAATTTAATAATTGTATATATTTTAATTATAATTGTTTCCCTTTTTGCCTCTCTTTGAGTAACTGTCATGATATGACATCAGGACATACATCATGTTTTGGGAACATAAAAATATGTTCTGTATTTTTTCAATACATTTGTTTTTTATTACAGTTTTTGTACATTTAATAATAAAATACCCACAGAATTGCAGAAATTAAAATGAAATACATGAAAATCTACATTAGTTCCCCTTCAAATGAGACACCACTTAGAAATCAAACGGCATGTGCAGCACTTTCACTGAGAAGCAGCTTGTATCTGTGTCAGTGGCACATGATATGAACACCTCCTTTGCAAACAGCACTCTGCAATATATTTACAATAAATGTGTTTCTAAGGTTTGATGGACAAATCCCCAGTTGGATAGATCTCTACAACATAGAATTAGACTAATCCTTATATTTCCTTCAGGGTAAGTGATACTACATGTAATCCAGTATTCGTCTTTATCAGTGTCAATTGTAGTCTTGTATTCACTTTCTAGCAATGCATGCACAGACTAAAATGAAAGGGGATTTTAATTCAACAATTCATTGTACATTGTTAAAAAGATACAAGCTTTGTCATGTATGCACACAGTTTGTTTAGCCTTACTTAATTTAGAGATTTCAAATCATGGCAAGACTTGATCTCAGACAATGACAATGCCCTAGTATTTGCCAATAAATCTAGACAAAAACCTAAACAGCATGTATATGTAGTGCCACTACAGTTAGTGCTAGCCTAGTGATAGCCAGATGCACCAGGTATGTGCTATTATTGTTTTTTTGCTGTGTTGTTTTGAGTTGTGAGTATGTCAACTTGTTTTCCATTTCACTTTATTTGTCTCAACTGGACTGAAGCAAAATTCAAAATTAAGGGACTAGGTGCTGAAATAATCCTTTGTGGCTCATATGGTGAACTGGATTAAAGCAGCATTGGCATGTGGGGTATCATGTGAGGAAGACAGAAGTACTGCTGTTAGAGGCATTCGGGGGGGGACATAATCAAAGAAGAAGAAAGAAATAATAGGCTCTCCTTAATCATGTAAAATGTAATATGAACATGCTTGCAGCTTGTATGATAAGTTAGTGAACGATTATCCATTTCATCAAGACATGGCTATAGGTACAGCAGCATTCTTGGTCCATATCAATCCGGTTACAGGGTCAGTTACAGTGTCTCTATTGGTATCATTGTTTAGGTATTGAGAACCAATACACTTGTGTTTTATTGTATTTAGCAAAGACCTTTAAATACACATAATAATTCCTTACTTTTATTAAGACTAGTATAAATGAGAACCTTTAAACAACATTGCTCTGGAGGTCTGTGGAAATAGCTTCTGAACAAAAATGCAAGTTCCTTCCCTCTAAGTTGTAGGAAAAAGATTGTATCATTACAGCCTCATCTGTGCATTTTGCTACCTGGCGCTGCCTCAGGTGGCTGCCTGTTGCAGTAGCTCCGGTTAGATTTGTAGTTTCTATCATCTTTTTCCACTTTTTTTTATATCTTTTACACTTTTCTTATTAGGTTTTTTGTTCACAATGGGCAGCTCAGTTACCAAAAGTTTTTTCGTGGTTTTGCGGGTGTTTTTAACTGTTTTTGCATCGGGGAGTCATGGCAACAGATGCGGCTGGGAGCAGCCGCATTATTTACCAGCACGATCAGCTGATTGCACTCTCTGGGATTACAGTACTGGGAGAGAGGCCCCAGATCCCTGCGGAGCTGAGGAGAAGATGCTGGGGATACAGGGCAGGACAAAAAGAAAAAACGGAGAAGGTTTAAACCTTCTCTTCCTTCTGTTGTTACGGGAAATGTGAGGTCCCTGGCAAATCAGATGGACGAGCTTGGAGCGCTGACTACGACCCAGCGCAGTGTGTTTTTCTGAGACATGGCTGCAGGAACATATCCCGGACTCCAACTGCACCATCAGTGGCTTCCAGACTGTGCAGGCTGACGGCAGGCAGAGCGGTAAGAAGAGAGGAGGGGGGATTGCGGTGCTTGTGAGTAACAGGTGGTGTAATCCCGGATATATTACTGTTAAAGAATGTCTCTGTAGCCCGGACATTGAACTGTTAGCTGTCAGTCTGCATCCATATTATCTGCCGAGGGAGTTTACTTGTGTTATTATCATCACTAAATACATCCCGCCGTCAGCAGCTTCGGAGATAGCATCCAAACGCTTTCATAATAATCATGGGAGACTTTAACCACACGTCTCTTTCCAACATTCTCCCTACTTTTACCAATACACCCACTAGAATGGAGTGGAATGTTCTCAATGTTCTGTGGAATGATCAAAGTGGAGGAGACATTGATTCCATGACATCATCCCAACCAGGACAGTGAGGTGCTTCTCAAACAATAACCCCTAGATCAACTGTAACCTGAAGGTGCTGCTGAATGAGAAGAAAATGGCCTTCCTGCAGGGAGACAAGGACAAGGTGAAGGAGGTGCAGAGACAGTTAAAGGTGAACCTGAGGGAGAGTAAAGACACCTACAGGAGGAAGCTGGAGAACCAACTCCAGGAGAACAACATGAAGCATGTGTGATCAGCTCTGTGGAATCCTCCAGCGTCTCTGACCACAGACCACAGTTTGTAGAGCTGAGATGATGTGAGTCTGAGCAGGTGATCAGTAACACAGGAGCACCACAGGGGACTGTCCTCTCACCTTTCCTCTTCACTCTG
>JAUBNQ010000028.1:14710247-14723287 GCA_032353495.1 Ctenopoma kingsleyae | reverse complement strand
AGGAGATATGTGATGTTAGTTACCTAAAATGATTTAGTTTTTCTTTTTTTATGAGGGGGACCCCGCATATATTGGTATCAGTTTATATCTGTATCCGAAATTAAGAGTTAGACAATATTGGTATATCGATATCGGTAAAAAAGCCAATATCGAACATCCCTAGTTATAACTAATAAGCATTATAACTAATGAACATACAGTACACACTACACACATAATCTTACAAGCACTTGTGGTATTTGTGGTTCTTGTGGTACACCTTAATAATTCACTAGTGGCCAAAACACTGTACATACTTCAATCTTGAAGAAGTCAACACTGTAGTATATTCTCTGTATACATACAGTACTGTTCATATTACTGCCTCAGGGATACACACAACATCACATGTTTTCCTACACCTCTTATAACTCTCTCAGTGTCTTGATCTTACTAAGACTTGTACTCTGAGTTCACAAAGCAGTGTGCAGGGTGTAATTCAATTAAGCTATATATAGCGTGAGAGCTGGCTGCTGGTTTTTATGGTCCATCATCTCAGTCATTCATCAAGAGACAGGGTTAGTGGTCTTTATTCAAAGCATTAAAGACTGGTGCTCCAAGCTATTTCAGGTTGTTTACAATGACAATATTGTCAGTATCTTAGGTGTATATTTAGCATTACCTATTCAAAGTGTCAAGATATTAATGAAGATTAAAAAGTAAATGTCTTTAATTGTTTAAAACCAAAGCGCATCTATAGCTCAGGTCAACATGCCTCAAGTATTATTTTAGACATTTTCTCTTTCTTAATTCTTGCATGAAACAGTTTAAGATATAAAGTTTATGTTATTTTAATTATGTATTAATGTATTTATGAATTTGCTATTGACGAATCTCCTGTGAAAGAACAATAAATGAATGTGGGGCTTCATGTTCCCTTGCTAGGCCTACCTACAAACAATTAGTATTATTAACAAGTATTTGTAACTGAAGAGTTTGTGTGTTAATGCATCCAGGT
The DNA here is from genome assembly GCA_032353495.1 of Ctenopoma kingsleyae. Lineage (NCBI taxonomy): Eukaryota > Metazoa > Chordata > Actinopteri > Anabantiformes > Anabantidae > Ctenopoma > Ctenopoma kingsleyae. Next base: position 14,722,290 of record JAUBNQ010000028.1, on the reverse strand, counting down.
AGCCAGTATCTGAACGACAGGCCTGCCTGATGACCAGGTCTGTATTCTGTAACCCAAACAAAGAAAAGTGTACAAGGGAAAAAGACAGGACCCTGCAGCCAATAGACTTATACTATGTGCACTATTTAAGATGCACTAATTTTTCCACTTTGAACTCATGGCCCACATCTAAATCGAACAGCGAATAGATTTGTTGAGGCTATCGCAAAGGTTTACATAGTGGGTCCCTGACACATCTGGAGTCACCTCTTACAACCTAGTTGCAACACTGCATCAACACCATGGAGCTGATTTTACATCACCACTACAAAATTTTCACAACACAATAATCTCATTAATTGCCATATTATCTGACATGGTGATTGATTTGTTCATCTGTAACACAAAAAACTGACTTTGCTAAATGCTACCCAGCACTTGTTTGTTTAAACCCAGAGCTAAATGTGTGGAGCCACTGTGTCATTAAAGAACAGTGCTGTGTGTTGTGTGCTGTTTACTATGATTTATTGTTATGCATACTTGATTCAATGACAGCTATTTAAGTTATATATTTAAATTGATTTGTGGGAAGAAATACATTTATTGAGAGTTGTTAATTCTATTTTATTCCTATTGAAGGAGTATGCTTAATGTAATGTGTTGATGCGAGAAAACTGCAGTTCCCAGAATTCTCGGAGAAGAAAGGAGGTGGGACTTCTCTCGCATGCTCTCCCTGAAGTTAGTTGTTTATGTTTGTTGAGCCGACAGCTAAGAGAGACGAACTTTGAGAAGCCATTATTTTGTTGTCATTGTGTTGTTTTCAAAGTTTTATATAAAGACTCATCATTTTCCATAAATGACGTCCTGTCCATTTTTTCACAAAAGGATTTGCTACACTGTGCCCTGAAAAGAAACATTTTAGGGCAGAGAACTTAGGTTTTCCAGACAATATATTTTTCTTTTTGTTTAAAAATAACCAAAAATACATCTAAATAGGGCCACAGTCACCTTCAACATCCCATCCTTCACTTATCTGTGTTCTGTTTGGAATAATCTGGGTAATAAAAATGTCAAAATTTTTGTAGGCCACCATGTGTAGCACGTCTTTGCAAATCAAACATTGACAACTCTGAGCTCTTGAACACTTGTAAGTAGAGCTCACTGAACACCAAATTACATACACAGATTCTCTCGTTTTGGATTATGATATCCCTTTCCTCAAAAAACACAAATAATTTTCCACAAACAGTTGGGTGACAACCTTTGGTAATGTTGCTCTAAAATATAGTAGCCATTTTCCATTTCATTCTCACAACCAATGTGCACATGGCCCTTTCACATCAAGTAATTGACCATCTGTTTATAACATCTGATACTCCACCTTCACAACCCCCAATTATAACAGCACATGCTTCCTAAACTTTTGAAAGAAGATTAGGGCCATCATAAAAATATTATTTGAGTTCTGACTTTTTTTCTCAGAACTCTGACTTCTGAAAAGAGTCAGAATTCTGAGAAAAAAAGTCAGAATTTGTATACTTATAACTGAGTTAGAGTAAGAAGTAAGATTTCAACTGATATTTTATAGCCAGGGAGAGTTCAACAGTGGTGTCTACCTGAAAGAATTTGTGAGCATAATCCCTAGAAAAATGTGCAGGTGCTCAAATGCAAAATGAATTAGAACAGCTGGTAAAGGTGACTGGCATCCTCTGGGAACAGAGTATACAAAATATTTTTGCTGGTGCAAAAATTCCTCCCAATTTAAGTGCTTGTGGTCTCTGCAGGACAGTGTTAAAATATAGTATGAATGATTTAGTGGCTACGCAATATAGATGGCTGGTTGCCTTTTAAGAAGGTTTACACCAGACAGTCCTCCCAGTAGAAAACTGTTATAAAATCATAACTTAATGGATGCTAAAAACACATCCACGTGCATAGAGAAACTAGTAAGCCATTAGAGTTCAATGGACAACATATTAAAATGGTCCAGCAACTGTGTCCTCATGGTAATACATGTCAAACACTGTGCATGCTCAGCATACCTCACCTATTCTGAGTAGCTCTCACCTTCTATCCCAAGCTCCTACATCATCCTCTCTGCTCTGCCTCTTGTTTTGCTGTCTGCTTTGTTTGTCCTCTGTCATTTCTTGTGGTACTTATGTGAGCATCCCTCTTTACTTAGCTATTCTGTCCATACCTACTCTCTCTTACTCAAAGCTCCTACATCACCTCCATACACACCACTTGTCAAGAAAACAATAGTAGTTGTTGTCCTTGAAACTCCAACCATTACCGTTACTTTTCACAGTACTATTGTACTTCATATCAACTTTGACCATTTTCTACAACTTCTTTCTATCCACTACTTTCTTCCAACCTGTTAAGCCCTCTTGTGTCACAATTCCATCCACTGAGATGATGGAATTAGACGCCCCTATCCCCTATTCATGAGGCAACACTCATAAATTCACATTTCAAAACCAACTGGCAGTACATGCCAATTTAAACCTCCTTGCCCTAGCCTCACCCCATCTGTCTCATACACTCATGTCTTGCTTGAGTCTTCTCTGGCCATCCACTCCCCACTCTCTTTTCTCCACCCATCAATCCAAATCTCTTGCCTCCTTGCTTTAATTTTCTCTTCAACTATTCTACCCATCTGCTCGCTTTCTTTTGCTTTGTCTCTTTTGTTTGTTGTCTCTGGAAAGGAGCACACTTCCTCTCCTCTTCTTCGCACCACTCACCTTCTATAACCTCTCAACCCTCTGTTATTATCCCCTGACTTGCCTTTCATTCACCGACTCTCAGAAGACCTTCCAGCTAAAAGGTGTGAAGGAGGAACTAAGTGCTTTCTCCTGTCTATAAACAATGTCCTTTATGCCCGCGTGGCTCTGTGCCTGCCTGACTGTAGGAGGGAAAGAAGGAAGATGTCTGCAGAAATTTATCCATCGCTCAATCTCTTTGTCTCAAAATTTCTCACACTCTCTTTTCCACCCTGTCACCTTTAAGTGAAAGAATGGCCAGCAGCGGACTTGAAGAAAGAACAATAAAGAGGCAGTATGGTCAAACAAAAAACTTAACAGTTTATAGCTGTCCAGCAATAAAGGAACAGCACTATCTACTTAAATACCTAGTTTAATCAGTGGAATATTGAATGGCTGTACTTTAAAATAATATTAGCATACATTATTATAATTATCACCTTTTTTAAATTCATGACCTGGAAAAAATCCAACCCAGCAAAATACATTTATGCTTGATTAATCTTTGCTCTTGTGAAAACATGTCAAGTGGCTGGTTCAAAATGTACTACTATAGATTCATACTGCGTGAGCAAGAGGTGCTATTTGTACCTCTGAAGGGAAATATAATAATTTCTTGAGGACTTCAAGGGCCAGATGTACAAAAAATGCATAGGCACAAAAACCATGTGCCGTTTCCAACACAAACTGGTATCTATAAACATAAAATGATCAGAAGGAGATTAAATATACTGTAAGATGAAATACACATTTCTATACATGAACATTGTTTGTTTAGGTGTTTTGTCAGTATCCTTGCTTTATTATTTTGGAATCTACACACTTTGATTAAATTGTATTTTAATGTATAAATGTAAGTGTTTTGAGAGTTATCTTTCTTGTTATTTAGATCACTTATCAATGACTTATTCCAAAACTTTGAAATAGCAACTTTGTTTTAACATCAGCAACATAAGTCAACGATCAGATATCTTTCACGTACTTAATAATTATGATTTCGATTAATAATTCAGTGGTACTGGTGCTCTATATGGCCACAGTCTTGTGCAACTGTGTGATAAAACCTCACCAGTGCAACACAATCAAACTGTGCTTCACCTATATCCACCATAAGTTCTCCATAGTAAGGGTGTTCCTTGGGGTGTACTGAAGGATGGACTGCATGTTTGGTGTGTTTAGGGACAGTACAGGTTGTAGGTCATCCTTGTTTCATTATCAAAGTCAGAGCCCAAAAAGCAGTCCTCATTTCTATATCCATTCATTAAGCATTTGCACTCTTTTCCCTAACTGAGAAAAATAAAATCAGGTGAAAATGGTTATGCATATTTCTCTATACAGCTGGCCCCAGACTTACGCTGAGGCTAGGGCTAAAAAAAAGGTCAGGCACAGTGAAAACAAGATTTTTATTAGTTTTTGCTGTGTTCTACTTTGGGCATATAGGAGGCTTGGGCATTGAAATGAAGGACTACAAGTGCAATAGAATAATGACGAAAACAAAATAGAACGAGACCTGTTAAGAAGTATTATGTGTCTTTTGAGTTTAGGGGGCTGAACCATATGAACCTTATGCAAAACAATCCAGAACAAAAGAATGGACTCATTTTGAACTTGACTACATACCTGAACCTTTGCAATCATGTATACAAAACAAGTTAAACATAGCCCAAGGACACGTGTACAGAAGTAGGCATCGTGCTGAACAGGGTGCTGACTTTTCAATCATTACTGACATCTTCAACCAGAAGGCAAGACACCAAGTGCAGCAGGAAAAGACAACAGTCAAACAGCATCCACAGTCCCTCTCCCAGTTCTACAAAGGGTAAGACAGCGCATTTTCTTTTAATTTTTCCCTGCATCTCACTCTCTCATTTCATCATTTTGTATTGCTTTCTCTCTCCTTATCTATCTCTTTATGTGATTGGCTAAGGCTGATGCCACTTATGTTGGCTCTTTCGGGCATTTCATTAAAGTGCTTCTTATATCTCATTCCTCTCCACATTCATTTGCCTGACTCTGTGTTCCTGTGTGTGTGTGTATAGTATGGGCAATTTCCCCTGTGTATCTATCTGTGCCATGGGGAACTGCCAGTAATGATAATGGCCCAGAAAACAGGAGAAATACTTCTGATGACCCTCTCCTCTTCTGTCCACTTTTATTTGTGTTTCTCTGAACCAGTCTTGCCCAGGTGATTTACACACATCATCCATTTGTCAAGGAGAAACAGTCTTTTGAGCTATCACTATGGTAACTCAGTAGTCTGACTGACAGCCTGTCAACTGGGCATCAACCATCAGCCAAAGGGAAGTGTGTAATCATTTCCCTTGTGATAGATGGAATGGCAAAAGTGTAAAACTCAGAGGATAGAGTGTAGTTATTTCCTTTATGCAACAACTACAAATAGAACAAGTTACAAGAGATTGCATTAGTTTAAAACAAGACTGAGTTTGAATTTCAATATAAATTGTTATGATCATATAATGAATTAAAGACATCACAGACATCATGTTTCTCCTCCCTACCTACTGTTTCACCTCTTTCTCTTCATTATCTTTTCATCCCTCTGTTCCTCTGAGCACAAGTTTGAAGCAACAGTCAATGAAATGGCTTAAAAAAATAAAAAGCCAAAATAACAACACTAAAGACATACAGAAGGGGAAAGAGACAGAGGTGGAGGGGCAGAGAAAGAGAGAGAGACAGATTCAAATTGTGCTTGTCTGACAGTGGGAAATGTACTTTCGGAGTGAGAAAGTTATGAACAAATCCACGTGGACATGCACACAGCACAGACACATGAGTACCTGTAGTCCCTCACATCTGGAAAAGCAATGGAAGCAATTCTCCTTTTGTGTGTTTGTGGCTGACACTGATGGGTACAATGCGGATAAAATCTATAGTCTAAAACATGTTCATCATTTGTATTCAATTTTTGTAATACAGTCAACTCTCATGTCGATGGAACCTTGATTTCAATTGCACCGAATAAACACAGTGAGGCCACATGAGAGCACTTTAAATCCAAAAAGCATCAAATCAAATCAGGAAGAAGTTTTTTGGCTGCTGGCTGCCTGTGTAGTTTATGACTCTAATAAAACACAAGCATTAGAGTGGGGTGGTTTTCTACTGTGTGTATGTGTACTTTCACTATCTCAGTATATCAGTGCTGTTTATTAATTTATTGAATGTTTTTGTCCACTGGTCAAATAGTGTTCCACCAAGCCAAATGTTCTTAAGGGAGGGTTATTTTCAATTTTCAATTTTCAAACTCCAGTGAGACCAGTGCAGGGTGTACCCTGCCTCTCGCCCCATGACAGCTGGGATTGGCTCCAGCATTCCTGTGACCCTTGAGAGGAAAAGTGGTTAGGATAATTGATGGATGGATGGACAAATCCTCCAGTGAATAACTGATCGTACTTTGCTATTAGGTTATATTTGTTTGTGTGTTTGTTTATATACCTGTGATGTGGCTTGGTTTATGACCACATGGATACAGCAGTTTAAAAGAACAGATTTAATAAGACTGTTGAACTAAATCAAATACTGCTCAAGTCCAAGGTGAGTATTCAGATATAATATAGTTTGCAGAATTTCTAATTCACAGCTGAGCCGTTATCATGCTAGCTATAGCTGTTTGATACACTGTTTGCTGTCTGAGCATATAAACTGATGGAATTAATGAAGCAGTAAAGAGCAAAAAGAAAACTCTCAATGAAGCTTTAAACGTCTCAAGAATCATTGAATACTTTCTTGTGTTCAGAGAGTACAGTGTGAACACACAGTGGCTTGTCAGATCATCCTAAAGACAGTTGTTTCCCAACAGCACTTCACGCAATATAACTTAGAAAGGGTTATATCTCTATCTACCGATTCTGACTGGTTCACCCATACACAACCAGAAAGCTCAGAGTGCTATTGAAAGTCTAATTCAACCATGCTATAAAATTATAAAATTGTATTTGCTAATGTAATTTGTATGTAAAGCTGCCATTTGTAGTCAAACAGAAGAATTAGCATACTATATAGAACAGACAGCGTACACACTGTTGTTTGTCTTACTTCTGCATGTGAAAGTATTGGGAGGCATTGGGGTTATTCATATCCATGTCACAGCACAATAGGTATCAACATCACCTCATAGTAGTTCATCATCTGTGTCAAACTACAGAGGGAGGACAAAAAAAATGATTTAACTGCAGGAATTCGGCGTGCTTTCTCTTCTGGTCGAAAAATCTTTAAATATGAATTTAAAGGAAATGTTTCATTTGGAATCTAAAGGGGAAAAATCTCTTTAAAAGATGTACTTTTAAGTTGAAGGACACCACTGCTTAAAAAAAGAGACTCCACAACAAAAATAATTTCACGGTAATCTTTTTCCATCTTCAGTGAAGGACTTTCTTTGTGTATTTAGAGAGGGGAAACTGGCTGTCAAGCAGCCATACAGACTGACACAAAGAAGGAGAGAGAGTCTGTGTGTGTGTGCACGCACACTGGTCAATGCTCAGTAGGGGCAGGAAGGAAACCTTTCAATAGAGATGCACTTCTGACTTCAATGCAAATGACACTTTCTATCTACCAACCAATCAACAGACCTACCACCAACAGAGCACACACACAACTAGACACATTATTCAAAGACCAAAAAGTCTGGTTGGATCTGGTTTGCCCCCAGCTGTCAGCTGCTGGATTCCACACACACGCACACACACAAAATAGCATCATATTGCGTCTTGTAAAATGTCAGTGTTGCCATGGATATTCCACCCTCACAACCCCCAAGCAACACCACCCCCCATTACCCCCGATTAGGAGGGAGGTTAACTGAATTGTTGCAATTCATCACTGAATAAAGGCAAAAACTGAGAGCAAAAAAGATTAAGTGGGAAAAGAAAATGAGAAAAAAATTGATAGAAATGTGTAACGCTGAAAGAACAGTGGGGTCAACATCTTTGCAATTTTACCATAACCGCACAGAGGTGGAAAGAAAAAATTAGTAGAGATGAATGTCAATAAAAATAAACATAAACCGTGTGCTCAGTATTAGTGCATCTGTGTGTGTGTTTCACTGTGTATACAGTTGTTAGACAGTTGGATAAGTAGATAAATGAAGGGAAGATGGCAGCAGGAGGAGGGCTTCCAGACCATGAGTGATGGAACGGCCTTAGAGAATGTGATGTCTTTGGTTGCTAATGAGACTGCTATGTGCATTTACATCCGCGAATGAAGACACAAAATGTTGGCAGATGAACAGAAACATGAAGACAGAGTCAAGGACAGCGAATGGGGCATAACATAATACTGGCCCTGGTTTCCATGGTAGTTAATTTCAGCTTACTGTTTTTATGTGTCAAATTGTAATGTGGGGAAACAGAAAGGAAGTAATGAGAGAGGAAAAGGAGCTTGATGACCTAAACAATAGATGTCTTGCTTTTTTTATACATATGCAATAACATTGAGTTGCGACAGAAATACACAACTAAATGCAGCTATGAGTGACAGCATGAAAAAGAAATAAACAAAGTTGTTTACTGTAATGAGAGACCTATATGACTAGGGATGCTTTGGTGTTTGAAAGTGCCACCACTGAAGATGACTCTGCTGTCAAACATAGTTTGGAGAAACAGGTTTCATACTGATCACATGGGACACATTTTCAGTCACAGTCTAGACACAGATGGATATATTGGACCTATAAGAACCCAATAAAATTGTTTAGGGAAGCCCAAAGAAACCACAGTGTAGGAAAGAAACATATTTTTTTCTGTCTCTCTTGCTGATCATTTTGCCATGCCACAGCAGCTGTTTTAGTATACACTATAAGCACAGTCTCTTTTTTATTATTATAGTCAAGTGCACTCATTTTGTTTGATAAAAGGGTCACGTAAATGTAGAAATAAACACAGTTTCCACAAATTAAGCAAAAACTGTAATAAATAACATAAATAATGAATAATAATAAATTAAATAAAGTATATAAAGTAATTGACTCTTGAGGAATACATTTATTTTAAAGGTATATCAAGTTCATGTTCATGTTGTTGTCCAACTTTAACCAGCAATCAGTCCAGCACAATGTCATTTCTTGAGAGTGAACAGGTCTAAATGTGTTCTCTGAGTCTTGTCATTGGAGGACAATGAATCCATGTTGTGTTAATTAAAAGTAAATGAATAAAGCTGATGTAACATTCATGTTGTAGCCCAAAAATCCATCAAGGGGAGATACCTGGAAATACTGCATTTCTATTATACTAAACCAAATGGATTTAGTTTAGTATAATAGAATAGAGAAAGGTGCTAAAGGCGAATGATTCATTCTCACTTAGTGCTGAACGACTAAGTATGAATGACTCTGTAGTTGACTTGACATTAAGCTGTATGAATGCATGAAACAGCAGAGAAAAATGCAAGACAGTGGTTAGGAAACGCATTAAGTGCTTAGAGAAAATAGTAAACCAATAAATAGCTCCAGGGATTTACGCTATGAACAGTATGTAGGTTGGGTGACCTTAAACTCCAATGATCAGTACATGAAATTATGTCAGCAATGTCCTGTGACTTTACTGACTGTTCTGGTACTAAAATGCAGTGCAGTAATGTTATATGAGCAGGTAAGCTATTTTAACATTTCTAAATGCCCTGATTACAAAACAGAAGTTTCAGTTTTGTTGCATTCTGAATGAAAATATCTGCAGAATGATAAGGATTGAGAAAGAGTAAGCAAAACATCATTGCATGTTAATTTTACAATTTGAAACGTGCTGCCCTATTAATATGAAGTTTTGTTTTTGTCTGTTGTGTCTACATGATCACAGTTTCTTCATCAACATGATAAAGCCTGACTTTAGTCATTCGCATCACACTCACACAGTCTTTCTCATACCCTTAAGACATTTGCTTCATGCTGAGTTTAGCACTATACCACACTGTTCGTGAGAACCAAAATGAGTTCCACCATGTCAGAATAGATAAATTGAAAAGACAACAAATCTTCTAAATATAAATTTCAGTCACTCTAATCCACTGAAACTTTAATTAAGAACTTAAGAAGATGGAGCATTTTATTTTCATTTTTGAACACATCCCGTTTTGCATTAGCAGTCCCATAATTAATCTTCACTGCTACTAAAGGATTTTCAATCCAGCAGTTTTTCTGATGTCCAAGTTGAGCCCTTCTGACTTGGTTCAATGTTTGGAGCTGTCCATGGTTCTGAATGTTTTCAGCTGCCACATGCACCACAACATTAATACACCTGGTGGATTTAACATTGGGGCTGACCAGTGTACAGCATATGTACATCTGAAATATTTCATATCACATATACACAAATAATTATAGCTATTGCAGCCATTTATTGTAGTCAACTGATTGTTTTGATTAAGTTTAATTTTGATTTATTAATTAATCTTTTTTGTCCTACCAACAGTCCAACAATCTGTATTAAATACAACAGAGAAAAGCAGCAAATCTTCACATCTGAGAAGCCAGAACCAACAAATGTTTGACATTTTATCTTGATGGACAACTTCAACAAACAAATTTTCTTTCATTTGATTTACAACAATTAATTAACTAATTCTTTCAGTACCACCTGGCAGGTTAGTACTTGAGACTTTCACAACTGTTTATTAGAAAAGATTGCTTGCCTTTATTCTTGATTTATTGCTGAATTTTGCAGCCGTTTATAAAATGTGTATGTATGTGTATGTGTGTTCATAAAAGTTAATGGAATTAATCATACATTTAGATTATTCATTAATGTGCATTCTGGACAGTATGTCTTTAGTGCATTAAATAAGAGATTCCATATAAAATATAAAAACATCTACTAACAGGAATTTAGACAATGGCAGGCTCTGTCATATCTGTATTTTTTAATCTTCTAATTTGTAGGTGTGAGGGGATTTTCTTTCTTTTTAATTTGTGTGGCAGTGCACAGATACTGCAAATACAACTGTGCTCTATGCAACTGTGCTCTATGCGTGCGTGTGTGTGTGTGTGTGTGTGTGTGTGTGTGTGTGTGTGTGTGTGTGTGTGTGTGTGTGTGTGTGTGTGTGTCTCTGTCTGTGTGTGTGTCAAGACTGATTAAAAATAAGATGTGACAACTATTGAATTCCTCCCCGTTATGGTCTCCTCCCACTCTTCATTGTGCTGCCCCACCTTTCCAAAGACTGCGATCAATTACGTGATTCTCATTGCTTCAATCAATTGAGATATGAACTGAAACACACTGACATCCATGCAGACACACACACACACCTCCAGCCATTCTCTAAGTAATGTCTGGTGTAGTTACCATGGAGATAGGGGATAGAGTTTATGGAGTGAAATGCGGATATTATGACAGGAGCAAATTTTCAATTAAATACTTTGCAGGACGACGCCATGAGGTGGGGTGGGGGGCAGGTGATTTAATCCAAACCCATTTCCACACTTTTGAGGCAGTTTAGTATACACACATACACACAACACAGGGCAGAGAGCTCTTTTGAAATATGGTCTGCATTATTAGGGAAATGGTTAGAAATACGGTTATTGTGATATGTCATTTTTATTGCTCAATTCTGGATCTATAATGACATTATTATTAATGACTAAAATTCAATTTTTTAAATAGAAGATTGCAATCTGGTGACTGTGGAGGCCATTTGAGTACAATGAACTCATCATCATGTTCGTAAAAACAGTTTGAGACAATTTTAACACACTGCATGTTATCTTGCTGGAAGTACACAGTCATAAAGGCATGAACATGGTCAGCAACAATACTCAGGTAGGCTGTGACATTTAAACAATGGGCCCAAAGTGCTCCAAGAAAATATCCCCTACACAAACACCCACACTACCAACCTGAACCATCGATGTAAGGGAAGATCCATGCTTTCATCTTGTTTACACTAAATTCTGACCTTACCATCCAAATGTTGCAGCAGCAATCAAGACTGCTCAGACCAGGCACATTTTTTTCAATCTTGTATATCAGTTTCAATTTTGGTCAGCCATGTTCACTCTAGCGTGAGTTTCCTGTTCTTAGCTGACTGGACTGGCACTGTGTGGTCTTGTGGTGTATGCCTTCCAATCGCTTGAACCATTCTCCTCTGACCTGTGACATCCAAGGCATTTTCACCCAGAGAACTAACACGCACTGGATATTTTCCCTTTTTCAGACCATTCTCTGCAAAGCTTAGAAATGTTTGTTTGTGAAATACCCAGTAGCAGTTTCTCAAATACTCTATATACACTATACTATATATCAAACTACAGTATTTTCTGCTGAAACATCAAATATAAACCAGTCAGCCTGAGCACT
>JAUBNQ010000028.1:14688246-14710147 GCA_032353495.1 Ctenopoma kingsleyae | reverse complement strand
TATATACACTATACTATATATCAAACTACAGTATTTTCTGCTGAAACATCAAATATAAACCAGTCAGCCTGAGCACTCTGACTGGTTTGCAGCTACACAGTCCCATTAGGCAACAAGTTGCTATGTACTGTGTGGCTGATCTGTGTACAGTATCACAACTACAACACTCCACCCTCCACTCTGTGTTTCTGCTGAATTTGCTGCCGCCTCTCTCTCTCTTCCTCTATCTCTCTTTCTTTCTCTCATAAAATCCCCCACATGTTCAGCTTAATGAGACTACATTTTATTTTGGAAGCATATTTCTTAATTATTCAGTATTTCTAAGGAGCGTGATTACACTATGATTTCTTTTAGTAAGCTTGTTCATCTCAGACTAATCCCATCATACAGACTGTGCCTCCGAGACAGTCACAGAGATATGTATATATATGAGGCATTTTCTTAAAAAGTGCTGTTGACCTTGTACACATGTGTTTAATTCCCTACATAATTTAGAAAATGTTGCTAGCTTATTTAATAGTTTGAAAATAGTGAAATCTTTTAAATAGTTTTTTCCTGTTTTTGTCTTTCATTTCTGCTTAAAAAGGCACATAATGAGACAGACTGAGACGAAGGCAATTGATTTGAAAGCCAGGTTACTAGTTAGCTAGATAAATACACAAAAATGCATATAGGAAGACATGCAATCAATTCATCAGCCACCTAACTACACAAACAGACGGGAAAACAGAATGTCCAGCAGGCGGACTGGCAAGGAAATGAGTTAGGCGGCCTGTTCAGGAACAAGAAGACAGGAAGACAGGGAAGTATCCATTGTACCACCCACAAATTTGGACAGACTAGTCAACAGACTGAGGGACTTGGAGGCCTGCAGGAGTTTAATCATTCAGTGATGAAAGAAGCAAAAAATCAAAAGCAAAGCCGGTTTGTCATTGAAAACTAACTGGTTGAAATTCAAAGCAAAAAAATTAATTGATGGAATCATTTGTCTTTAATAAATCCTGTACTGGCAATAGATACTGTTTGCTCTTGACAAATTAACTCAGACTCTCCCCATGAGCCTTCTATGGCAGCCAATGGTACTATGTGTCTGGCAGCTCCAAGTTGTGGCTGTGTCTATATTTATGAATGTGATGTATGAGACCACTGACAAAAGAAGAAGCACTCTCAGCAAAAGACATTCCCTGAACTGAAAAAAAGGTAAAACCACAAAGAATGATCCCAGCACAAATGGCAACTTAAAACACACAACAGTGTAAGATGTACTAAAAATGTAAGGACCACAAAAAGACAGAGACTGACACATATCGGAGGATCCAGAAACATGCTGTTTGCTCAGTCTGCTCGGTCAAAGAGCAAATGCTGTCTTCTCCTTTGCTGTCGTGTTTCTTTCTACTGACTGCATTTATTCCACACAATAATGATATTTCTAAATAAGACTCTTGAAATGCAGGGTGCTCACTGTCCTCAAACTAAAGAGGCAAGAAACAAACAGAGGTTTAGCCTACATGAACACAGCCCAGATAATAGAACTACTCAGTTTGGGACTTCAAGGGATTACAGTCTGAATACCAAACTACACTGCAGAGCCCTTATATCAATACAACAGCCTTAAAATGCTTCTAGAGGAGCATAATCACACGTACAAGTATAGTGCATCTACACAAGGTCACAAGGTGACAAGAAATACACCTTTGATATACCATTGCTATAGACATGCATTCATCTGTCTGTTTGTCTGAAACAAGCAAGCTCACATGTGTATTCTCTTCTCTTCACTCTCCCCGTCTCTTCACTCAAAAGCTAATCTGTTGTTTTTCATGTGTAAGTGTGTGTGTGTAAGTGTGTGTTTGTGTTTATTTCAGTGAGTGCATGGGTGTTCATAATGGGGGCCTTTGTATTTGACTATCAGTTAAATAAATCATTGAAAGGATACCAAGTTCTGAAAATTTCCATGTTGTCTCTTTAAATACATTGGGTTTGGTTTATCTTAAGTCAGAAAGACAATTCAGCTAAGACATGGCATATGATCATATGATTAAATGATGATGTAATTATTCCTCCACAAAGCACAAAAAGTGTAAATATAGTTTGATAGAAAGCTGAAAACTGTTCCTTGCATTAATACAATAATTAGGTGGTTCCATTCAAGCTATTCTCTTTTGTGAATGTCCATGTTCTGTAGAAAAGATTTCTTTCTACACTAAGGGCATTTACGAGGATGAGTCAGCACTGACATTTCTAAAAACACTATTATCATTCTTTACAAAGGAATGATACTAGTTTCTTACATCAAGAATTAGGTAATACTTCACAAACACTTGTGGATGACTATCAAACAAAAAGAATTGCTGTAATTAGCCACTCAAAGACTGTAGTTCAAAAGGATGGTTGTGACACATCATCTGTGTTGGCAGTTTAGTCATTTATCATAGAGACATCAATATGGGTTGTTCCGAGTTCAGATTGTGCAATTTGCAGTGATCTGGGATTAAAATGTTTACAGCTATAAAGTGAATGTGTTACTGAAAGTTGCTTAGCTGTCAGACATGCTCAAGATTTATTGTTTGTTCTGTTTGGATACTGTGTGTGGAAGGAAGTGAGTACTGTTGTCTGCTGTTCTTTTCTCTCTTCTCTGTCCACTCACCCCAACCGGTGGAGGCAGCTGGCCGCCCACCATGAGCCTGGTTCTGCTGGAGGTTCCTTCCTTTAAAGGGAGTTTTTTCTCTCCACTGTCGCCTAGTGCTTGCTCAAGTGGGACTGTTGGGTTTTCTATATAGTTCTGTATATACTTATATTTTGCAAGGTCCTAAACCTTGCTACGTAAAGTCCTTTGATATAACTTTTGTTATGATTTGGCGCTATATAAATAAAGATGAATTGAACTGATGCAGCCCAGAACTGATCAGTTCACTTCTGATCACATTTGACTACAAAATAATTCACAGTGAATAACAGTCGGTCAGAGTCAGTAACATAATAAAACCTTGTGATAAAAAAAAAAATAGGCACAATAACAAATAACTCCCACATTCATTTTGAAATGTACATAAGCTTAGTATTTAAGTAGTAGTATCCAGTAGTACTTCATTTGTTCCTTAGACCTCTGAGGTAATCTTTTCTATTAACAGTGCTTCAACTATCTTGATATATACAGCTTTGTAAAATATCAGTACAGAGTAATACAAGCAACTACTTCATATCAACTGTTTCAGCAGGACATGGGCTATTTAAGATGCATTTTCAGTTAATATTAATATTACGAGTTCTAAGAACTAAAAATTGGTCAATATTTTATCAATTTCCAACAGACTAATCTTATCACATTTATAGCCCCAAACTATTTACATTTAAATCACAACCAGTGTATTAAGTGTAAGTGTAAGTGTATAGACATAGAAACATGTCTTTACTAAGGCTGCACCCAAATATCTGCATAGTCATTCATTATATTATATTCAGGTTTCAATTTTGATAACATTTGAGAGATACAACAAAAGTTAACTCTAACCCACTTGAGCAGAGGCCAAACGGCAACCACTACCCTAAACATTGCCTTTGCATACCACTTATAACACGTCTGAGCATAATTTTTTAAAAGCTGCTACATCATGAACAAGACGAGAAGTTAGTTTTTACCAAAAAATATGGACCAACTAATCTACAATAGACATGTTATAATATCCCATCTCACCAACACATTGGCAACACAGTAATTTACGCACTTTATGAACACACACAAATAGGAAATGACAAAGAATAAATTTTTAAATAAGATTTGAGTTAAATTTATTTCAATTAATTTTCAAAGACTAACATATGTTAATTTAGATTTGACAAGATGCGTTTGACAGTGTTCCTTGTGTTCTTAGCCGTACTTTTAAGGCAAACAGTACAGAATGTTTTGCCAAATAAATGATAAACATGTTAAAATTAAATCACAATCCCAGCTCAGTATTGTGATATCTTCACCCAGCATACACACTGGCGTATCTGCTGGGCACTGTTGCTCCCAGGCACAATTGTTCATCACCAAGACAACATAGTTTTATCACCCTACCTTCTTGCACAGCCTGGAAGGGGTTATTCCCATCAACAAATTCCACAGAGATGGTGATCTTCTCTGTCTCCAAGATCTCATTGTTCAGATTGAGATCTGCCACGGCAAGACGAAATACCTCATCATCTTTCCGTGCTGATTCATCAAAGATGGCACCTATTGACAAGAAGGGAAGCAGAGAGAAAAGGAGGAAACTCTTATTCAGATGTCTTTAAAGCAGGGTAGAGACACAAATACGGTGTTACAATTACACAGCCTGTAAAGCAAAGTTCAGAATGTACAGTACAGTACCATTTTCTCCCAGATGGTCTACCTTTACAGCAACCTGAATCTAATTAGGGTTTGATGAGCTGTTTTACACTGTAAAGTAAAATAAATTAATAAATTTGTCACCAAAACGTTGTTGCACAGCTGAAAAACTGCAATAAACGGAAGTGAACTTAGACCAGTTCCATGATGAGTTTACTATATAAAGATACATTTCTCACTCAACATGTACCTTACATTTATTATATCAATATTATATCATTTTTATAATCATTTATTATATTCTGCTTGGACTATGTAGATCCATGTTTTTGCTGGTCTAGTTTAAGCAACATACAACAATTATCAGTGATTGATCACCATTTGAACAACACATGTCTCTTACACATGAGATGGTCATTTGATATACTTTTCCTGGACCTAAGAATGACTGCCAGAAACCACCTTTAAAGGATCACTGTGTATATCTAGCAGTGAGGTAGCAGATTGCAACCATCTGAATACCTAACCCCTTTCTATGCATGAGAGAGTGCACAGTATTCATCAAGTGCCATGTTGTTGAAGCACTAGTGTAACTAGATTACACTCCCTAAATAGCTGAATTTGGTGACCAAATGCTATTGCTTCGGTAAATTCAAGCTCCAACTTTAACTTGAAAACGTTAAATTACCAAAGCCAGGGAACCACCTCCCTTTTTAAATATAAAAAGAAAATGCTAAATAAAGTTTTCCATGATTACACACTAATGCAAACATAAAGATGAAAACTATATAGTTCTAAAACTATAGTATCTATAGTAAAATATCTAGTCCTGTTAATAAATCCCTCAAAATCTTTCACACTGCATCTTTGGAATAGAATTGTGTAAAGAATGCAAGACTTTGCTTGGTAATGACATGTTATGTCTAGATATAAAGGTTTTAAGTATTTTGCCTCTGAATCGGGACCCAGGTCAAGAAAGGAGGTTTGTGATTGAGAATTAGGTCAACATCAGTGTTCATTCTGTGGTCTAACACTGCCCAAGGGCACGATGACTCATCCAAAATGGTTGCTGCCCAAAGGGAAATGGAAGAACAAAAGAGTGATGAGTGCCAGTATCTGTTCTGGCAGATAAAGTCCACAGCAGTCAATACTAAATTAGTCATAAAATACATGTCAACCTGCAGTGTTGCTGAGACAGAAGACTTAGGCAACATGGGGTGTTGACTGGCTGGTAGAGATTTGATCTTTGCTTTGGTCTGTTACACACAATTAACTATGTTATCTTTTTCTGTGTTTTCTTCCCTTTTAGCCTCTTTTTTTTCTCAAAACAGCTTATCCCCTGAATCCACCAGGCTACTAATTGTGTAAGCCAGTGCACTGAAGCACTGCTAACTGCATTTCACTGACCGAAAAATAAGCCTCATATCATATTGTATAGTATGTGCGTGTGGGTGAGCTACAGGTTGCAACTTCCATTAATAACAGGCAGACTACATTGGCTGAGGGCTGTTTTGTACCTTATTTAGAATACTGTTGCTGTGATTGGTCTTGTGTAGTTCAGTGAGTAGAATCTGGTTCTATACAATAGGTTTTGCTCAGAATTCAAACAATGGTTCCACTTACTGAAGAAACTATGCTGTCCTAATAGTGCAGGACACAGCACGTTAGTGTAATGATCCTGTATATCACTTTAATGTGAAAAGGTAGGTATTCTGGTTTCAGGGATATGGCTGAAAAACCCACTTTTCTGTTTTATTACCAGAACAAATGTGTAGATTAATCCTTGTATAGGTTATTATATTGTATTTAAGCTGTTTAAAACACATTTAACTGACACAGAAGACTTTGTAGACGCCATTAATTTTTAAAACGTGAATCTTACTTTCTCTCCCCTATTTCCCCCTTGAGTTGCTGATAAAATTCTGAAGGACATTCAATTTCAACAGACAACAAATTCAGAACTAACATCTGTTTGAAGACAGCCAAGAACGCTATGCTAACCGCTTCCTCATCAAAAGGTTTCATAAAATATGTATCCTTCAATAATTCGATCCATCAGCATTTGTTAACAGTAAATATCCTCCCACTGATTGAGTCTTGGTTGTTTTTATAATCATGCAGTAAAGATGAGATGAGACAAACAGGCCTAATGAAAGTGATAGAGTGAAACACAGAGTCTCATTAACTATGGAAGCTAAATTATTAATGCTTGAAGATGACAGTGCTGGCAAAGGATCTGTACACATATGAAACTGTAGCTCTTTGAGACACAGGGACATGGTTGTGTCTAGAGGGCAAATGCACAGAGAGAGGAAAGAATTGAAAAAAAAAAACTATAATGGCTCCTTTAATCTTGGCTTCCACAATGGGGTTACCATAGTAACCTCACTCATACTTCCAGACATTATTTAAAAGCTGCACAGTGCTGTACAACACTCTCTTTGTATATGGTTTGTTCTTTTCATTCTTTGAAATATCTCACCAGCAACGTTTCTGGAGTCTAGTGACCACAGCCGTCACAACAGGATATTAAAAATACAGCTGATATTCCTTCCTGGTTCCTCCATTCTTTATTTTCTATGTGTGCTTGATAGCTGTTGCTCATGTGCAGTGATTCATTAGTTACCTGTAAAGCATGTGATAAAAAAACTACACCTTTTATTCTAGGTATGTATTGAGCAGCTGCACACAGAAATACAGAAATGAAAAACTCTTGAGCTTGACAGGACGTTTGAACGCAATTCTCATGTAATAGAAAAGGATGTCATATATAGAATTGGTTCTTTAGACTCTTTTAGAGTCACTAAACATATCAAAGTACCTGTAAAAAATTTATTATATTATTATTAATATTGCTAACTTGTCTGTCAAACGATTACAGACTCAAATGGCTTTATTACAGGTTTGATAGTGATTGTGCTTATGTGGTATTTACCACATAAACACGCTTAATAGTAACCTGTCTTGAAGAAAAGATTTATATACAAAGAGTTAGCTCACATAACAGTAGCACAACTAAAAGTCTGATCCTAGAATCACCCGTGATATCAAATGTGTGTCAGATGGAAGAAATGAATGAATGAATGAATGATGAAAAAAAGATAGGTGAATGTCTGCTATCCACTGCCTACAGCAGCATCCCTGCATACAGACTTGTAAAAACAGATGAGCAAATACGGACATAACAGACAGAATCCCTGCTCTTCCTCCTGTCCAGTAATAAGATTGTGCACAAAGGCAAACGTCACTGCATAAATCAGCCAGGGAATAAAAGCACTGAATCTTGCTTTACACGGACGCCCCAAGGGCAAAAACACATACAGCACATGCACAAACATACCCTGACAAACACACACACAGTGTATGTGGGCAACAGCACTAAATCATGAACCTGTATCCAAACTACTCCTGCCACCAAGTCAGCAGCATCACTAACGCTGGTCAATTTGAATGGGTACAGCATCCTAAAGTAGAGATCCCAAATTATTTGGTAGAAAGCTATTGATCAAATGTTTGCCAGTGGTCAAGTCTTCGGTGTTCATTTTTACTGCATTCACACTTTATAAAAAGACAATGAATAATGCGTTTGTCTCCTTAGTGCCAAATATTACCTTGGAATGGATGAAGGATGCAAAAGAAAAAGTAGGAGTCGAGCACACTCTATCAAGGAAGCACAAACGACTAATAAATTTAGCAGTTTATGAATAAATCAGTCTTTCATTGTGCTACTTATTTTTCACTTATTGTATCCTTTTCATTCACAGTATTTAAGAACAGAAATTTTTCAATAATTCATTAGCTATAGTTTTTACAAACTGATAAAGCTAATATGTAAAAAATGCTTATACATAAACCATTTCCAACACTTTTTACTTTAATTCTTAATTTCCTAAACACATATCATTGCCTAGTACCATTAGAGTCTCTTTGATATTTAATTTTGATATTTAACTTGATGAAAGGGATCAAAGTATCTAAAACATCATTAAACAAAACATGCATGAAACATATCATGAAAGATGAAAGGATGATAATGAGCTAATGAGTTAATATGTGGCCACCTAGTCTTCCTGGGACTCACATTAAAGGTCAAGTCTTACTTACACAGTTTTATCAAAACTAAGAGTCTACTTCTAGCAGCAATAAACAATACATTTCCAAAAAGAAATCTAACAGCTGTTGAAACATATCACAAAACCAACGTAAAAAAATTGCATGTTAGGACAAGGATTAGAAGATCATCAAAGTCCATCAAGTAGTTATTGAGCTATTCCACAAAAAAGTTCACCAACATCATTAGAATCCATGCTCTGAAAAAATGAGCATCTGTATCAATTTAATGTCAATCTATCCACAGATTTTAACTTCAGAAAGGCAAAAAGGTAAAAGCATTGTTTTTGAATATTAACAAATTAGTTTTTATAGGTTTTAGTCCAGTTGAACTGGAAGCAGACACATGACTAAATTAATTTAAAACTTAAATTTTTAACAGGGGATAATTTATATCAAGTAACCATTGACTTCACTATATAAAATCAGAGAATAGCATTCAGGCAGACAAAGGCACATTGTTGAACGTATAAAATACAGCTCAATTTCCTTATTAAATGAAGAAATTAGGATGGCACATCATCCAAAGCAGAGTTATTATGTTCCCACACTCTATAAAGACCCAGTAATTAAGCCAGCTCCTTCTCAGGATAAGCATTCAGCAAGTGTGAGGGATTGATTGTAAAGGATGATTTCATCAGGGGCAACATGGGAAGATGAGGTCAAGAAAGATGATGTTAAACAGTTAAAACAAAATTAGTCTCTTGTCATTCAGTTTGACTAACAGTTTTCTCTCCTTTTTAAGGTAAAATAGCGAAGAACTCTGCCAAATTCCTCTCTATATCTGCCTCCTAGTCTTTTATTCCCGTTCATGCAAGCTTTGAAGATTTCTGAAATGCTACAGGGGATCTGTTCCTCTGTCTCTCAAAGTAACTCACACACCTGTTGTTGAGCTGATGATAGTAATATGACAAAAACACTGACAGACTGGCAAGGATAATGACTTTGGAGGCGTGCGCACACACACACACACACACACACACGGATGATGTATCACTGATTTGTGACAAGGCTGGACCTAAGAGATGCCGTCTCAATGTAATAATGAAAGCAAGGTGGCAGCAGCACTGAGTGATGATAGTGATGAACAGGGGAGGTTATCGTCCAGGGTGTCAAATGTCCACAAACACACACTCACACACACACAGATGTGAGAACACACAAACAGGCTGTTATTTACAGCGCTGACGTGATAGCTAGAGGGTAGAACGTTTTGACACTTGGGAGTACAGCATAAAATTAATGTGTGTGTCTATGTGTGTGTGTGTGTCTGTGTGTGTGTGTGTGTGTGGTCACAGCAGAGCAGCGCAAGTTAGTGGCATATGTTAGGGACAGATATGAAAACACTTACATACATACAGAATATGTTATAGGCTCACTCACAGGAGTCATGCAATTTTACCAGATACACAGAGTAATAATCCATTTTTGTGTGACTGTGTATGTGTGTAAATACTATTTAATACTGTAGGTCAGCAGAATAATGTGTGCATGCACTGTGCAAGTGACATTTTGGAACAAAAGTGCTGATTCAGCAGTAGATGCCACAAGATACTGAATCATACCTGACAATATCTGTTCAGAGTGTTGCAGATTTCAATGCATAAATGATCTATGTTGTTATCTTTCCAAGTCATGTTTTGTATATACCACATATGATATGTTAGAACTTGTGGAGTTTACATTGCAACTACTGAAAACCAGTTTTCTACAGCCAAAAGCCATGTTGCCATGTTAACAGCATCAGCCAGAAGAATTTGTCATAGTTCAGCAGCACGCCAGTGCTTTGTCACACAAAGCTGTACCAAGGTCACTGCTATATCTTTCTCCCTGACTTACCTTTTCCACTTGCCTTATGAAGACAAAACTGTTTCCCTCATTTGCAGCAGCCTACCACAGATATCCAGGGCTTTGTTTCCTCCTACTCAAACAAACATACTTTGAGTAGGTGGATGTTTTGTATTCCATCTCAATTCATTAGCCAGCAAGCCAAAACACAATTTGAAAATAACCAATTCACCTAAAGGCATTCAAACCAAGAGTGCATCCAAGAAAGTAAAGAATGGACAATTGACACTGGCTTTTTTATTTCTGTGTTTCCCTTCACGTCAGCTCCTTCATGTCAGCTGCTGGCTGAGTTTGGCCAGGTCCAGCTCATTTGAAAACCACAGCTGACTCAGCTCCAGTCCAGCCAAGCTTGCCTGGGATGTTAAAACAGTAGAGCCAGTGGCTGAGAGCCAGATTTTAGAGTGTATCTAAACCCTAGCCAAGGTATAAGTAAATGTTAATTAGAGTGATAGCAATGTACCTTCTAAATGACCCAAGTTGTATATTCAGTTTACCTGCGTATACGGTTTGATTAAATATGTTTGATTAAAAAATAAAGCTTTGCAGCTTTAATTGTTCAGTCACCTGCCTCCTAGCTTCCTTGTTACCTCTTCATTTCACCCTGCTTCTCACTTTTAACCTTTTCCCCCTGATTTCTTTCTCCATCTGTCTTATACCCTCTCACCTTCAAGTAATATAACCATCTTTTCCTATTCTCTTTGTTCTGCTCTTCTGCTTTATAGGTCTGTTTCACCTATTCATTGCTCTCCTCCTCTCTATCACTCCTGTGCCATGTCCTTGTTCCCTTTCTACCCATTTTCCCTTTCTCTCCTCATTTATCTCTACCTCCCCCCCTTGCTCCTCAGTTCACTCTATCCCCCTGCTCCCCTCCCTATACATCCTTCTCTTCATGCCATCTCCCTAAGCACCACTCAACTCACTATCCATGCTCTCTGCCCCCATCCTCTCCAGCTCCCTCCTTCCTTGTTCAAACGTGATGCCCTGTATGACATTTAATCTAGGGTAATATGCTCAGGCTTGGAAGGCCTTGACATCCTTCAAGAAATGCTGTATGTCTATACATTGGTGTATGTAAGTTAGAAAGACAGGAACACAGAGAAAGATTTCATCAAGAACGTTTGCTTTAAGAACAAGATTTTTGCTGCAGTTTTTAGATAAATGCATTTTTTATAGCCCTCATACACCCACCATTTTAGATAAAGTAAAGTAGAAAACTATGGAAATCAGCTTCCAGAGATATGCAATCCATCACAACAAATATGTTTTCATCTTCAATTTCGTTTATAAAAGATACATTGTTGTCATATGACAATGCAGGTAAAAGCCTTAATACCTTGAAGGCTGTTCTTTGACGGTGTTCGACAGCATTGCATTCATGTTATACTACCAGAAAATCAAACTTGAAGGAAAAACAACAAGCAAACACTCAAGTCAAGATTAGTAGGGTCTGAGTATGAAGTTGCAAACTTGTATCATAATGCAAATGAAAGCACAGCTAAAATTAACCGATTACAAAAACAAATAAATAAATATCGAGTACACTGTGATGGATTACTTATAGTTTAAGTACAGGGTAATGTTAAGTTGGCTTCAACAAGTGAAAAAAACATTGCTTTTAATGACAAAGAATTGTGTATGTAAAGCAAATTTAGGGAGAGGGAGATTTTAACAAAACATTAAAACAGATGTAGCAAGGGCATAAAAGAAACAGATGAAGAAAGCGAAAAAGCTTTAAACAGTGTTGCTTTTTCATTTTGTTAAAAGTGTAAACATACCAAACCATTGGGGAACTGAAACTAGAAATCTACTTTTAAAGCAAGAAGCCAGTCTTTTTAAGCACCTTGAGTCTTTAAACTCACTATCCTGATTAATGCCGAACAGTTTTGAGGATTTTGCCTAAAGCGCTGGTAAGAGGCTTCAGATTTGTACACATCATAAATGTCATATTATATTTCAGGGAGGAATGGATTTTGTAGGATCTCCCTTGCCCTCCTTTCCCTGCAAACTGCATGTCTTCAGCATCTTCAGACTTTTTTTATTCCTTCACTCGTCCTCTTCAACCCTGTGCAATTAAACTTTATGCTCTTCTTAGTTCCCTATATTTATCTCGAGAACACCAAAACTTCTTCAATTCTCCTCCCGTTTGTCTCTCTCACCCTCATCTGCTTTCTCCTCTATCACACTTCACTCCTTGATACTTTTTGCTAATTCCATCACATAGTTCCTCTCCTCCTTTCTCTCCTTCTCATCTGTTTTATTCCATCATAGATGTGTCCTGTGCCTCCTCCACAAAATCAAAAACAGATTCTTTACATCCTCACCTGCTATCCTCTGACACTCTCATCCCATATCTTTCCCTTCCTCCTTTCACTCCCACCCACCACTCTCTTATTATGCTTGCTTCTTCTCATCTTGCGCCCCTGCTTGCTTATCCCTCCTGTCCGCCTTGCCCTCTACACCCATCACATTAGAGGGGGTTCTGTTGCCCATTACTCATGCAGTTCAGAGGCTAAATAGTCTCTTTCGTGTCCTTAGAGATTTCACTGCAGTTTTCCTCCTTTGCTGGAACTGGAAGTTAAAGACTAACTCCACTCAAAAATATGTTTTCCTCATGTTTATATGTCCTAAATTTTCTGACTTCTACTATACTGAGTGGTGTATGTGCAGAGTTTGTCACTAACAGGGTGTTTTCACATTGTTATGCTGAAGGGGGCTGGTGTAGTTTCAGTTCCTGGAAAGCCAGATTTTAAAATTAGGAAGAGAACATGAGATTATCTACTTTGAAAATAAAATCCAGTCACAGTTCAATACGCAAATAGAGAGCTCGGCAGTGCTTGCTAAAACCTAATACCTGGAATCACTGACCTGAAGTCAGCCAGGACAAACGTTTGAGTTACAGAAGCAAACTTTCATCAGTGGACAGGAAAATATGCCGGACAGCACAGATCTTGGATTTAAACCAGAACCTGGAGTTTTTTTCCCACTATTTACCAAAAGGTTCCATTTTGTGGCAGCAATAGCTAGAATTTAATTACAGACACCTACGGATGTTATAAGTTTCCTGATCTGCAGTGCACATTTCAGCCAGCAGTCTTTCCTCTTTCCTTTTTTTGTGGAAAGAAGACTGTCAGACAATATGTTTTTTCATAGCAGAGTGTTTATATATACCTTAAAATGTGACTGCAGTGGGAATGAAAAGTATATTCCCCTCTGGCTTTACTGTGCCCTAGTACTAGACATACAAGACATTGCAAACAGGAATGCACAAAACACTTATACAACAAAAGAAAAACCAATACAAATGTGCATAATGGTACTCACATACACCAACGGGGAACACATACATCATAAATATGCCTCCTTGGACCTAGTGGCCAGCAGCAATATGATGGTTCTAAATAACCACTAAACAGATGACCCATGATCAATATAGCAATACTAATGCATCTTCAGTAATGAGACATGTGTCTTATCTTCTACTTTTCCTTTCATTAACTGTGTTAGTAATTTGTTCTTTTTTTGTATCAACATTCCAGCTGCCCACTCACAGTAGAGCCGTGTTAATACTACTCCTGGTGTCCTTATTCTACCTCAGTCACTTTCACCATCTTTCTTTCTACCCATTTATCTACCTCACACTTTTACTCTTACCCACCCCACTATTCTTCTATCATATTACTTCACCTTCCTTCTGTATTTCTCAACCCTGTTTCCCTCAAGATCTCTATTCATTGCATTACCATCCCTATGGAAGTCCCTGTGTTTAAACCTACACCCACCTTGCTTATATTAATTACTGATATGCATTTACCCATACTGTTGACACATTAAACATAATAAGACACAGGCTGTGTTTTCATGTGGGGTCAGGTGGTAATAGTGGAATTCTAATGAATGCTAGTGTTGCATTGAGATTCAGTACAGAGACAAGATATCCATCACAATAAGGATGTGATGAATAACTAGCAAAGAGGTGGTATTGTGAGCATGCAGGATCAGGATATAATTCACAGTTTCTCAGAATCAAAAATTATTTCCTTTGTGGGCTGCACAGATTTGGCAGTGAAATTATGGGAGAAAGAAACAGACTACAAACGATCTGTTAGAGAAGTATAACATCTTCTATGATATAGCAGTGCTGATAATTAATGAACTGTGTGTACACCAGCATAGACGAGAAACTTACCCTTCACACTAGCACTCTCACGCTACACAGACAATAGACTGTAGAACAATAAATAGCTTGACATAAAAAGCCTTCTATGTATGTTTATATGGGTTTCCCTTCAGATGGACAGAATCATGTTTTAATATACTATAAGTAATGCAGGACACATAACTCAGTTAGATTCCATTATTTTTGCAGATGTTTTAAACATCAGTTTTGTCAACCTTCTATCATAATCTCTATTTCTACATAAATATGACCTAATATGTGATCTGTTTTCTTAGTTTGATGTTTGCAACTTTTACAGTGCTTCATAAAAGCTAACAGAAGAACAGAGGTGATTTGGGTGAATTTAAACAGAATATACATAACTAGGGTTGGTTGTGGAACACATATTTGGGATGAGCTGATGAAAAAGTGCATTTGTACTGTATTTCACAGTTTTATTTAGAGAGTATGAGCTAATCTATTTCAGAGCTCAGCCCATAAGCCCTAGACAATTTTCTAGGCAATCATGGTAATATATGAAAGTAAATTAGGGAAAGTAAAAAAGTATTTTGTTGACCCAATGTGTTGACTACAAATCCAAAGGCATGTGAAAATTGAGTAATATATTGGTGAATCTCTCTTTCTTTTGACAGTGATCACTCACCGCTGCTGTTGCTGGTTCTTGAGTAATTTTCTTCAGGTTATCATGAACGCATGCAGACACAACTGAGAAACGAGGCACTTGCATCAACTATGTCCAGAAGCTGCCATATTGCCAGCTAACCAGGCAGCCATATGAGTTCATTTGAAAGCCAGTACATCAGCAGAACCACTACACACACATACACACACGCGTGCGCATGTTTGAACAGTTCCAAGTGGCTGTTGTTTTATTCATCACTGCAGTAAGTCCCTCACGATCCAAAACCCACAGAGAGGAGTACATGAGTTATAGGTGGTGGGTCTATGTCAATGTATAGTTGTGTCTATTTGGGTGAGTTTGAATAGCTATATTTACACTGTGTATGAGTGTGTGTATTACTCCCCTGCTTAGAAAAAATGTAGGTTTTTTTAAAATATATTTTTAAGATCAATTAACCCCTGACAGTGATTTAAATGACATATAAACTTACTGTATTATACATGGTAAGTGATAAGCAAATGAAAAACCTCAATAAACTGGGGACACTGCTTGATAGCACACATTAGCTTATCCCATCACAGTAACAAACACAATTATAACTAATTATACAGTTGTCTTTTAGGAACAGACAACATCCAGTCAACAAAAAAGTTGGCTGAGTTAGCACACACAACATACTATGTTAGTTTCCGCAGAGGCCAACAAGTGTTGGTGAAGACAGCAACTGCTCAGTAGCCACAATATCTTTGAAAAAAGGAGACAAGCAAGTGTCAGTAATGGCGTGGTCCTTGGACTATTTACAGTCCAAAATGCAAAAGAGAGGTGCACTGCAAAATTGGTCAAAAACTAATTGCGACT
The DNA here is from genome assembly GCA_032353495.1 of Ctenopoma kingsleyae. NCBI lineage: Eukaryota > Metazoa > Chordata > Actinopteri > Anabantiformes > Anabantidae > Ctenopoma > Ctenopoma kingsleyae. The sequence goes on along the minus strand of JAUBNQ010000028.1, from coordinate 14,694,223 downwards.
AAAACTTGAAATACCATGAAAGTACTTCATCACCTGAAGAAGTCCAGTAGAATGTGTGGAATTGAAGTGCTTACAGAAATGGCAATGTGAAACCCATGTCCTGCACTGAACAGCAAACAAATCAATGAAAAAGTTCAGTAACAAACCATACTGTCAGTGTTTCTTGCACCTTACTACAACAACAATAAAACAAAAAAACAAAAAAAAATAATTACACAGGCAGTTGCTTACTACATTGCAAAATGCATGGCACAATTACACCTACTATAAAAACAGCAATTTGGTATACATGATCATTTTGTTTTATTTTAAAAAATTGCATTATTTACCTATTAAATGAATTCTAAATTTCCTTTAAGGGAAGTTTTAAAGAAATGAAATAACTTAAACTATACTGTGATAAAGTACAAACTATCTACTGATATTTCAAAAAAAAAAAGTTACAATGATATTATTGGCCATTTATTATTCACCCAACAAAAGAAGCTGTCTAATGTAATTTTGTTAAATGTTTCTCAGTGGGCAGTGGGTAAGTTGAAATTTGGTATGAGTCCTACAATGTTGCAAAGTGACCTCAAAACAGCTTTTCTGTCCAATCAAGATGTTGTGTAGTGCAAGACTTTGTGCACATATAGTTTATTTTTTATTTCTTCAGAAATCTAGAAAGTGTTTTGTGTGTACATGAAGACATGATACATTGTGTTAGAATGGGGCAAATGAAAAGAACCAAATCAGCAGCTGCAGCAGAGATGAAGCAGCTGGTGTGTGCTGGAGGGCAGAGCTCCATGTTCTGAGAGGATCCACTCAAAGGCACTCTCAGCTGATACTCTGGATACATGTTCAAAATGTTTACTTTCCCTGGCTGAGTCTTAGGGAGTGTGAATGATGTTTGCACTTGGGCTACGCTAACAGTAGGTGAACAGTACAAAAAAGATCAATGCAATAAAATTGCAGACTGACTTGCAAGACTGACTTTCTTTTCTAATTCCTTTTCAATCACTCAGTAGAGGTTTACAAATGCATAAACATTAACATTTCTAATATGATAGCTGATGCAGGAAGTGTACTCAATCTTAAAATAACACTCTCACACATACATGTATGTGCTGGTATGTGCCCCTGACTTTATATGCTATCAATAATACCTGTAATATGATTGATTAAAAGATGAATCTATAATGAACTGCTTTAATGTGTTGAATTTAGCACCTATGCATGGATTTGGTATCAAATCAGCAATTTTCTAGGACCAGCGGGAATACACCTTCTGACAGCACTTTCGGTTTAGTTCTTTTCTTTCATCTCATGAGCACCCTCCCACAGCGATTTTTTTCATCCAGTGACAAATGAATTTAAAAACAAATTAGTTATGAAACTAGAAACAGGCTAAAATCAAATGGTGAGCTTTAGTTTTTTATTTATTTTTATTTATTGCTGGTCAGTTGTATTCCATTGTCCTCTTTGCCAGTCAATTATATTGAGGCTACACAGATGCGGTTCTATGTTTGTAGGATGATAATAATCTGTATGTCCCTGTATGTAGAGAAAGGACTTAATGTTTTGTTGGTTTGGACATGAAGGCTTTCTGCAGTTCTCACCAAGGAATGGTGTTGATATTTGAATGTATTTCATCTTGTAGCCTTAAGATGTTCTTTAACACATTATTATCACCATATACCACCACCCACCCCTTTAAAAATGTAACAGTAACATTTTCTCAAGAGTATATTTCAAGTGACACATTCTTTATTGAGTATATTTTGCACAGGTAATTTTACTCACGTGAGTGGTGAATAATAGTCATTTACTTGCATGCAATTTTCCAGTACGTTTTCCAATCCTGGCACTTAATACCAGCAAAAATACATAGCTGTTGTGCATTAAGAGGACTGATATGCTATAACTGTGTAGTGGAGGGAGATGACAAGATGAGGCAGATGACTTTATGCCTGAACTTCCCCTAGGAGCTTGTAGGGAAATAGGAAGCTGCAGGTGATTAGATCACCTGGCAAATCATTCACCATTATCCAGTTACAAAAATTATTCATGCAGTTGAATATTCAGGAAAGGGTCAAATTCAGGGCAGTATTCTGTGGTGAATACACCTAAGAAACTAAAAATAAAATACTGCGGTCTCGCCTCAGCTCCTGGAAACACAGATACAAACAGTGGGGAGAGAGAGAATAATAGGTAAAAAGGAGGGGAAAAGAAAAACAAGAGGAGTAAGGCGGGGTTTGATAGGAGGGATGCTACAGAGGAACAAGACTGATTAAACTAAAATGCTCCATTGCATAATTTAGGAGATAATCATGATACACATTGGTCTTTCTAAAACTCAGCCCCTTAAATAAAAACAGCTGCTGAAAGCCAGTACAGGGAGAAAAATAAGCAGTGTCTCTGCAACAATCGACAGAATTATGTTGGAGGCATATTCATTTTGAGATTAGTCGATTTCCAAAGCAATCTGCTATGCACTACATGTAAATTAGTCCAGGAGGTCTGGATTTAAAATTCCAATCTGCTTTACCAATCTGTTTAGAGTCTTCCATCACATTCAGATTTCAGCTTTTAGAGAGGCTTTGATAAATTCCTTGACATATTACCAAATTCAAATTTAGTCCAAATGACACCCTTGTTAAAAGATCTAAGCTTGGCAGAGATGGTCAGAAGAGTTGGACATGCCAGTGGTAAGCAGTGGAATCTTTTTTACCTTGCATCTAACTGACCCAGAATGCGCAGTGCATGCTGTTATGGGGCAGCTGCAACATTAAATTCTAGTCTGATTGATAGTGATTGAGATTATTAACAGTCTACTGCTGTTTAAGGTACATATTCCCTGTTGTGGGATGGCAACCTACTTCAAGTGAAAGTATACCTGGCTGAAAAAAGATCTGAATAAGAATTCTAAAAAAAAAATTAAAAAACGAACCCTGAACATAATCAACCTATTCGGTTAAAGCAGGGGTAGGCAAGCCCGGTCCTAGAGAGCTGCAGCCCTGCTCATTTTCCAACCATTCCTGCACTTACAGCTTCTGATTGACTTCCTACACCTGTATGACCTAATCCATATCTACATACATCTATTAGTTCCACTAATGTTACCAATAATAGTAGAAAAATCAATTTCTCTCTTCACAAGAACCCATTTCCTTTCTGTGGCTCCCACTATGAAATGTAATTCCAATTAGTGACTAATTGGAGGATTAGAAAACCAAGGCATCAGTATCAAATATTTAATTAAACTGTAAGGAACAAAGTGAGCAAGTCTATCTACTTTATGTCCCTGCAGACATGACTGTGATTAGAGAGAATGAAACTTCACTCCATTTTCTTGTGGTCAACAGAACAGTAGGTACGAGTACTTAAAAGAATTAACAACTGTATGATGGCTACTCAGTTCTTTACTCTAAAAAAATACTACAAGCTGTTGAAAGAGTCAGAGATGCAAGTGCACTGACACATGCATAAACCACTTGGTAAAAAATCAATATAATGTAGTAGGACTGAATCTCACTTTCAGGAATCATTAAGCAGTAATTTCCCCTTCATTTTAAATTTAGTTAAAGTTCTGAAAGTTCCAAATCTATTCCTATTATCACTTATATTATACCATCTACTGTATTTTCCTGCCTTTTTCTTTGATCCCCTTTATTCAACAGATTAGTTTTCTTTCCTACAGGGTGAAGGTCTAGACTCTAGCACATGATTGCAATGGTGGGAAGTCCAAATAGGGAAGGCGGGAAAGAAAATGATGGGAAACAGAGAGAAGGGAAGACAAGGTGATTGCGAGGGAGAGATTTATTTGTTCTCTGGTTTCCTAAAGGATGGCAAACTGTAACTCATGAGCCAGGAAACATGTCACAAGAAAGTAATGTACAGTACATACAGGAGTTTCTATTCTTACCTACAACAACCTCTGTCAAGAACCAAGTGATGGGGGTGAAGCACAGAGGCAGAAAAGTACAAGAGAGTGAAAAGTAGAGATGAGCCAGAGACATTATTAAAATAGATGACATAAGTGAAAAAGCTTTGCAATTATGAAAGGAAAAAGAGAGCTACAGAGAATGAAACTAAAGTAAGAGAGAAAGATGGAGCAAGAGGAGGAAGGGGGAGCCTGGAAAGTAACAGAGTAAACATGTGAAAATGCCTTTGCTCACTCAAGGGAACATTTGTTGAAGGGAACACCAGCAGGGACTGAAACTGTATATTTCCTGTTAAGGGCTGGTGATGATTCAACTATAGTGAAAATGTCACTGTGAGGAAATTAGTATCCAGGCTCACAATTGTATTGAGAAAAGTTCAGAGTCTCAGTGCTCAACATCTCTATCCAACTCTATCTATGACATTTCCTAGACTAGGCATGCCAACAATGAGACACAAAACAGTTCAGAAATACTTTTACTTTTCTCCCCAAAATAGTAGCAATTGGTAAAAAAAAAGATCATTAGTATCCTAGATATGATATTATTTATTCAATTATTAAGTAACAATTAGTGAGTACATTTTTACTAATTACTAATGCAGCCTTCAAAGCCAGGACAAGACAATATTTAAGCTCTGTCACAAAGATGTGATACCCACACTGAATATCTAGTTTAATCTCAATATCTACCCTGTGTATGAAACTAGCAGACCTGGAAAGAGCACGTCAAATCTAACTGTCTACCAAGCTCATAAACTGTTTCATCTCAGTGCAATAAAGACAGCAAAAAAGGTGAAAGAGTTAGAGAGATGTGGAAGGTTCCTCTCTTCATAAGTATAGTCTAGCTCACATTTGTGTAGATGCACAGACCACTCCATTCAGTTCACTATGGATGGATGGCTGGATGAAAATTATTTATCAAAACACCTGTTAACCAAGCAGACTGGAGTAACAAACCCCCATCTCTTCCAGAAGTTCTAGGAGTATCCAGCATTTTAATAGTGGCTCCGTGACTCCCGCAAATTATATAAAATATACAGTAATATTTCTCTCTACTAAGTCATAAGTGGTCTACTGCGCATAGGAGCACACCGTTTAGAATTTCACACAGCAAACATTCCTCAAATACTTTCGTAATTCATGAAATGAACATTTAAGTCACATATTTGCATCTCTTTTCTAATTATTAATTTGTTGTATTTTATCTGATGCACAAAGAAAAAAAACAACAACATATCAGCAGTATACATCATATAAAAACACATACAAATTTTATTTTTCCATAGAATATTTAAAATCACTTGCCCATTTTTGCATGAAGCATGGGTTTTGTGTGCATTGTACTACACCAAGCTCCATGCAGTCACCTATTACTCCCATTTAAAAGTGTGAATCCATTGGTTTCTTAGTGTCTTCCCTTTTTCCACATCATCTCACTCACTTCTTTTTTTTCTTTAGCTCTGATTTTACCCCAGTCTGAGTCATACAGTCTGACTTTCTGCCAGTTTCTTCCTCTCTAGTCTAGTTAGCTCTCTTCACTCACTGTCCTCCACCATTCATTTTTAACATGAGGATGAGACAGAACTGTGCCGAGATACAGGTTGGAGGGAATGCTAAAGTCACATTAATACTTCTTTTTCTATTTGCATCACCAAGGCAGAATAGAGGTGAAAAGACACCAGACCCTGTATGACACAAGCAGACAGACTTCATGTCAGACACATACTCTGCTCTCTCCTTTACTCTTTTTTCAACCTTCAACTTTCCTTCATTCTCATTCACATCACTGTCTCTTTAGCTAACAATATCTGATCCTTTTCTTTTCTCATTCTCTTGCTATTCCAGCCCCTCTTCTTGCTTGTCACCTCATGTGCCAACATTTCTCCATTCAGATCTAATACCTGACTACAGTGAAAGCTATTTCTGTGTCTTTAAACAGGATTCCAATTGAATCAACTACAGAAAGTGGATAAAAATAAATATGTAATCTGTACATAATGCACAGTTTCAATGTAAAATGTTTCTTTGCCACAGCAAAAATCTTGTCATTGTTGT
>JAUBNQ010000028.1:14668273-14680411 GCA_032353495.1 Ctenopoma kingsleyae | reverse complement strand
ATTTATGCACATTTGTGTTATAATCTCCACTAATTTTCATCTTGATTCTGACTGTGTTTTCAAACAGCTTTCCTGTAACCCCATTTATTCTTCCTATATTAGTTTTTGCTCTAAGGAGACATATGTACACTTAAAACAACACACAATATGAAACTATACTCACAAAGCCACTAAATCCATACAGGGCACATTTACCTTACTTCCATAAATGTTCTAAGCATTTAGGCTTAGAGTGTGGAGTGACAGCCTAGCACAACAAAGTCAGCCAGCAAAATGAACATTGCAAATCTAGGCAATTACATTCACTTCTGCCTGTACTTTATTATCAAAAATATTGATGTGAAAATCTACAAACTAAAATGTTAAAATGCTTTGTTCATTGCATGCCAGTCAAGAATAAATTGGTTGAGATCTTAAATTAGTAGTTTGAAATCCAGTAGTCGCTCTACCATCAGTGGAATTCAGTGCTGAAACATGAGAAAACCTCCCTACAGATAGCTGCAGCTGCTTCACCTGAGGTGATTACAGAAGAAATGTGTGGAGCAGAATGCTGAATTGAAATGATCAAGCATTCTTTACCATCTTATGACCTATTTCTGGTAAAATCATGCAAAGAATGATTGCCTGGTTCGGCTGTTTCTGTATTCTCTCCTCTCACGCTGCTTCTCTTTCCATGCAGCAGTTCAGGGAACAGACAGGAATTCTTGCTTGTGTTTTGTTTTAATAATGAAAACATTGTCCACCATAAGACTATAGTACAAATTTGTGAGGCAGTCTTAAGGAAGGCCTGCTTTACGTATTCAGTCCTTTGTGTAAAAATACTTCTCACTTGAGCGTGTAAATGCATATGTCTGCATGCTCCACTAAGGGATTTTGACAGTTTCACTTGCAGTGTCTTTAAAGCAGTTTGAATAAAGAAACAATTAACACTCTCAATGTCCCATGAAGTGGAATACTGTTACTACCTGACCCCCTTTACAGAGGAAATAGCAAATTCAAATGTTTTTTTCAGCAGCTAACATTTTATTTATTAATCTCTTCATGTTTTGTTCAGCTAACTGGTCTTCTGCAGCAGCTCCCTCTACACATCATCAAACTCGAGATCAACCCACAGTCTTCTTCTGTGGGCCACTGAGCTGCTCCACCAGAGCGGCTGAGGGCTAAGTGCCTTACTTACTCAAGGGCACCACTGCAGCAGAGGAGAACATGATTCATTCAGTATCCCCACCTAAGAATGTTCCCTGAGAGGTTCAAGGTTACAACCATTCTTGATTTACAGTAAAATTGATTTCAGAACAGTTTACATCAAACAGAAAAAATGTGAATTTCATCTGAAGCTCTTATTGAAACTGAAATTCTAAGTATTTCATTTATAAAATACTCATACATACGTATGGGGATTAAATGCATTTTCTCATGTAATGTTCATTTCCATTTGCTTCTTATTGTTTTAGACCTGCTGCCTGGGACCCATATGAAGACAGTACAGCACTACACAAATCTACAGTAATACTACACAATATTGTTTTATCTGGAGTGGGTGGACTTTTGCAGGTGATCTGTTTAATTTGTCCGGTGAGAAATTGTCTGAGGATTCATTAGCAAAGATTTCTGTTGCTTTTAGGAAATAGTTCTGAGCACTAGACCTCTGCAGCAAAGCCTCAGATAATGACATTTGAAACTATGATGAGAGAAAAGTTTGATGTCTTTACTTATAAGTGTCTTCATCTTAGTAGCATTATAAGAGGATTTAGTGCAATAGCAAAGTTAGATTATTTCCTTAATCCACTGGTGATAATGTTGCAAAGCAGTAGTTCCCACTTGCCATGTTACCCTTGCTCATTTATGTCTCAAAAAGTAGTTGAATTCTTACAACTGTTTTTAAGAAATTCGATTGTCCTTTGAGGCTAAGGCTCTATATGGTCTTTGAACACTGCTAGAAATATACAGCTGTACTAAATATTTTTTCCAGGCCTAAATATTTGGCCATGTCAAGGAATAACAAAGTTTGACTTTAAGAGGATTGAAGACTCTGAATAACTTGAGTTATTCAAGTTAGGCAGTTCCACTTGCAACTTTACATCCATTCACTGAAGGGAGCAAAGTCCTAAAGATTGAGGTTAGGAAGAGCAACAGTACAAGAGAGAATAAAACTGAATAACAAAATATTCCACAAAATCACACTTGGATTGATGATTTCAATTTCAGTTTTAGTTATTGGCCTAGTGTGTTGATATGTTTAGTCAGTTTAGAAGTGCATAAACTCACTCTCCTCACACTGTGATCCGAGAATTATCTGTCCTTCAGACAATCTACAGTGGCATCTTTATGAAACTTTTAAAAGTTGTAATTTCTTTGAAGTGGAAACTTGTTCTGTAGATGGCTTTGTATAATCCCCCAGTTCAATTGCTTGCTGTACTGTGAAAAGGCCTGTTTTTGCGACAGATACTGAGAGCCCCCATCGACACAGAGAGCTTAACCACATTGCAGAGCTCTCCTTCTGCCTTTTTCTCTGTCTACCTCACCACCACAAACATGCGCCGAAACACATATTTAATAAAATATGTTCCTTTCCCACATGTTTGCCTCTACAGCCATGCCTTTCTCTCTGACTCTGTCCAGTTTCCCTAGTTTTTGTTTATCCCACATGGTATCACTTAGTCAACCTGATCTTATAAAAAATTTACAGACCGTTTACATGCACCAAATCACACCACATGCATTATGCAGCACAGCTTACGTTGTAGTTCTCCAAACCCCTTGCTTTCTGGTTTTTCCTCCTTCCCCCAGCTCTAGACCTCATGACATTAAGTCCTTCAGTATCTTTGTATCTCCTCGCAGCTCTTCTTCATTTTCACTTCACGTTTTTCTCCTTCTCTTAATGCAATTCTACTTACAGTGACCCCCAACCCCCACCCTTCTAATTTCCTAATTTTCTGTCTTCCTACTGCTAGAGGTGAACTGCTTTACTCTTGATAATGCTGCATCATGAAAGAAAAGCCACATAAAGTTACAGTAGACCACCCCCAAAGCGCAATTGTTTTTTTATTTTGCTCACTCTATTGAACTCCTCAGATCTTAAATTTCTCTCTGCCCATTTTCTGTTGTCTTCTCATCATTTCCATGAGTCCCATAATTCAGTCGTTATTGTTATGTTATTTCAACATCATGAGTATTTTCATTTTCTCAGTCTCAATCTATACACCTGTGTATACAGTATGTGAGACAGGTCACAACAGATCCCTAAAGCTTTTAATGTAACACCTATCTTAACTGTAATGCTACTTTTGTTGGTCCCTCAATGACCTTCTATATTTCCTAAAAAAAAAAATTAGAAACTGCAAGCTCCTCTATATGTTAAATTTACCTTAATATGCACATCAATATTTTTTTTTTCTTTTTGCAGTCTGAATTAAAATAATATAGGATAATTGATTTGTTGTTGATGCTGTAATTGATGACAGCTGTGACTCCTTCAATCCTTTACTTCCTATCAGCAATTATCACACTGCCCTCAACTGACTGAAACTGAGAGATAATGTGACACATAAAATATTTTTCATCTGATGCTGGACTTCTTGTGCTTCTTAATCTTCATGCATACAAATATGCACAAACATGTCTTTCCACATCCTCCTGCACATTCACACTTTGTCCTTGGTTATTATATAAAGCTCTCACTGGGGAGTTCAAACAGGCCTAAACTCTCAAATAAGCATGCATGCACACACGCGCGCACACACACACAAATACAGCCCTAGATATCAGAGTGGGGCATGGGAGGCCCAGATAAACGCCAACTGCTAATCAGGTCAACCAAAATAGAGCTCATCATCTTTAGGTTGAAATGAGGTTGAGATTGAGGTTATCTTTGGCTGTCCGATGGGCAATCACAGAAAAATTCATTTGCAATGGAGGATGATGGTGTCAATTCTTAATAACTTATGCAGTGGTGGATAATTACATTATCTGTATCAGACTGACAATATTGCTCAAGCCTTGTGGTGAACTTGTACACCTAAAGAAAATGACTAAACTGCCTAAAATTGACAGACACAAAAAACCTGGAAACTGTGAATAAAGCAAAATAATAACCCATCTATAATCTACACTGCTTGTCATGTTAAGGGTCAGGGGGCTCCTGTTGCACCTACAGTACATGTGGCTGTTCATCCCAGCTGTCATAAGGTGAGAGGCAATGAACACCTTGACAGGTCGTCAGGGCTGACATTTAGACAGACAACCATCTGCTCTCACATTCACACCTACTGGCAGTTCACCAGTTAGCCTAACCTGCACCACATGAGCAAGGCAGTTAGCCCTCAGCAGCTCAGTGGTCCAAAATAACCTAACATGTTGGGAGGAAACCTATGTAAGTGCAGAAAAAATATGGAAACTCCACAGCCTTCTAGCATACTAATAACAACAATAATAATAATAATAATAATAATAATAATAGTCAAGTCAAGATATTGTAAAGCACTTTGAGCCATAGCCATAGAAAGGTTAAGGACTACTCTGCTGTATGACAGGCTGAACCTGTGGCTTTCTAGACCAGCCTGGGAACAGAAAAACCTTTTGGCAAAGAGAAATATTTTTTCCCCTCTCTCTTGTAACAGAAAGTAATATCAAAGCACTGAGTACAAATCATTGTTTGGCACTACATACATTCTGAACTATGCCAGCAACAAGGGTTTGTAAATGCCTCTCACTTTGTTTTAGGGTTGTTGTACTGAAAAACATCTAAAAGCATTTGTGAAGACACGTTTCTAAGGCTTTCTCTGTTTGTTTTGAATTTAGTGCTGCTGTGGTGCAGATGAATAGCTCTACTTCAGCTTTTTAAATTGTTAGAGACAAGCCAGCAAAGGGCACAAATGTCATGACTGCAAACAATAGGCTATTTATCACTATTGTGTGATGTACAAACTGCAGAGGAACTTGTTTTCTTTTCATATAATTACAATGGCAAGAAAATGCTAAGAAAGAAAAACATGATGCGTCACTGTAATCTGTTACAGGCACAAAAGGCTGATGTTTAAAAATACACAGCAATATCTCTTCAATGAAACATTCATTTAACCACGAAATCTGTGACCTTTGAGTTGACAGCAAATCCAAACACCATAAAACAATGACCTTAAAGTGGTCTACGAAACCATTTTTACACTTGCTAAGAAACGCTAGAAACGGAAGGACAAGGGAAATCAAATTATCATTTCAGGGCAAATATTTCCATTTATACAGTATGTACTGTGTTTCCTTCATAACAGGGATCACACTACACAACATTTGTTTCTTGATTTAACTTATTGTATATATGCTACAAAAAATGTAAATTGCAATCTGCTGATAAACAAGTCTATACATAATTACACAAAAACTGAACTAATTATTTAAATACACAATTTATGCACATGATAATGAGTCCAAATATGAAAACAATTCATGATGGTAAATGTCCTCATGATTATTCAGCTCAGTCCTGCTGTCTCAGAATGTGCAACTCAAACACAAGGCCTGACAGAAATTATGTTGAAAGGTTGATCAATACTGCAACTACAGTAGTAGACATCAAGGGTCCAACGAAAGTAGTGTTATTCCAGTACAGTTTCTACTGTATAAACCTCAGAGAGGGAACATCGATGGAAAGAATGATATAAGACTGATGGTAAAGAATGAAGAAACAGGGGAAAAGATGACGAGCAAGAAGGAGAAAGGACACATGTATGTGCAAAAGAGGAACAGAAGGAGATATATGAAATGATAATGAGGTCAGAGGTGAGCGGTCAACACACAACCACCAGCACTCACAAAAACGCCTGTGGGACATGTTCCACAAGCTGCATGTGTTCACAGCTCTTCAGCTCTTTACTGCTCTCTCACTCACATACTTTCTCTCCCTTTTGAGCTCCCATACCTGTCTCTAGACAAGTGTTTTTTTCCTCTGCATTTAAAGAGGGAGTCATCAATTAAGATTATCGATCACAACAATCAGAGAGCAACAGGGAGAACAAGACAAATGGAAAAAGAGAGAAATAATTTAAACTTGCTCATGAAGCCTACTAATCTCCCAGAGAGACACACAACTTCACTAACAATCTGTCAGTTGAACTGGTCCTGAACATACTTAAACAGGAGGAAAATATATCTGTATTTTTCTCCCTCTATTTCATGCTTTGAGAAAGATCAATTGACTAAAACGTCAATTAAATTAATGAAATTTTGAAGATTAGTCTAGTTAACATGGTGTGAATTAACTTGACTCCTGACTTTTTGATGCAGGCATTTTTATAACATTTGAGATGCAGACTTTTCTGAAGATAAAATATTGAAAATTTTGCTGGAAATGTAGGTTACCACTAATCTGTCTTGGGATCTGGTATATATCCGGAAATGCTAGTTTAACCTTTATTTATTAGAAGCTTATTTTATTTATCAGATTTTATACAACATTCCTAATGTGCAGCCTACTGTAGTTAATACACACATATGTTAATTTTATGAAAGAACCAAGATGTACTGACACTTCCAACCCCCTGTAAAAAACCTACATCCACAGTATTTTGTGTACACGCACTTTTGTGTGTGTGGAGTGTGTTTGTTTTGTATTTACAGAGACAGTGCACTGACAGGGAACCATGTACAGACAATATATATCTCCATTTGACTGAGTGATAAACCTTTCAAAAGGCTGCCATGAGCAATCCATTCCATTAATGTTCCCTCTCTGAGCCAAACAATGGGACTCCTCAACTATGACCAACAGAACTTCAGAACTGCCCATTGTGAGAGAGCCAGGCTTCCATAACATTACAGCAGCATGACCTTGACATCTTGTTAGAGCGAACATTAAACTTTATGGGCACCGCCTATGGTGTTTAATATAAGATATATATGGAGTCTCTTCATATGGACATGGCCGGTAAGAGGGAAGGATCATGAGATCACAGATAGGCTATTTAGTTTAGCTGGTGGAAAAAGCTGAAGAAGTGTGCCATTGTGTGAACAGAAATCCCATTTATTTTAAAGGCTTATGAACCACAGAGAAGCTGTGAATTAAATGCTGCCATAAACCCTGGCAGCTTGTCCAAGGTGATTGCTTCCATCCACAGCCCCTGTCCAGTATTATCCATATTGTGTTGTGCTGCTTAATGTAAAGTTGTTAAGTTATTCTAATAAATAAGAATTACAAACAAGATTTACAGTTCACAAAGCTTTCTGGGAAAGCTGTATGATCTTCGACAACATAAATGAACTTGACTAATGTTTTTTAATACATGTTCACCACATTACATACAGTGTAAACTCTTTTAATGTGCAGCTTTAATTATGCCTCAAGTACTGTCATGTTTAACTGCAGCTAGTTCCTAAAATCATCAGGCTTCTGCCACGTTGTGTAACATGGAATGAGTACTTTGTTATTCTCTGTGCCTCAGTCCCACTTGTTCACAGCAATTACAATGAAATGCTGGCCTGTTACCAGCTACAATATATAATTATATTTATATAACTAAACAAATAAAGCCTAATCAAGCCAAGAGACAAAGATGCAAAAATATATTTAGACGTCATACATTTCCTGACATTTGACTTCAGTAAGTCAGTTCATATTTCAGTGAACCTGAGGCAAAATATACACAGCTTCTGTGCTTTTAAGTAAAAATAACATTTAAGTCTCAGAGCTCTTATCTAGTAAGGCTGTGATCAAAGCCTGTAACGGCACATGCTGACAGAAGAGACAAATGTCAAGAACAGTAAGTTTTATTGCCTGTATGAAGAAGTGGCATTTCTGTTTAGGGATATCCTGTGTCCTTTTGTCACTGTTGTAAGTCTCATTAAATAAAGAATGCTCCCCTGTTTCCATGAATATAATGTATACTGTGGATATTTATTATTATCCTTGGTACATGATCTGTTTTTTATAGTTAAAGAACATCATGTTCTTCAATAGATCTACAATAATGACATAATTGGTGTAAATGTTTGTTCTGATGCTGTACAGACTAATGTTGTTTCTCCCTTTCACAAAAAATATAAATTTCAGTGTACAGAACCAGAAAAAAAAGTTTTCAAAGCATTAGCATCACAAAACAATGAATGGTGGCATTGTCCTCTGTTGAGAGATTGAGTCAGAGTGAGTCAGTGAGTGAGTCATGTATAGGAGCAAGTCATTAACTAAAGAGGAACAGAGCAAAAAGAAATATGCTGCGGCTCCTTGTCAGTGGAATGTGTGTGTGAATTTGAGTCCCTTTCAGCATGGCCTCACTCAAGTCTTTGCTCTCTAAATATGGAAGCTTGTATTCCTGAATGTGTCTTCCACTCCAACAATGCATGGCTAACAATACACAAGCACTCACAGCCTGACTCCGCTGTGGATGGCAAGCGGCTCTCAAAGAGTCTCAGGTCTTATTGAATTAGATTAAAGAGAATACAAGATTTGACATATTTGTATTTGGCGAAGCTGCAACAACAAAAGTGCACAATTTGCTAAGGCATTCTCGGTATTCAGAGAGAATGTGAAGACCAAGAGAAAATTGGGTACCGAGTCCTGTAAATAAATTTCAAAAGAGAGAAAAGGGGCCTGCTGTCTTAGTTTCTGAATTCCAGTCACTTATGTTTAGACTCCCCAACTGTGTAATCTGGGACTGGCACACAGACATGGGAGATTCTCCACTGTTCAAGCATTTATCACATCTCTTTGAAGAGGAGATTTGGCGAATTGCCTCATAATTCTTTTAAATGACTTGTTTATACAGAAATGAACTCCACTTGACTGCCTGATGGCTTTACTTTTGATTGGTTAGTTCAGTACAGTTTTCTTCTTATAGAAAAAACAATTCATGTGCTTTTGTTTGTTTCTGTGGTAACTTTTAGTCTACAAACACTTCCTGCATAAATGAAGAGGATTCCATCTGCTTCATATTCTTGTTGACACAGCATGCTGCCTCTTACTACCCACAGGGCAAAAGAAAAAAAAGGTGACATTTAGTCATGAGTGCAAAAATGTAATGGCCAATATTATACTCTCGTCTCATTTCATAAAGGAAGTAATTTTAAAAATTTGTGTTGTAGCATATTGCCTGGGATCATCTGAAAGATGCAAATGATCCTGAATTCTCTTGAGTCCCTCTCTTACTGACTGTTAAATCTTATTTTTTATATAATGTCTACCATTGTTTACACAGCCTATACTTTTCAAAGGCACCAATAGCTAATGATCCGTAAAAAGAGTTGACTTCCAAATACTTAAACGCATACAATTTTAATTATTGCTAAGAAACCCACAGTAATGTACTTGCCTTTTTAAACAGGTTTATTATATAATAATGTAGTGTATGTAGGCATACAGTTGCAATAACAGATCCAAAGGTATTAAAGTGTCTCAGTTTCAAATGAAGATGCGATTGTAGGCCAAATGATTATACCTTATTAGTTGTGGGAAATTGCTGGCATGTTTCTTCCAAAAGGGAATGCAGTGTAGATGTGTTCCAAGGAATTAAGTGCTTTGTATTTTTACAACATCTCCCATTGCAATACTAATTTAGACAAATCATTTTGTTTGTTTGAATACTCAGCTGCTTTGTTATACACATGTCTACAGAAAATGAACTTATAGCATATACAGTATGAGTTTTTGCCATCTTTATTGATTTTGCCAATTATTTTTGCTCCAAGCTTAATTTCTAGAGAGAGAGAGCACAAGATAGAGAAAAAGAGAGCAAGATAGTTTGAGTGTATATTTCTTCTTTTCTGCAACTGCAATCATGTGTTGTCATAAGTGCAACCAATTTACCGACAATCAATACAGTTTTTCTGTGCATTGTTTCTTTGTTGTCAAACTGACTCTTGAAAGTTACAAGATGTATACAGAGAGAAACACAGACAGGTTACTCTTTTTTCTAAAGAGACAATACCACAAACTCTATTTTATCTTTATCAATATTTTTTGTGGACAGGCAGCCACATTTAAGGCACAGATGGTTCGGGGTACTGTGCTGTGTCCAGTAACATGCAGCGAGAAGAAACCGTGAGCTGAATCACTGACCCATCAAAAACTGCATAACCAACTGAGCCCATCCAGAAGTAGTGGTCAGATACAGGATTTTATCTTCTCTACTGTATTTCTCTTTTGGCTTTCACTTTGGCCATCACTAGAGTTGATATGTTGCTAGACAGTAATACTCACGTTAATCTCTGTGGACATGCATAATTAAGCTGGTGCTGTTGATGCTACAGTACCTCTACTGACAACACTGGCCAGAAGGATTACTTATCACTTTACTGTACGAAAATAAATCAATACAACATCTGATCAAGATGCACTGCTGCTGTCTTAAAAGTGTAACAGCATTTTCTGTTGGTATCTGTTGTGTCAGGTTCTAAACTCAAAAGTATCTAAAAGAAGTAGAAGAGCATTTTTGACATTTTGAGCATTTTATGTTTGCACATGTTCAGTTTGGGTGGTTGTTCTTTCTACACTTAAGGAACCTGTCACTTTTGTCTCTTTACTAAAATATTTGTTAACTACAATATTGTTATGATAGTTATTGAATCACAATTTTGACGTCCAACATTCTAATTCATGGAAAAGCTGCTGTCAGATAAATCAAATCAGTACACATCAGTATTTTTCTGTTTATATTTTATTACATTTTATTATTGAAGTTTCAATTGCACATCATGTACAACTGCATTGTACTGTACTGTGAATATACCAGAAATGCATTTTGATTACTCTCTGGGTGGGAGTTTTGATTTCCTTTCCTTGACTTGTTATTTGTCAGCCGAAGAATGTTGATTGCAGCCCAAATCAGTAGAAGACTGAAAACAGCTTATATCGACATTCTATTTTGCTGGCAGGTTATCACAGAATCATGTTGAATATGAAGTAGTGTTGATTTTTTATTGTGCCAGTCTTAATTTGATCCTAATCAATGAGTGAAATACAGTGATTGAGATAACATCGAACATTGATGGTGAATCAATATCACTTCAGGGTGCAAAATGGATGGTAAATGAAAGTGGTGATGCATTTACACAGATTCTGGATTCTTGTTGATTACATGTTATTCTGCTATTTTTGCACAGGGAATAGGCAGCCCACTTATTCAACTGTCTGGGCTGAAATGAGATCTAATTAAAGGCAGCTGCAACTGTACAACAGGTTGTGCAGAAATGTTATAGCTTCTCATTTTATCTTAGGAAGTACAGTATTTATTAAAGAGTATGTAGTATGATACAGATAGATTTTTTTAGACATGCAAAGAACAGTACATCAACCAAGTGAGGTACAGAGTTGCACCTAATATCTAGTAAGTAGTCATGTCAACTATTTAGGCATCTATTAGCCTATTAACTACACTAACATCCCAAGGTGAGTGATGTTGTAATGTGACGTGTAAAAAAGATTTACTGTCCACTTAAGCGTATACTTTGTCTCAATAAAAACGTTTGTACACACACATTCAACAGCAGACTATCCAACATCATATGCAAATAACTGGCAAAGGGCGTTTTCACACCTTGGTGTGTTTGCTCTGGTCTGAATCACTTGATGAGTTTATAAACTTGTAGCATTTCCCCTTTGTTCAGTTTGTTTTCACACAGAGAAAGAGCCAAGTGTACCTAAATGCATCACTTCAAACTCTGCAACAACATCCTCTATGCTTATTGGTCATAGTGTCTGCTGTGGGAACACAAAAAGTACATACAACAAGGTCCTGTGTTGTGGACTACTTCAAGTATCTGGAAAACAACGTATGTTGTGTTGGTTGGTTGTCCCCCAGGTGAATGTTAAAAGTTACATCACTTGCACAGTCATCCAACCAGATGTTTATGAGGCAGTGCCCATTCGCACGACTCCACGTGTGTGCGTGATTCATCCTGCATGTTTTGGACGTACAAATGAAATGAATTAAAATCTACATATAATTCAATGCCCTCAACTCAAGCAACTCATAGCTGTTTTGATTCAGTATGCTTTCTCACCAGGAAGACCGCACCAGATTTCGCTAGACGATTCAAATTGAGACGATGACTTCTTCGGGGTCTTGGTGCAGTTCTTTTTCGCTATTACTGTGTTCACACCAGACAAAATGAACAGCACCAAGAGGGAAAATGAACTGGATTCAATTCAAA
>JAUBNQ010000028.1:14633138-14646672 GCA_032353495.1 Ctenopoma kingsleyae | reverse complement strand
ATATGTCGCCTGGATTGACAAGGTCTACATATATACAGTGCTGTGAAAAAGTATTTGCCCCCTTCCTGTTTTTTTTTGTTTTTTTTGTTTTTTTTTGCATATTTGTGACACAGATCATCAAACAGATTTTAATATTACACAAAGATAACCTGAGTTAATACAAAATTCAGTTTTAAATAATAATTTATGTTATGAAGGAAAAAACCTGCCTGTCCCTCTGTGTAAAAGTATTATCCCCAACTGGAGAAAACAGTGGTGAATCTTTCGAGGGGTGGTCAGCCTACCAAAATCACAAGAGCACAACCACGACTCATCCAGGAAGTCATAAAAGATCCAATGACTAAAGAAATGCAGGCCTCACTTGCCTCAGTTAAGATCAGTGTTCATGATTCAACAATAAAACAGAGACTGGGATAGTTCCAAGGCAAAAATCCTGAAAGTCAGTTCATGACCTCAAGCTCAAGCTCACCTGGGTTATTACAGCAGAACAATTATTCAAAACACACCAACAAGTCCACCTCTGAATGAAACCAAATTAAGGTTTTGCATTAGAATTGAGAAATGAAGGCATGACCTTGAAAAGGCTGTTGATAATGTGTTCTACTCAATTTTCATGTTTAGTATAATTGTGCAAGTCTATCTGTCTATTTGTTGCAATGTCTGAGCTTTGCATTACACAGTTTGCAGACTTACCCAAAAGCATCTTACATACACTAACATGGTCCGTGTTACCATTTTATTTACATTCAACTGTCAAAATAGTCTAATGTAGAAAATCCCTAAAGGAAAACTTAGTTACAACAAATGACAGCAAATAGTTGGTGCATACATGAGGTGCTTGTTTGTGTTTTCACAGCCAACCATCTCCACGCTTGACTGTTCAGTGATTTATTTTCAAATGATTGAAGAAAAGACAATAAAATGGAATTTTCCATGGATCTGTAAGTGTTGCACAAGTGTTTTAGTGCGCAGATTTTAAGAGAGTCAATTCTTATGTCCCCTTTTGTGTGTCTGTGTGTATAAGCATACATGCTTTTGTTTATATTCATGTGTGCGCATTGTAGAACAAACTTGCTAATTCTTTCTTTGTTTGATAATGCTATGAAAGAGAGGAGAAAATGACTGCCAGCAAAACACACTGGCAGTCTCATTCACACACATGCAAGACACAAATATACACACCCACACACACTTGCATGTGCCAATACACACACAAACACACACACACACACACAATGCATTCTGGCGACGTGCTCACAAATGAGCACTTAGAGATTGATGCAGGTTCACTCAGTATGCCTGAAATGTTCATTATAAGATACAGTACAGCATATATACGAACACATAATCTGTACATTCAGGGCATCCTCTGCCCAAGCGAGACAAAGCACAGATTGCTGGAAGACTAAAACAGCATTTGTGTCAGGAGGGAGACCATGAAAGAGAAAGACAAAAAGCACGAGGAGCGAGCAGCTGTAACTATCTGCTCTACTGGACAAGGACAAGGACACTTACACCCGCATGCAGTATATATGTATACAGCACATGCTACAGAAATGTACAGCCATGCATACACACACACACACACATACACACACACACACACACAAAACTGAAAAGGTCATACTAGTCCTTAGTCAAAAAGACAAGAAATTTCCACTTTCTTTTAAGTTTCATCATTAGCAAGATTGTACTCCTTATGCACACCAACAATTCTCCACAAACAACCCTGTTTCAGGAAAATGACGATCCTATACAAGTAAAATGGAAACACAAATACGTTTCTTGGTTGCAGTTTAGTTGTATAGGAAAGTTATAAAGGACACAGGGTTGCCCCAAAGGACATTCACTGCATGTGATAAGGTATTACTAGTTTCACAGGCTGTGAACACTACTTGTATTTAGATCATTTCTGCATAATAATTAGCCAAGAGTGTGATTAATTTCTCAGCAGCATAAGTCTGCATAAGCAGAATTTTACCAAGGCTGAAACATGGAAGACATTTCTAAATTATGTCCAGGTTTTAGTTATATGGGGAATGTAATTGCAACTAGATGATCTTCTGTATAAACACAATTACCATATGTTCACAACAGAAATGACAAATCATAAATATGTTAAATACTTAACATATCAATTAAATGGACACAAGTAACTGTTTTATTTTGTGGCCGAAAATATCCGTTCTGTAAGATCCCCTTTTCTTTTCAGCACAAATATCAGATCTTGCAGTAAAATGTCCAGTTGTGTGACTTTGTGACATTTTCAGGCACTCACAGCACTGTGTTAAGGACTTTTACCCAGAAAAATCAGTAAAACTGTAATCTCTCATTCATGGCTACCCTTTTTAATACTGTGTGAAAGCAAACATCCAATTACTACATGGCCTCTAACAGACTAGCTGTTCTGTTCTTAAATCAAAAACTGACCAGAAAATCATAAACCAGCTTCATTTAAAACACAACACAAGGTAGCCAAACTAAAAGTGTGTCTTTCTAGTTTTAATATTTTAGATAAGTTGATGTGTGTCACAGATACATTTTAAGTCAAGCTCCTCAAAAAGCAAGCCACCACTCTGGTGAACAACAAAGGTTCTTGTCCTCAGATGACACTGAACATGTGTGACTCTGCGTGTGTCGACTGGATAAACACAAACACACAATACAATCATCCGGAAACAAGGGCCTGTGTTGTACAAGTCCTTCCCAGGCCATCTGGTCTGTTCTACCTGCATCACTGACTGCTGTGGTGAGATGAAGCACCTTCGGAAGGGTTGGGCTGAGCTGCCTTTCCTCGCCTACATCTGCAGTCAACCTCAGACAAGCAATCATACTTCTTCTTACAGCTACCTGTCAGTCCATCTCAACTTCAGAAACACACACACTCTCCCTCTGTTTCTGTGGCTGGGTTAAGGGTTCTGCCTCAGTGACCAGGTACAGACGTCGGAGTTGCTGTCCGTCTCTTTCCTTCACAAGAGGATGCACAACAGGCTCAAATATCACACAAACATACACACACCACACACACAGTTTACACCTCTGTGAATCATATTCTCACAGACAGATATAAAATTCCAGAAATATGAGGTGCTAAATCTTCCCAGTCAAAGATAGCATGGAGCAGCACATCTGTCAACACTCAAAGATACATAACTCAATAGATATGAAGCATTTAATACGCACTGTCTAGCCCTCTGAACCAGTGCATAACTGCAGATTAAAATACACATGTTCACGCATACTTTACACACAAACAGAAGTTGGTAGTTCAAAAGAGGAAGCACTGTTGAGTGTGTGTGAAACCCGGTACAGCCATTCACACACATACACACACACACACACACAGAGGGATGTATAGTAATTATTCTGCCATATTTTTTCACCACCAAGTAATGGAAACCTCTTATTCACTCTTGTCATCAAAATGAAATAAATCCTTCTTTTTCTCTCACCACTGTTAAGGGACAGAGCACTCAATGCACACAGGCGCACACTGCATAGATCCAATAATCTCTGTCCATCCCTAACTCCCCTCATCACCTTAACTGAACTGGGCATCCAAAGGATAACAACTTATTTTTTTTCCCCTCTCTGTCTCTGTCCCTTTCATCTAAATGACATGAGATTCCTGCAGCTTACCTTGTCCACAACAGTAAAGGCAGACTTCTATATGACATTGCACCACAGAGAATAAAAGGTGTCTGACACCGATGAAAAGGCATAATAATCAAACACATTTATATCATATTGCAGTATTACAGAGTGTGCTGACAGACTAGGCTATTAAAATGTTTCTAAAAACACATCGCTGCACTAATCTTACAAATTAGGTTTTTTAAATTGTGTATAATTAATAACAAGTCTAGAATTTTAATGGGCCATCTTGCCATCTTCTCTAGACTAGACTTTTTTTCCCAACTCTAAAAACCTATAGTTTGTAACCTGCCAGTGAAATACCCCAAAACTCTAAAACTCTATATACTATATATAAACATGCTTCCACAGAAGTTAGGTCAAAATGAGCTGCTAAACATGCTAAACCACAGCAGCAGAGCTTGACTTGCAATAAAACGGATCTCAGTGGACCTTAATTAGGCTGATGTCACACCCATTGACCCAATTTTGGGACCACACATGCTTGACAGTTACAAATACACACAAAACAACATGCAATAACACAAACTGAATTATCTCATACATATGTTCATACCACTATTCTTTCCTTTTGCAGAGCATGAAGGCTTACATGTTTTATGGAACCCTTGAATGTAGTGTCTGCAATTTAAAAAAAATGACTGCAGAGGCAACACAGTCTGTTAGACCAAATCCCTCCTGATTTGGGATGTTTTCTCCTTCACTTAATATCACTACCATGCAAGGAAATACTGGAGAAATGTTCAATTTGATTTTTTTTAATAGGCTGACAGTAGAGAATACAGTTTATCAATTATAAAACTAAATTCTGGGCCAGATGTTATTAATTAAAAATGTGTGCCAAATTGTAAAAACTCAGCAATGACTGATTTCTATTTACTGTCTGTATACATATAAACTCAAATACAACTGTTTACACTGTGTCCTGCACAAACTTGAGTTGTTTAGTATGAATTCAAGTACACTGCAAGTCTATAAACAGAATAGATTTTTACAAACAGCAATACAAGGTAATGATGTCATAGGTCTTACCAAAAATGCTTTACAATATTTTATTGATTAACAGAGCATACTTCAAAAATTTACTTTAGATTTGTATTGCCTTAAAAGTATTGAACCTTGCAATATAACATATTTGAACATTTGCTTTCTTTATTTCTCAGTGTTCTTTCATTCGATTGTGCTATGATCTAGCCAGGAGCAGACAAAGACCATAACCATGCATGGCTTCTATAATATGTGGCTTTAGTGCATAAAGACATTATGTCTCATGTAACCACCTTAGCGTCAACTGAGTTTTCCATTCCCTGGGCATTTAAATGCATTAACAACTCTAAAGGATATCAATCCATGCAGGTGTCAGGACTGCTCCCTGCCTTCTGTTTCCCATTCGCAGGACGCATTTTACACAATTTCCCTCTGGGGTTAATAAAGTTTTTTGAATGTTGAATTTTGAATCTGTAGGCTCACATAAAGCATTAGAAAAGACAAATCTAATATACTGTATCTCAGTGAAAGCTATCACAACGGTTTGTGTGTGCATGACCCAGAGAGAATGTGAGAGAAGCAAGCCAATGTACAGGACATTATTTCAACCAAAGTAAGCCAGGCTCACGCACTGAAATTTTCTCCTCATCTGTGATGCATCGTGAACCAGTGTATGCACTGTATGCATGGCTGAAAAGCAGTGCAACTCTAAAGTAAGGACTTCATCTGGCTGCATAAATTACAGAGATTTTGTGAGTATAACTAATCAAGAACACACACAACCACACACACTGCTGTCTCTCTAACACACATGCAGAATCCATACGGACCGCCCTCATAAAGCAGAGGGCCATTGCCATGCAGCACACGATGCAGTGAGGGCCAACAGGCAAGCGGACTCCCCCCTTCCCTCTGCATGCTGATCATTACAGAGCAAAAAAGGAAGAGAGAGTGGTGGGTGAGGCAGCAGTGCCAGCTTCTCAGAAGCTCAATCACATTTAATGCATCGACAGAACAAGATTAAAAAAAATGTCTGTGGGTCACTGCTTTAATATCACCAAAATAATGGCAATTCTCTTACAGGACAGCACAGGTTTGCAGTACCAACAGTTAAAATGGTAGATGATGGTACAAAGTCTACTTACTCTACTTTTGTTTCCCCCGGTTTCTCTGTCTTTCACCTTTTGTTTTCTATCTTTTCTCCCTTTGATATACATCTCTCTTTACCCATCCATTTCTCCCTCCCTTTCCCTCATTCCATCTTTAGCAGCAACAAAGAGATTAAAGAGGGATTACTTCTGACATGTCAATGTGATGTGCCTGCTGGGTATAGTACAATTTTTTCTTTCTCATGCAGTCCTAAGTCAATATGACGCACACACAGATGGGTCAGCATTACGTGTATGTGTGTGTGTTATGATGGAGTGAAAAATGTATCCAGGGATATAAATCATCTCCAATTGCAAAAAGAGCTCCTAACATGCAAAAACCACAGAACTGTTGCGTGGCTTCCTTGAAATAATACCGCATTGTGAAAACATAATAACAGCAAATCATAATTTTTCTTTCCTCAGCTTGTTTCTGCTGTATTCATTTACTGATTTAACATCTGGTGAAGAAGCCAGGACAAGATAAGGTATGGTGTATAAATAAGACAGAATGAGAAAAGTAGTGATTTTGGAGTGAATCCTTTAATTTTGATTGAAAGAACTTGAGGCTTGCAGGCTTAACTACACGGTTGATGGACTAAAGCTTGGTTGCATTTAGTATCTTTTGGTGAAAATTTTGACATTTAAACATTTCTTCCTTTATAAATAACAGAAAAGTTAAGGAGTGACTTTTCTGTTGAGTGTGCTAAACAATGAAAGAGTTGTTGCAGACATATTGGGAACCTAATATACTTCTTGCAGACTTGAGGGACTCAGAGCTTTCAAACAATGTATAATTTGTTAAGACTGTGTGAAGTTTGGTACAAACCAAAACACACCTAAAGCAATACTACAAAGGCCAAAGTGCCCCATGGGTGGGACTGTGTATTTTTCAGATGGCAGTACATTAAAAACCTCAGACAAGCCTATAACGAGAATCCCAGAGCCTGTGAAACACCATGAAAACTACAGTCCCAGTTAGCCTTGATATACATAGAGATCCATTTCACACAGCTTATGCAGTTAGCCTGCATTACTGGAGATGCCTCATAACCAAAAGGTTCTAGTCATATTGCTAGCACTATTATCTAAAGAAACTTGCAGTCAGTGAGCAGGTAAAAATTCAGTGTCTTGCTGTGAGACACTTGCAGAACATGTGGCTGCTGCTGGGATCAAACCAACCAGACATATAGTGATCTATCTAACTGGTGGATTACACCGCCAGCCCCACAGGGCCACAGACACTGTCTGCAGCCCTAAATGTAGGATGAGGCTTCCACACACATGTGACTTTATACTCCTGCAGCATTCTTACTGTTCAGCCGTAGAAAATGCTGTAACCCAACTTCAACTCTAATTCTAGCATAATCTGTCATGGTTTCCTTTGTTTTACATGTCCTGTTACTTGACGCGCTCCTTATATTTCCCTAAAATTAGCTGGTATTTAAGTAATGGGAAAATTTACACAAAAAGTCATACACAGTTGACAAAGAGACATGGAAAAGTATAAATGACTACAGTTATTAAGAACCAGCTCAAATGATGTCTGAAGAAAACTATGCAGCAATCAAGGGCAAAATAGATAAACACCTGTTGGAGATTCCTGGAAAGACTAACAGTAATTCTTAATTCTGGATCAGATGGAGATGCAGCCACAAGTCCAGTTTGTTGCAGTAAAGCTCATGTTTGTCAGTGTGTCACCACTGAGTCTGTGAGGTTTTGTAGCATGAAGTGCTTTTGGTTGTCATCTAAACATAGTCCTACTTTTAGAATAGTATTGGGAAGGTTTTCAGGAAACTATCTAGATAATACATGATGTGTTAAATAAGGCGTCATGGCCAGGAATTCGGGGGGGGGGGGGGGGTAGGGGGGACGACGACCATGAATCCATCCACCAGTTCTGGTACCAACTGATTCACGGTCGCCCCAATTTGTAATTTGCAAATCAGATAACACTCATTTTGTGTCAGGTGGGCCATTGTAAATCTCTTTCATTTTTCCATGGTGCTGTGCACAGCCTAGAGAAGAGCTCTAAACCATCCAGCTCATGGCAAACTGTGTTCAGGTAGCTGCAAAACTGGCCTGTGGTCTGTTCTGTAAATCAGCTGGCCAGGTTCTAAATGGATTAAACAGGCCAGTCCTCCCTCCCTGGGGGCATAATGGAGTGGGCTACAGTGGTGTTTAATACTGTTACTTGTGTGTTTGTGTGGCTGTTAAAATGCATACGTGATCTTGGCCGTGCAATGAGGTCAAAACAGTTCAACACAGGTGCTTATCTTTCCAGTGGTGTGTGTGTGTGAGATTGCGCTTCACTTACTCACACACCAACACAATGCTCTCTCTCTCTCTCTGTGGTACATCGCCAGTTCGAGGCCACCGAGTTGTGCAACGATTATGTGTGCCCACCACCACCTCGCGTTCTCATCTCATCCTGCAAGACACGCTCTCGAGCGTCATCCCTCTCTCTCTCTCTCTCGCCCTCACTCTCCCCAACCTACAGCCGGAGTCGGAGGCGCTGCTACATCGCCCCAAAGAATACGCTCCCTGATGTAGAAACCACACTCAACACAACAGTGCCACACGTTGCCGGTGGTGGAAGGCAGAAAAGACGTTAGGACATAAAACATTTTTTTTTTCTGCTGGCACTGCAGTGGCTCACGATAGACGGTGGTCATGCCACTGTGCTTCAAGGCAATCTATATGCAGAAAATTTGCTGCCATCCAGGATAATCCCTGTGCCCCGCAGGGCGACATCACGCCATCCCAAACCACCTGTTTTCCGCACATCCTGTGCGCACAGAGCCATTAATATACATGTAATTCTAGGGAAACGATGCTCTCTAAGTGCAGTCTCTTTACTTGACATTGTCAGTGTTTACTGACCAATTCATATGACAATTAATGATAGAAATAAGCACCTCTAATAAATTACTATGAAGGAATTCGGAAGTATTTAAGTTCTGTATTTCACCAGCGATATAAAGAAGTTGATGTGCCAAAAATATTTCAAGTGTCGTATCTACACAGTGAATGCAATGTCTGTTATCCAAAGAAAAGGCCACTGAATATCACAGGGCGTCAAGTAAACCGCCAGCAATGCTGTGATTTAAGCACCGCAGCGCATATTAAGACTGAAACCTCCAATCATTTCCCTGGGAGACGCACAGAGAGCCGTATTGTGGCCGCGAATTAGAAGAGTAAAGCGCAGTAACTCACCGATGTGGATGATTGAATCCGAGAGCGCTGACTTCCACTCCTGGCTCCACAAAACGGCAACGAGCAACATCGCCGAGATAACTTTCATGTTGTCCAGAGATATTTCCCCCCCAAACCAGAGAAAACCGCAACCCTCTGAGTAAGAGTGAACAGAGTTAAATTCCCGAGAACCGAAGCTTCTTTTTTAGTCCATTTGTAGGGCGGCCAAGGAAATTCCCTCTAATCACTGCCTTAATATGTTCTTCTCTTCACGTTTGGGTGTGATACTTATATGTGGATGAAAATCTGTAGAGATTCCCGGGTAATCACAGACTGGTACCCTGTTGAAATGACTCCCAACATTAAATCATTTTCTGGGCGAGCACAGAGACGCTGAGCCGCAGAGAAAACAAACCGCATCCAAACGCCGACGCGTTAAGGCGAACTGAGGGGCTGGATGATGTGGCCACTCATTTAAAGGGATAAATCTGTAATCATTCAGTAGCGCGAACAAAAAGCTAGTTGTTTTGAAAAGCAGGTCCCATAATAATGATCAGAGATTCCCAGCCTTTCAGACCTGGCGACGCAGTTTCCCCCCCCTGCACCAATCACCAAACCATCACCAGCAGCAGCCTCAGCGGACCAAGCCAATGGGCAAAACTTCCATTTTCCCAGGAGCGTTTTCTTTTTCCGCCACTTAGCCCCTCTTCCAGTATCACCAGCGCCAAAACAGACCACCCCAGTGACTTTTGTTTGAGCGTGAAGAAATACAAAATGATGAAAAGCGTTGTCACATGGCACTGTCACAACGAGTGACCATATTCCGAAATTGTCTCTAGTTTCCTGTAGAAAGACAGAGACGGCTTTTGTATATATAGTGAAAGGGAGCTCCAAATCCAGTCTTCTCTTCTGCGTCAGGTAGGGGAAATGTAGGCTGGGCTATGTGGAGAGAAATTAAAGGAGGGTACGTGTAACGACACTCCGCGGTCCGCACTCTGCACTCCGTATGCGGGTATTCGCTTCAGCCCCAGCACGCACCGTGGCTGGTGGAGAGGAGGTATGTCGCGTCCATGTGGGGGAAAGGGGAAGAAAGAGGGAGAAGGAGATAGGGAGGAGACCCGATAGAAAGAGAGAGAGAGAGAGAGAGAGAGAGAGCCAGCAACTATGAAGAGCAGCAGTTGCCAGCCGGGGCGCGCATTTACTGTCTGGAGTTACCCTGGAGAAAGAGAGACGAGATGTGACTGTGAGGGCGGGCGGGGGATGCAGAGGAGTGTCTAACAGAGAGACAGGGAGATGAAGAGAGGAGTAATCTGGCAACCTTAGCTCTTCCAGGGGCACTTCAGGCAGCCATAGACTTGCTGTCTACCTCTGCTGACTGTCCATTCACTCTGCCCTGCTGTTATGGGATTTGAGGAGAATCCTGTATCTTTTCCCCTCTAATCAGTTATTATATTAGTGCTGTTCGGTTTAAATGACATATGAGGCAGGTTGCTTTCATCTTTTTGACTTTTTGACTGTCCATCGCACATCTATTTCTCTCACCATTACACCAGTACTTGTCCTTTGCTCCGTCTATTCTATCCACACTTTCTGTGTGTGCTTCCATTTATCCATTCTTGCGTCCCAGGAAAGCTGGAGGCCACAGGGTTCCTCTTAATCTGCCCCAGACCTTGGATTAGGGATTAGGTGGGGTGGGAGCCTCCAGCTACCATTGGACTGACTGTTTTGTACGCATTCAAGGAATGGGGAGATTAAACTGATAGCGATACTGATGCTGTGAAATCAGCTCTCACTTCTCATTTTTGGCTATTGATTTATTATTAAATGTTTATATAACCACTCACATTGAAGGGGAACATCTGTTGTTCAGTGAGTGAGCTGTAGCTGAAAATGAGAAGAAAAGAAAAGGCAAAGAATGGCAGAAAAACAAGCTTTGGAAGATAAAAAAACAAGATAAAATATCCATGCTCACTGTTTGTGCATCAAAATAAAATAAATATCACTTTATTCAGAATGAAGAGGTTTTTAGGTTATTGGAGGCAATTTTAAAGAAGTGAGAAGTTTTTGACAATGTTTTGACTCCACAAGTATTCATGCCCCTTAGTCATTTTCACCTTTTATTTTTTATTCCCCCAACAACACTGAATCATAGTCAATTTAATTTGTTTTTTTGTTTTTCACTGAACAGAAAAAGACACATCTGTTTTTCTTACTTTGTGGGCAAAACAGATCTCTACAAAGTAATCAAAATTATTTAGATAGAAGATGAAATAGAAAATAAACGATTAGATGCATAAGTATTCATTCCCTTCAAGTCAGTATTTACTAGTTGCACTTCTGCAGCAATTACCGCATTGAGCCTATGTGGATATTATATTGATATTGAGATGAATAGGCTTTGCACATCTGGAAACTGCAACTGCTCTACTATTCTTCTTTGCAAAACTGCTCAAGCTGCCAGGCTGCATGGCGATCATGAGTGAACAGCTCTTTTTAAGTACAGCCAAAAATTTCTAATTGGATTGAGGTCTGGGCTCTGATTCGGCCACTCCAGAACATTAACATCATTGTTTTTCAACCAACAACTCTTTTCCCAAGGTTCATTTTTTTTGCACGCACACACACACACACACAGCCATGTCTCACTATACTTCTGAGCACACTCACTGGCATAATGCATTCCTTGGCCCCTTACCCTAACCATCTAAATGCTAAATGCTTAAAACTAACCAAAATCAAGTCTAACCCTAAGCCTGACTGGCAAAAAAGACCAAAATATCCTCAAAAGAATTGTATTGAAACAAAACTTGTCCACACAATGAAATAAAAACATGCATACAGAGTACTGTTAAGCACCCTATTTTGGTCGATTTTGGTCAATCAGTATTACACTGTACTACACTACACTTCAATTTTTATTTAATTTTTGCACATTTATTTAGAACAATGAAATACTCATTTACAGAAATATTCTGACCCTTCATTTAGTATTTTGAAGAAGCAGCTACTGCCGTACACTACTGTGCTCCTGAGAAATCCACTTCTGTTAGTTTGTGAAGCTTCCAGTACAGTAAGTCCTTGTTCTTAATGCTTAAATATCTAACGTGTTGCAAAATATTTGGACTGCTGCAGAGCAAAGAGACTGAGAAAGTGTAACCTTGAAGAGCACTCAGATGATTGCATCCCTGGACAACACAGTTCATGTATTTCTGGAAATCACCTATTTGAAAGAAGAAAATCTTGCACCGCATGGGCAGCGGAAACTCAAACCTCCATATCTGTACTGTGTGTTGGCTGAAGATTGATCCTTCACAGTTATCCCACTGTGTCATGCTGGCCTTAAAATATATATAAAGACAACCAAACAAAGAGCTACTTAGCCCTTATATGACCACTGACGCACTACATGGAGCAAAATGACAAAACAGAAACCCAACACTTTATAAACGAGATTATAACTGTCTTCCTAAACAAATGTAATATCTCCATATTTGCAATATGCTGCTTCTGGAAGACAGTGAAGAAAATGTCACATAAAACTGTAAAGATGGTGATGAACGGGCATGTGTGCCATAACCCTGCAAAGATTACATGTACACATATAGTGTGTACATCGGCTTAAACTATACATGCAATACATGGGTCAGTTTTACAGAAATGTAATTTTAACATGTAGTGGATTTTAAGCCTTATGACCCAGAAAACGTTAATGAATTTTACTGACAATGGGAAAGAAATCAATTTAGTGGTTTCCCACACTAGATTATTGCATAGTATTTTTATTGTAAATGCTAGAATCCTTGATTATTTACCTCTCTGCTTACCTCCATTTGGTCTGTTTTACTTTCACAACATAATCATTTCAGAATATGATGCTTCAGAGAAAAAAACACAGTATTAATCCTTAGAAACTCTTGTAACCCAGATCATTTGGGTAATACAAGTTTTATGTTAATGCCTTACAGCAATGTTTTACTTTTGCAGAGCTATTTCAGTGTCTAGTATACTATTCTCTGGGGAGCCACTGTCACCACCAGTAGTGAGACTTTTTCTCAGCTCTCTCTGCTAATAACTGTAAACCAAAAAAAGGCAACATTTTATTTGTAAAAAGTAGGCTCATGATTGGAATGAAAACAGGTAGTTTTCAGTTGCACAACTCTGTATATACAGCACACAAAGAAAAAAGCGTCCAGCGTTACAACGCATAGTGTCATTAATGTGATGTCCTTATACTACGATTAATTGCTACTTTTTCCATCACTTTAGTGACAATATCTGTTTACACATCTGGCTGAAATGTGTGTCACATAACTCCTGCGTTTGTTGTGTGTACAGTACCTGCTTTTATTCCACACACGCACACACCAGTACCACCACATGTTCCTCCACAGCTCTCCTAATGGTCAAAAACACTCCCTTAAATCATGGATTGGTTGCAGCACTAATGTGCAGTCAGAGGTGGAAGGTAAATATAGTTGAGGCCAAAATTATTAGCCGCCCTTATGAAATCACACAAAATCATGAATATTTCCATGGAAATGATCATAACA
>JAUBNQ010000028.1:14619060-14633038 GCA_032353495.1 Ctenopoma kingsleyae | reverse complement strand
CAACAGTTTTTGTTATGATCATTTCCATGGAAATATTCATGATTTTGTGTGATTTCATAAGGGGGCTAATAATTTTGACCTCAACTGTACATTTCCAATAGTTGTCAAATTCATGATATTAATTCAGTGATTACAAGAAACGATTATGTGTTCTATATTTACCAGCAAACATTTTTCCCAAGTGGATAGCATCAAGATAAGTGACAGTGTAGTTCAGAAGCATTTTAATGCTCAAGTGCTTCTGTTAATCAAGTGCTTCATTGATGAAGCACTTAATTAACAGTACAACTGTTGAGCCTGATGCGACTCCTAAATTTGTGAAATGTCACATAATCTGAATTCCCAAAACGTTGGGAAAAAAAAACTCACACACAAATGTAAATCTAGTTGTAAAATTAATTCTGTAAGCTCATCATGTTTCTAAACAACTGTTGTCCTTTAATTTGTGTAAGCTGGCAGAAGAGTCACCTTGGATCTATTTAGGGTTGTGTGAGTGTGACATTTTATTTAGGTGATATAAGGCATAGAGAGAAGGTCTTTTGATGAGCTTACAAAACATACACACTCAAAAGGAAAATCAGCCACACATGCACACCTCATAGAGAGAGACAAAGAGTAACCCAGGTGTAAGCTGGGTGGCTTGTTAGTATGCATGTCTACTGCTGTCGCTATCTCTCAAGGACACTGTCTGTCTTACAGGGTAAAAGTAGATGGAGGTCTGCATCTCTATATTCATGTGAACAATAGATGCATATGAGTTAATGCCAGATATCTTGCACATTATAGAAAGCAACTATGCCTCA
Source organism: Ctenopoma kingsleyae (assembly GCA_032353495.1). NCBI lineage: Eukaryota > Metazoa > Chordata > Actinopteri > Anabantiformes > Anabantidae > Ctenopoma > Ctenopoma kingsleyae. The sequence goes on along the minus strand of JAUBNQ010000028.1, from coordinate 14,632,235 downwards.
CTTTCCATTTTACCACCACTGAAGCCATTAAGTGCCAGGGCAGTAAAAGCCAACATTACTGTGTCAGAAGCAAAACCAGCTATCACGAGCATGCGTATTGTACGTGCTTCCAAACAAAAGACCAGACAGCAATTATTAAGCCTGAGTACCACCAGACACTTTCAAATGGCCACAAACAACCCACACAGATGATTTATGTTCACACAGAAGACCAACAGAACAAAGATCAACACAAGCTAATATTTATATGTTCATAAACAAAACCAAAGCAGTATTTCTGTTTGTTTTGACCCTAAGTAAAGACAAAGCTGATGAATCTTAACCTCAGTTTTAAAAAAAACAAAACTGAACACATTATTTTGTTTTGAGCAAATGTTGATTACGATCCCTTTTCCTTTTGTGTGGTGATCCAAATCACTTAAATCGAGTAGGTGTTTGACACTTGTAAATCCATTACACAGTTCTCTTAGCTTAGGAGAGTTATTAGGAGTATTTTGATGAGAAATCTTTTTGTGTTTGGATAGTTTGGAGTTGAGCCACACAGTAAAGTACAATATCTTCAAAGTCAACAATGGTAGACATTTATCTATTATCGACGCTGTCCTGCTAATAATTGAATGTTTTTTCTTAATTATTTATATTTTTTGTTTATCTAGCAATATTTAACAGGTGTTTCACCAGTCCAACCACCCATAGGTTCTCTCTGCTAATGGCAGCCTAATGTGGCAGAGAGGAATGTGTTTTGGGTCATCACATTTAATGCCAGCATGAAACAAATCTCCCACTGAGAAACTTATTCCCAGCCTCAGTAAATCTGGCAACACTGGCATTAAGAACACACATACGCACAAACCAAACACAAACCCTCAGCACAACCGCCCCATGTTGCGGCAGCAACAAATGCATTTTAGAGAGCTGTCCTCGTGTAATGGTGCTGAAATGCACAGCCTCTTGCTCAGCATTAGAGCTGTCCAGTACAGTGGTGCTGAAACAAAACTCAAGCAGATCAATGTCTATCTTCACAAAACTTGAAAAAATGTGAAACATTTATGCAGTAGGGTCTAATATAGTATTTACTATTGTATATTGATAATAAATTTGTATTTTTACTGTTTTCTATCATCACTATTTCACTTGGACTGTATTCTATTCCTGACTGTTATAGACCTCTTTTATGCATCTTTAAATTTTCTCTGTTCGTATTGAGGTTTTGTGTATTTGTGTTGATGTGGCTCCTTTCTGGTTGTCCTTTCTTTTTAAATGGAAAGCAGCTGTAACAAGGCAAAGCATTTCCCCTTTGTTATTAATAGAAGTTAATATCATGACAATGTTTCAGTGTCATTCTGGCCTCACAAAGGCCTCTACATTCATGCACCGTTTAAAGACTGCACAATTTACTTTATATCATATGTTCACCAAAATATAATTTAACACTAGAAAGGAAACAGAGCAATTATATAATTGAACTAAACAACCAATGTGTTCATCAGTATCCATGGTGACACCTGCTTCCAATTTACACCTAAGCAAATCTCACTTTAAACCAGCTTATTTATTCCCTCTTCTTAATACAGAGTGCCCACATCTTTCACATGAAGTGACACTCCACAGTGAAGTGCTCATGGGGAGGGATTGATCTGGGAAACAACCGCTATAGACTTGTTGATGACTTGCACGGTTGCAGTAGCACCAGAAAGTATAGTTTTCTCTACTTTAAGACGTTTTAAAAAATGTTTCTGAGAACATAATCTTACAAAATAAAAATGTCTACCAAGTAGGTGATATATTATAGTAAGAGACAATGAAATCTTATTTTACAGGCACACAGTGGAAACACAATATTTTTGTTAGGAAGGTTAGTAAAAGTGAGGACATGGAAGCAGTTAAACTGGGTTGGCTCTCAGCTTTGGATATAGGACTGACATCCCCTGTCCCTCTGTATGCCACTGTCTCTGGCATAAGTCTATTTATTAGGCTCCAGCAGTTAACAGCATGGGGCATTTCCAATACAGTGTTAAAACTGAAAAGTGTTCGTGTACAGTGCTGAAAAGTGGAACTTTATTATCAGACTCTGACAGGCACAGCATGGAAAGATTCCAATTTGGATGCTGCTGAAGTCAGAGGTGCTACATTTCATCCATTTAAAGTGACTTACAACCCCATAAATGCATTTTACAAATGACACTCAGTAGAAATGAACGCATACACAGAGCAGCATCAGTGGTTTGCTGCTGTGGGGTTACTGCCACATGAAGGTCATCTGCATGTTCTCTAGCAACCAAACAGTCATCTGGTACTGTTAGAAATCTATTTAGTACATGAATATAATGTCAGAGAGAAGTTTGACTACTAACAGCTTTTGTGTATTCAGTGAACTGGTCAGCTACCATTACAAAAAAATAAATACATAAAGAAAAAAATTTAAAAAAAAACATGTAGCCATCCACCAGAGGGTGACAATAAAAAATTACAGTATATTCAATAATTCAAAAAACAAAGGAAGTGTGCTTGCTCAGTGGAGCTAAATTATGTTAATTTGGGTCATATATATATATATATATATATATATAAATGGAAATTTCCAAATAGATATATATATCTATATGAAATTTGGTTTTACTTTGGGCTAAGCAGGGAAAGGTTCCATGAGGTAACAGAAGTGTCACGACTCTCCAAATCCATGGTTTGGTTCAGACCCTTTCAGCTACAGTTTGGTATGCCTCTTTTTTTCCTCCCTTCGTTTATTGGGGTTTGGGGCCTTTCAAAACATAAATTACCATAAATGCCTCACAACACAAATGGCCTACATTCTGTACTGTCCCTGAACATAGCACACTAGAACAGCGACTGATGGGCCACTAACAATACTCTGGGCACAATGTTATTCCCTTTGGGTCAAGCTCACTCACAAAGTCAAGTGAGCGAGAGGTAGGATATCTCCAAAAAGCTGGCAGAGGGTTGGGTGGGGAGGGCAGTGGTGAATGGTCTGAAATATATTTACAATATTGTTTTATGTCATCCATTCTGCATTCATACAAAAATGTTTTATCAATGTTCATAATAATGTAATTCACTATAACATCTCAGTAGTTGTGTATAATGTAAGGCTGACATGGTACAACTGCAGTCAGTATGTTGCCATTCTCCTAGTGCTGCATGCAAAAGCCACTGTCTCCTCAAACAAGAGTTCCACAACGAAACTGATTTGTGTCTTTGGTAAACAGACACGTTGTTGGATAAGCCATTTTATATCAGTACTCCTACTCAGAAGCATTACAAACCTTCCCTTGCTGCTCTCTATCATAGCTCAGTGGCAGTCACTGGGTCTGTTGTGTAACACTATCTGATCTAAAGCCCATTATTACATTAAAAGCAGCTAAATGCACAGACAAAACCTGCTGTGATAAAATACATTATTTAGCTGATATCACAGTGCAGGCTCAGTTGGAATAACTACAATGTAACTGTAAAATGCAGCATGAAATATACAGAAATAATTATTATAAATGCAAAACAATACCGCAACAACCTTGTTTTACCCTCTCTTCCATCAAAGCACATTATTGGAGTTATTTGTTATGCCAACCTACTGCAGGTAGCATTTTTCCACTGCTCAACCTATTGAATATGGAAGGCACCATAGTATCCTGGCACTGACTACTAAAGTTGTTTTCATATTCAGCTCACTCAGAAAGCCAAAAGATCAGCAGGTACTGCATGAGGTAGTGGGATATTCAAATGTCTCAATAGATGCAGGCCTGTAGTAAATATCACATATCTCATTTCAGTAGATTCAGTAAAGTGTAACTTGGACATTCACCGATCATACACAACAACCTACTAATCTTGCATAGGTTCCCCTTGTGATTACACATGATAAGGTGGCTATGCTGGAATTTGTCTCAACTTCAGTGAACTTAGACAGCATACTGATTAGTACGTATTGATTCATTTTGGATAGCCTGCTATTTCACCTTTCTGTCTGTGCACTTACTCTTGACGACTAAAATGTCACTGTTTTCTCCATTTTATATAATCACAGCTGGAAACTGTCCTCTGTGATGTTGATCAAAATGAGATTATCCAGTTTTAGAAACTAGCGGCAAACATTTTCAACCGTCTCCCAAAACAACTGTAAAACGTGCTGTTCAGTTATTTCTGAGGTGCTGAAAAAGACATTTTCTTGTATGTATAATACTGTCACAGCAGGGAACTGTTGTGCTGTGGGTGATGCTGAAATCTGGAAGTTAACTACAGCAGCAAAAAAAAAAAGAGAGAGACTGATTGTTGAAAGGGGAAACACTAAATACAATATCAAGTCATAAGATATCAAAGCACAATGTAGAATACTTTATTTGGTCATGGTTATTCTTAGGTCTTGTGATAGAAGCATCTTTAAGGACTGCATCATTATTGTCTAATACAGTAAATTCTAATACAACCTCAGGGATATTTTTTCTCTTTCTCCACTTTTCTATTGTCCATATCAAGGGGCTTCCAAGAACCTATAGAACCTATTACAAGATTTCCACTCTCTGCAGCATTTAATGTGTTACTGGAAGGCATTTCATGAAAAACCCAGCTTGAGATCAGCACTCAAAACCAAATCCTGAAAACATTTCCAAGCTTGCCTAGGGCACCACCTTGGTTAGAACCAGCACTGACAATTTGTCATCAAACTCCTTTCAGCAAGGATAGGATGAAAGGATAGGATGAATCTTGATAATGGTGAGCCTCTTTAAAAAGAAAATTTAATGCAATTCCAGTTAGTGCTACAAAGAAAGCATAAACAGTAAAGTCCTAGCTTTAAATGATTGATTAGATTACGAGACTCCTCACAATAGTAAGTGAAGTTCACCTTCAACACCACTAGCATCTCATTACAAAAACACTATCCTTCAGTAATTTATTTTTGTCTTGGCCAGAGGTAAAGTACCACTTCCTAATTGAACATGTCTTAAAATTCAAATTCATTTAAAGCTACTTTAAAATGCAAAGCTACCAACACATGAGGTTTGGCAGAAAAATGTAGTAAACGATGAGTAGAAGTGAAAGAACATTAAAGGCACAGGTGGCAATTTTCATATCAATTTAGAAAGGGTGTTTACAGTGCAATGCTAAATTAAATTTTGATTTGAGGAGGCATATCCAAATTATTCTCTGTTGTTCGACGGTAATGAGAGGAAAGTTTACTTTAGAATGATGATGCATTGCTTAATACCAGACCTGATCAGAGGTATTATTAAAGCACAGATAACATGAGGGGAATAACGAATACAGGTTGGCAGAGAACAGAACATACAGATTGAAGCACGCTTTACAGCCCCTGCTTGACACTGTTGCGCTCTGTTAATAGCAGGCTGCCCCAGCTTTAGCCCAGCTGCGGCCCACTTTCACTTTCATGTTGCTCAACTACACAGCCCTGCACTGCTCCATCTCTCCCAGTTACTTTTTCCCTCACTCCCTATCTCTCATCTTTCACTCCTCTTCCTTGATATTGCTCTCCCTGTCTGCCCCCTCTCCAAATCCTCTGTTTATATCCTCCACTGAACAGACACCCATTAGCTGATCTCATTGTGGTTATAAGACAAGGTTATTAGAAAGAGATACATAAGAACAGCGGGTTCTATATTGGTTAAGATAATAATGTTTAGGAGACACAAGAAGATAAATTTAGGATTATAAACTAGGGATGCACCAATCCAATATCAGTATCTGATATTGGCTCCAATATTACCTAAAGAGCTAGATTGGGTATCAGACAATGGGGCTGATCTATATTGGCCGATTCATGGAGCTGACCTGTATACTTCAATTCTACACAATGTGTCATGTGCATGCAGCACGTGCAGCATGCCGGTAGATTTGACTCAGAACAACATGAGCTAAAGACTCCGTTATATAGAAGTATTTCACTTACAAGTTTGACGGCTACTTGTAATAAATGTTGCTAAGCATAGGCACTGCAAAATACAACACAACAAACGTCATCAAGCGCCTGCAAGAGCATGCCTGAAGGCATGACATCACACAGTGGGGATCACACTGTGTCATGTCATGTCATGCAAAATCCAGGTATTTGCATTTGAACTAAAAAAGTCAGATTGGCGCAGCCCAAATATGAACACAGCTGGACAAATGTACAAATATAGACTGACACAATAATGGAGCTGTCTTTGTTTTAATAAAAATGGACAAGATTCGACTTGTTGATGTGATAGAATGCACAGCTACACTAAACTCAATGTGAAATCTCAAACATCATATTTTCCCTTTATTGTGATGGATGTCAAAACAGACCAAGGTGGTATTAAGCTGATAATGAAATGTGTAAAATGTATACTACATAGAAAATATCTACAATTAAAATAAGAAAAAACTTGTTCCAAAATATGATGTTTTAAGTGAGGCTAAAATGTAAATGCAATGAGATGAAAACATGATAATTTATAAAAAGGGAAAAAAAGGAAAAAATGCCCCATGTTGCAACCTCTTATATCGAGGTGAAAAACAGAAGAGGAAAGAAGAGTAAAAAAAAAAAAAAAAAGCTCACTGACTCATTGTGTTCTAACACAGCTGCCAAGGAAAGAGGTAGGAGGGGAGGAATGAATGATCAAAGACACTGTGTATTCACCTGCATTCAGTGCACAATTTGTTCAAATTTAACTACATGGGGCAGTGGGATGGTGCTGAAATAATGAATTCCCATTTTTGTTCTTGCAGCAAAAGAGAATATAAACATATACAGTAAACTGCCTTAGCACACATGACTAATCACAATTATGCTTGTATATTGACTCTTAAATCCTGATTCTCACTTAATATAGCAGGAAATGCAAGATTTTGGTGATGAAACAGGCGAAAAAGTAACTCACTATACTCACTGTACATTTGAAATCCTGATATTAATTACAAAAATACAAGAGGGAAACATTATTTCTTTAAAGTCATGTAAAAGCAACAGCTACTCCTCAGCTGAGTAAGAACGATGGAGCAAGGAGGAGAAAGAGTTCTGCTGTGATATCAAGGATGCCTTGCAACCTCTGGAAACTGTCCAAGGACCTGTTCTCATAGATTAAACCTGTAGGAACATGTCATGTCACTGCTTTACTCTGTCTCTTTCTGTCTTAAATCCTCTGTCTCTATATGATGTTAAAATATTTCCTCACTCCTGACATAGATACAATTATTTCTTTGTCTATGACCATTTTTATCTTTGGCAATGACATATTGACTGGCAACCCTTTCTATGATAAGCCAACACTCATTCCTGATCTGCTCACTTATTGCTACAGTACCACATCTAGTAATGATCCTTATCTAAATTTAGAAGTCTGAGAAATCCATACATCAACATGCCTGATCTTACTGACTCATGCAATCATAATCTTACAGCACCTGCTGTAACCTTTATTTCTTCATCATGATCATGTTTCAAGAGCCATAATATTCAGGCATTTAACAGTTTCCATCTTGCTCCCCCCTCACTTATTAGACTTAACTCCTGTCTCAGGGAGTACAGCAAATCTGTGTCAATGTTGTGGATGTCTTATTTTGTCACAACTTGTATGATGCGTGCAGTAAACCTGTAGTACTTTCAGTCAACAGCAGAGGACTCTGTTCCTGCTGGGTGTCTGATTTACATTCTTTGTGCTGGTGATATTTTACATTTCATGTATGGAGCTGTAGCAGGAACTACTTTAAAAATCTAAAGGAAAAGCCTTATCGTTTTCAACCTTTAATTTACTTTTTTTTTTTCTCTCTCTTTACTGTGCAACCTGAAAAACATCTGAAAAGATTAACCATTTCCCCGATTAGCATAGCCCTTGTTCAACCTGAACAAATAACCTGCTGCAAAACATCAGTGGGAACAGTTTAGATAAACAGATTTTTCATTAAGAGTAGTAAAATAGAGGCCTTTTGATATTACCTACACATCTGGCTTGTTGGTATGCACTTTAAATACATATAGCTGACAAAACAGGGTGCCAAATGGTGTGCCTTAAGGAGAGTGGGAAGTGTTAAGCCTCTTCAAAGTGAACATAAAGGATATATGGCAGTATTGTGCCCTTTCTTTAGGTTGTGAGGATTAGAGACATCGAAAGAGATTTTTACCAAAGGCTAGTAATGCTCACATTTCATCTTCACATTCTCACACGTACTAAAGTATAATAAGAATGTCCAGGTATTAAAGACAGAAATCTAAATGACACAAGTGCCTTAATGTCAAGTCTGAATTAGATAACTCCGCTTAAACATAAATAGATCTGTAGTGGTAAATCCTTAGAATTAACTTTAAGATGAGCTTTTTGTACTAAACCTGTACACAATTAAGTACAATTGTGTACATGTTTAAAGTCCAATAGAATCTATTCAAGAAAACATAGAATCATGTGTGATATTCAAAGAAATAAATAATGTGAACAAGAACTGAACTGAACTGAACAAGTTAGATGTGTATTAGTAGAGCCAATTCAATTTGATTAAGTAAGTGCTTTATATAAAACAGAGTTCCTTCAGGACACTGCATGTACATACACTTTGCTCAGAGCAGGTTTTAGTAGTAAGACCACATGATGTCTGGTTACAGCTACACAATGACTAAAATTACTAACTACTGTATAACAGGATTGGTTCACTGTACCATGACGGCATTAACATGAACAGAATGGTTTATTTGCAATGAAGAAATTACAGTGTGTAGTGTCATGCACTATATGGAAATAGAGACTGTTGTAAAATGTACAGTTTCATTAGGTGGTACGGAGTACACAAACTGTAAGGTTTTACAGGGACTCCTTTGGGAAGAAGCTAACAAACAATTTAGAAGCTGGTGACATCTGTTGGAGAGACTATTTGGAAAGGGAGGAGATATAAAATGAACATTGATTACCCTTGGTCTGGAGCTCCATGGAAGAGCTTGCCTCATGGGGTGAAGATGATCATGAGAAAGGTGAGGGATCAGCCCAAAACTACATGAGAGGAGCTTGTTAATGATGTTACAGCAGTTGGGACCATGGTCACCAAGAACACCATTGGTAACAGACTACAGGATGACTTCACCACATTGAGGGGCCAATGGATGGGGCCATGTATTGTAAAATCCTCAGCCAGAACACTGAAGAAATGACCATAAATATTAGAGACTGTTCATTTCTTTGTAAGTGAGCAAACTTACAAATTAAGCATTGGATCAAATAATTATTTCTTTCACTGTATGTTGTATTATATCTCCTATACAATAGAGATGGAGAGCTTGCTTCCTTACACTGTAAGATGAAATGCTTATAAAAGCTGATTAAATACGCAAATCACAATTCAGAAATAACAGTTTGTTAGTTATAATGAGTGAAGTTTTTCTTAAGATAATTTGTTTGTCATTCCGTCACTGAATTTTTGCCAGCCCTGTGATGTCCCACCCTCGTTCGTTATCTCTATCTATACAACAGCACAGTCTTCAGTGAATATCAACACTGTGAGGGTAGCCATAGTGCTTCAAATATTACAATACATATTTTTTTCCCGTTATGATTAAGACAGAAATAAACCTTAAAGTTAGTGGAAGGCTCATGCAGAACATAGTAACACCTTTAACCTGGTTTGGTTTTACCTTCCTCAACCTTCATGTCAAGGCCAGTTCTGTCCTTAAGATTTATTACTCCTGCGACACGCAAACATGTAGGAACCACATTATTCAGGGGTGTGTCTTTAATCATTTTAATTTGTGACTTTGCTACTAATAACAATATTTTGGAAAAATCACTGTATTTCAGGTCTTGAGGTGACTCCTTTGCTGTATGACTCTCGCCAAGATACAAGGACAGATGAGAAGAGCGTGCCTGTGTATGCATACTAAGTCATAAGTGGGGTGAGGTAAAAAGGGATGGGGAACACACACTTTGAAAAGTTATATTGTTCTCATACTTACAACACTTAAAATCCATGTAAATCACAATTTTAAGGTCAGGAAAATATGGTAAAGTGATGCTGTATTTACCAACAGGAAGAAGGGAAAGCCATCACCACAATGTGATGTTGTTGAACCTTTTATTCTTTAGGAAATGATTATGTATGATACTGTAGACACTGTAATAGCAACATGCTGAACACTGGATGTAAATACTGGGTATACAGTAAATCATGACAGCCTCATGATTAGATGGGTAGGTGAGCAGGTAGAGATGATCACAGATGAGTTACATTCACTGTATACAGTTGCTTCATAAAGTATTCACACCTTTTGTAAAATTTGTCCTGTTATTAAATACACTATGAAATGAATTATTCTGTGATAAATTCAATGGGAAATGGGTTCTAACATTCTACATTCATTAACCCACTGTGACAAGTTAAAACATGTTAGACATGTTAACGTTGTAAAGGTTTGCTGTTTAAAGTTATGAAGGCTGCAAAAACAGATATATTTCACAGGCCAAACCTTTATCACATCAAACCCTCTTTACCTAGGTTTTTATATTATGAATATGGTATGTATGTATACAGAAGCAAAAATGTAAAATATAAATACAAAATATAAATACAAAAAACACTAAAATATTGAAGTGCATACCTCTAGTATTACATTGGGCAATTGGGCTTTAGTATTTAGTATGCTATTATATTTAGTATGCTATTATTTCAAGGGCATACGCATTTAGGGGTGCTACTTACTTTGAAAGTGCTGATGCATCAGAGGCTGTCTCTCCGTGGAGTTCACTTTCCACCAACATGGCATACAGGCAAACACACTCAATCATTGTCACAAATGCAATTGTCTGACAAAGCCAGGGGAAGGAACCTACTTCCTATTTAACAAGTTACTATGCAGTCTCTGCTTCCTTATTGGTCCGGTGTGATTAATGAGGCTTCCCTACTTCACAATCACTCAGGTGACGAAGAGAGATAGAGAGAGAGAGAGAGACTGTGTGTGTGTATGTGTGCGTGCGTGGTGGGGTTTGAGGTGCACTGATACTCAACAGTATTAAAATTATAGACTGAATGTGTTTACAAATACTATAATAATACCCAACATGTTTTCACACAGTTCTGTATATATAAAAAAAGGTCTTTCCTACTGATGAATTTGTTTTCTTCATCCTCTCAATTGTTTGATTCCTCACCCCCTGTGCCTTTTTGCCCCGGGTCAAAGAGGTGGCTTTGGTGGCATTGCAGGGAGGAAATGCAAGCCAAACAAAACAAACTGTATCACCAGCGGGTGGCAGGAGGGAAGAAATTGCCTACCGATTATTTGCTTACAGTTTGCAAATTAAGGATTGAATTCCCCCCTAGCTGTGTTCTTCGTCTTCCTTTCTTTTCCCATCATCAATATATTCTCCCTTTCTTCCTTAGTTTTCTAGACGGGTAGTGAAGAAGGTAGGCTATTAAATTCTTGGATATATGAGGCAGAGAGGGTATCAAGCATTCATGTAAATTATCCCAATATTTGCACCTGGGTTTCATTGAAAAAGGTCCCCACCTATTCTACAACCCAATTTCATTTTCATCTCGCAGATAATTGTCAGTTCAACCTGCAGTGTAAATTCTATCAATACCCCCCTTAAATTTTCCCTCTCACATATCTGCTCATATTCTCTCTACTTCATTTGTTTGCCTGAATGAGTTGTTTCAGGGAGAAGGAGGGGGGTGGTCTGTTTGCTAAATTTACTACTGCTGCCCCTGCTATTATTATTTCTTCTTACTTACAGATGAGATGAGCTTTGCTCTTCTGAGCTGATCACTGTGGAGAGGAGAGGGAAAGAGAAACATTGTACGGGAGGGGGAATAGTTTCACTTCCTAAGGGTGTTTGTGTGTGCATGTGTACGTAAACCTAGTTTAAACAGTTAAAAAAAACGAGCATATATCTTCATCAATTTTTTCCATTTCCATCTCTCTCTTAGACCCTGGCTGTTAAAAAAAGCTACATGCTTACAGGTTTGAAGATATTATTCAGATCTTCTCTAATATAAGACTGTTGCCTAAAAATAATCTCCCCTAGTGTCTTTGTTCTGCCTTGAACAACATACACACCCACGCATGCATATGTACGTAGGGCCAGTGTTGTTTAGGTGCTACAGTAATGGTCTAATAGTCTGTCTAGCCAGCCGACCCTGAAAACTATAGAGAAACTGAGGGAGGAGAGACAGGAAGAAGAGTGGGTGAGCAGACAGAGATAAAATAAAATTAGCTGTGTGGTCTATTGGGCACTGTCAAATGGACCCACTGGTATACACGTATAGGTATGTTATGAAGACTCGTGACACCCACTGACTAGATCTCAACCACTTACAATAATAGTCTCTACTGTTAATACTGCTAGAGATGACATGTCTGAAGATAAGGGACTTAAGCGACATGGCTCTTGACCAATGTGTTACAAGATCAATTTAAAAGGGAAATCCTTTTAAAATCAACCTCCACGCAGGAACTAAAAAGGATTAACCACTGTACCTTGCTCATATTCTGTACACCTTGATTTAATAATTTACCATTATATTCTAAGTGATTTATGAACTAGGTAAAAAAGGTTGGTTTCAAAGAAAAGACTATGACTCTATATATCAACTAAGGTTTAGCAATTAATGAAATAAAAACAACTGAAATTGGAAATACGGCTACGGATAGATCATAGATCACTACACTCATCAGATACACTCATCCCTTTGTACATGCTGCCAACAACTATAATGCACCTGGAAATACAACAACAAATCCCTGCTGGCATGTGAACACAACAAGTGAGAGTGGGTTAATTTCATAAGTTCAACTGGCACAGTTCCACCTGCTGTAGCTGTCAAACACACCAAATGAATACGCTCAGTTCCAGATAAATACAATAATAAACTAAAAGTCATTTTGATATTTAGTTACATAACATAATAATGCCTTATTACCTATTAATTTAATATATACATATTTAGCCGGATAATATATTAAGAATAAAAAAGGAAAATCGTCCTTGTCCATTATATCTTGCATTATCATTTATTTATCATTTAATATTTGGTTCATATATATAGCACGCACGCACGCACACACGCACACACGCACACACACACACACACACACAGCTCAATAAAATTAAAGGAACACTTTTTAATCAGAGTGTAGTATCAAGTCAGTTAAACTTCTGGGATATTGATCTGGTCAGTTAAGTAGCAGAGGGGGTTGTTAATCA